>JAGSMU010000022.1:8712500-9312500 GCA_029286865.1 Teinopalpus imperialis | reverse complement strand
CACCTTTTTAAAATCTTCAGTCCAATCTCGATGGGCAAAAGCCCACTGCATCCGTTTTTATTGTTTTGCGGCCTTAGCAGAGCTTTTCGAACGGCAACGCATACGGCTTCGCATCTCCCAGTCTCCATTTTACTGTAGTCAATGATAAAGGTTTAACTTGGGTTTTGTTTACTTCATCGCGTCTATTTCGGTTGCTGGTAACAACAATGAAATTATCTTCGCTAGACGTGGTAGCTCGCGGCCTTCCCGCGGGTCTTAAACTTTTGGCCGGCAGGGTATATCCCACTGCATGGAGTTTTGCATTTACTCGTGTTCATAACAATGAAGTTTCGTTTCTAATAATAATTTGACTTAATACACCATCCTAGTCTTCATTTCAAAGGTTCAAAAACGCAGGGGAACATTCCACGCGCTGCTGCTTTCTTAGCAGCGTGAGCGTTCTCGGTACCCATCTAACGCTGACCTTAATCATGCTAAGATGATCATGTAGAATTTAAAAAATGGTCGTATCAGATACTCCAACCATTTCTCGGATGTTTCTTCATTAGCCGAGGAATTACTTTATTTTCTAGAATTTCTGAACTGGTATACTTCAATAGGGGCCGCTGCGGCCGTAGCAATACTACGACGCAATATTCGATTTTTTCCATATTTCGCACTTTCTTCCAGATTGAGTGGCTTGGTTGACGATAGTTCAAAGACTAATGACACAATTCTGCTTTAACTTCATTTTTCTACTAATTATGAGTATGCTGAATACGTTAAGACTTAAAAGAGATGTATCCCTCTCCCATCCCATCCTCTCCCTCCAATTCCACAATTTTATGAACATAAAAACGCACCCTCGTATTTCGCGAGTTCTTACGAACAATTTTCTCGACAACTTAAACATCTTGAGTAACCGCTATTGGCGGGCAACTTATCTTCGCCTCATCCACAAAGATCAACTTTTAAGGCCAAAACCATGTTGTGGCCTTATGTCTTTTATATTTATCACCAAATAACCAGTCTTTATGATGTTGTATAACTTGCCAGTGCCAAAGGAGTATCTAATTACTATTGGCATGATCCACGTATTGTACTGAAAGCGCCTAAGTCTTAATTAAATGATTGATTGAATCCCATTCAATATGCAGAGTTTTTAATATGCGACCTTCAGACTTGCATGAATGACTGATTGCGCGATGCTAATCTATCCAACCGAGAGTGTCCGTTTAAAAACCTACGTGTGTGCTGTGGGGCAATATCGATCCGATGTACTCTTCTACGTATGCTGCGTATTGATTGTATCGATTTCTTGTACCGCTCATAGTATATTATAATTATTCCCCTTTCGTTACTATTTTTACACGCAACTCAATAAATTGATAGAAAATGGTGTCTATAAACCATCAAGCAATGGAATATGGAGCATTAACCATAAATGATGAACCAATAGTAACGTTAACAGTTGCAGTACTAAATCTTCTTTTAAAATATTTACAGCGTTATATAGTTTAGGACAGTTAATGAGAACATAGAACATAGGTCACTTATAACATAGTTTAAATTGGTTTTCAAAATAAATATTTTCACTTCTACAATTTGACTTAAAGATATATTTGGCATTTTATCTACTCGCACAGAAATAATAACTAAAAAAAATTTTGAGTACTCGAATATCTCAACTTGTACAATATACATGTTGACAGGAATTACAATACATTCCTTCCAAGGGGTTAAAGTAGAATAGATCATGTGCAGCAAATTTGGTCACATGATAGTGTCCAAAATTTGGGAACTTGTGTAAAAAAAAATTCATGTAAAAATGTATCCTAGTAGTTAATTATACAGGATTTTGTTTATTAATTTGATATTTTCTGATAGGCAAAGGATTTTTAATTTAAGGCTACCTCATGTCATTGTAAAAAAAAAACTTCCTTTGTTCACTAACGATTCAAAAATGTAAAGTATTTATCAAAAAACGATCAGGCTCATTTACAACCCTGTAAACAAAGCAGGCAACCCGTTAATAACTAATGCTCTACATTGGCTTACCGCGCACGTTTGCGGTTTTTATTTCTTTGATGACACCGCCTTGTACTTATAAATTTAATTATGGAATTATACAGAATTTTTGTTTAGAGCCGTAAATGAGAAAAACGTTATGACTTTGAAGTTTTTATTAGGGAAATGCTCAATTCTAAAAACCTTGAGTCGTGAGCCCTGTTTTCTTCTGACGCAAGTTTCTCCCATCTTATTCTTACTTCTGTTTTTGTCAGACTTTGTCAAATTACTTGTGCTGCCCTCTGAATTTGGTCACGGAGCTTTTGCTTGGTAATGCCAGGGGTAGCATTGACCAGATCCTTCACGTGGATCCAAAGATTTGATAAATTTAAAGTTAAAAACTAAAAAAACTATAAACTTGAATATTTAGCTTTTTGAATAACTAATGAACATAGGAAGTTAATTCAATAATTTGTACGAAACATTTCTTATTTTAAGTCTTTGTTTATTTACCTAAGATATGTTTTTTTCTTTAAGAATGTGGTTTTGTAGCCTCAACTTAAAAATAGCGGCGTTTTATAGCTTACTTTGGTTTTCAATGAATGTCTGGTCGTTTGCCTATCAACTGGCATTTTTATTTTACACAAGCTTACAAGTTTGGACACTATATCATGTGACCAAATTTTCTCCAAATGTGCTGTAACCCCTTGCAAGCAATGTAACGTATTTCCTATCACCCTGTATAATAACATTGAAGCGAACATTATAACGTGCGTATCAATAAATATATAGTTGCATTATACATTCGTATTCAACGGAAACGGGTAGATATATAAAGACCCAAGCGACAAAACAAAGGTTCAAGGAGCTCAAAGATATGTTAATTGTCTACTGACGAAATACAGCAGACTGGTTTGCATGAAGTTTACGATTAAGAACAAATTTTGTCTGCTAAAACGACGACAAACACTGTATTAAGGACGCTGTTTACGCAGCTACGTAAGTCGATGTTATTAATTCTTTCAAGTTTACATCTAAGATACAAGGCATTTAGAACTAGCTATTTTCCTTTCAATTCAAGTGACGCAATGAAGAAATCTGCAATTCCAAAAAAATAAAAGATCTTCCAATGACTATCATACTCATGTGAAAACTACAGTTGTTGTTCCAATACTGTCTCAAGAGGAAGTCTTAGCCCAACTATAGCTGTTACTTTAATTTTCGACCTCATAGTTCTCTTGGAGCGCACATAAATACAACTGACGTCATTTAATATTATCTCTGTATCAGAACAACGCTATTTTCGTATCCGTAAGTAGATCTCAGCTACTTTAGACGCAAATCGTTCGCTCCAATGATGTTTATATTAACAACACGTAGTTATAAAATAATATTTTTGTTATTTAGATTTGTGTGATGAGCCGTCATAATTATTGCAAAATTCAAGGTAATTTCCATAGATATCAATGAGTAGTGTTTAATTCCTAAAAAAAAAATCATTCTTAGGGTCATTTTACTGTGGATTGCGTAGGTGATATTTAAAAGTAAAGTACATTATTTGTAAAAGCAAGCGTAGAAGTCGCTTCATTTGATTTTTGTTTGTCAAATCATTAAATCATAATTCACTGTGTCTATCGCGTCGTAAATGACCAAAGTAAATGAATAGTTTTTAAATTTCTTTTCTTCGCAACGTAAATTGGTTCCGAGATGACTAGCACGTTGCAATAATATCACTAATGTTATTATTATTCTATCGCAGTGTCAGGACAGTAAAAATATAAAAACACCATTATTAAAAAAGACTTTGAGTCCGTTGAACATAAGATCGCTATTGCGCATGGATTCATGTTAACGTGTGGGCTTTACGAACTAAAAAAGGTGGTAACGTTCGCTTGCCCTCTATTCATGACTTTGACGCAAAGGATTTCTTTTACTTATGACTTAGATAGAATGCTTCGTCACTAGTTATTTGGTTCAGAATTTTGATTATGCTGTAGCTAAAGTCAAACTGCGGCGTCTCTCTACTGCTGGTAAAAAATATACCACTTACATTTAGAGCTGTGTTGGCTTTAAAGTGTTTAAGTACGTAAAGAGATAAGATGGGCATAAATGTATGGACAAAAAACAATACCACAACCACTACCATTTGAAATGCACAATTCTTAGTTACATCTTACTATCTACGAACTGGTTGTCTCAAAAAGAAAACAATTCATGTAAAGCAATCTTATTGAAATAAAGAATTTTGAGTTATATAAAATTCGTGATAAGTCTATTGTATCTAATCTGTGCGTTTCTTACTGTTTTCTTTGATATTATCTTATACGCCAACGGCGTACGGTTGATTGTTCGACATTGTACTCTCACATAAATTAGCGCAAAGTAATTTACATAGACCGGCGTCGTCACTCATATGCCGACAGGGCCAATGACCGCAACGCCAAGTGGTCACCCCAATGGCATCCAACTAGTCTAGCATGAAATCACTGACCCCAGATTCGAACATATTGAATTTATTGAATTAAGGAACTCACGAGAGATTGTGAGCAAACCATTTTTTTTATTACTGATGTAGGAAATTGCAGTGACATTGTAACGTTGGATGTTAAGAACAAATATTTTAGGTACATTTAATTAAATCGATATATCCTTATGAAATAAGAAAATGTCGAAATATTTATAAGTAATAACTTTACCGTAGTCCTACTATAATATGTCTATCTCTATTCGTATTACAGAATTGTTTTAGATTCAATTTAGTAAAGTATATTCAATGTATTGTTTTCTAGTTTTAGGAGTGGGAAAGAAAAACAAAATCTCTTCAATGTTCTCAGCTACAAAAATCACGTTTCGAATATAAACGGCCAGCTGGAGGATTGTACTCTTGTATTTTATTAAGATGTTTCTCAAACCCGTGCAGCGAGTCGCTCCAATGTTTGGTTCGATCATTCGAAGCTTCATAGCTATTAATATAGCAACTGTGAAATGCAAATGACGTGATTGTCGGTTGGCATGATGCCGCGTCCGGCCGGGGAATCCGTCTCGTCTTGAACAGCCCAATGCCGCTCCATTCGCCCTCTACCTTGAATATTTATAATCAATTAAATATAAAAAAAATTAAGATACCTAGGGACACCTTCATATTTATCTATTACAATTTATTCATACATTTTTTAGTTGTGGTTATATAGTCATCTTTAAATAACTTAGTTAATTTAAATATTGGTACATGTTTTATTAATTGATCTCTTGAGTAGTAGAGTAGTGTAGGGTCGTATTTGAAAAAGATGGACAGAAAGAATGCTATGTGCGGACTCTATAACAGGTTCAGGCTCGACTGCGCAGTACCGTTTAGATAAGCGGTCAGTGTAGGATACGAACAACGACGTCGCTAACTTGTAATCGGCAAGTTGTAAATAGGCCACTGTCTACTGGATAACCAGTGTGCCTAATAATTATATGATAATTACGTATAAATTATAAAAAATCCTAGCCCAGCCTTCTCGTGCGATTTCTTTTTCTAATATCTGGCCGTATTCCGTTTTTAACGTATATTTTAATTTAGGCCCTTTGTCATTAAACTGTACCGTAAATAAAATTCTAAATGTACATTGAAATTTCAAACGCTCAAACTGTATATTTCAATTTTATTTTGTTTTAAGTGGATAGTTTAAGTAGATAAAGTATAACGTTTTATGGCAGTGTAGATATTTAAGATTCTTTTTAAGATTGACAATATCAGGCGACACTTCGAGCAATGTATTCGTGTCTCGTAAAAGGCAGTATTTTGTTGGCATCGGTGCGGACGTGTCTCGAAAATGTTATTTTTCCGGTTGAATATGAACTCGTTTCACCATGTTCATTAGGCCACCTCGATAGTATAACAAATTTTAAATAGTAATTTTGGCATAATAGACCAATAACCTTATACATTATTAATATCTGTTATCGCAGCAGCTAGTCCTCTAAACTTTGTTATGTGATTTTAAAATTCAATATTTAAAAAGTTTATTATAATTTATTTTTAGCTAGATTCGCCATTAATGTTCATCTAAATGCTCTATTAAATTTAGTCTCAAATATTAGAAAAACAGTCACTGCCTTGATATGCTAATACATATAGACAATCCATATAACCATCAATTAGTTATCCACCTTCGCGAAATATTGTAGGCTTAACCGCCGTAACGTGTGTTCCTTGACACACTTGGGGCTGCGTATTGTGATGGTGGAGGCAATACATGCCGCTCCAAGCCAATGATGTTCAACTTTCACCAGAACACAACGTCACAACACGTGATATTGCGGACCACGCTGCCGCGCGACCACGTTTCCCTTTTGTTTTAACGAAGCCCATCACTTATGTTTACTTTTGATTATTTACAAGATTTATGCGTAATACGATTGCTTTCGTGATTTTACTTGCGCAAGCAGATGTAATTGGGAAGCTAAATAGAGATTGTTTAAGTTCGATTCGAAATAAACAATATATAATTATGCGTCATTACGAATTCAAAGTGTTATATAAACAATGAGTTATGAGTGGTACTTTTCTTTGTTATAATAAAAAAAAGCTGTTCTTTAGTTATAGGTAACGTTATTAAAATAAAGCTGATTTTTAATTCCGGTCAATACTCATCGCTAGCCATGGCCTATTGACAGTATTTGAGAGCCCAACGTCAAAAGTAGTCGTTTAATTTTATAGGATTCATGTTTTAAATGCCACAAAGAGTTGATTCATGTATGACTTATTCAATTTTTATCCGTAATTTGATTAAATTTATTGAGGCAAATATCTTTAAATAATACACAAATCGGTCACAAAGACTCAATTGAAACCTTTAATAGGCGAAATCAAAGTTAGAATGGTACGAGTAGAAAGTATACCACGATAATTAGATAATATCTTCTTCCAAAGTATTTATTTATTACAATATTCTGTTAACACAATGATAAGAGATATCACAAACAATAATACAGAATAATATTTTGTATATTTTGTATTATTTAATATCTATTAATTATATTTTGTAATAACTCATGGCTAGTTAAAACGCGTCAGTGACCGTCAAAATTTTTCATGTTAACAACTCTATAAATGTAAACTTACATTTCTATATTAATGGTACGTAGACTGATAGTATTATTTAAAAAGGCTCCAATTAAAACTGGAAAAATATATTCCAATCTTTAATTTTCATCATTTTATTTTATATAAAGTTTTATATCTATATAGTTCTGATAGAAGATTGTACATGGATAGATTCTTCAATTATATGGCATCAATACGTAGCGCGTCGCTTCTAGGTTGGATAACGTGGCGTCCGATAAGATGTGCTCCTTACCATCAGTCCAAGTCGGTAGTGTACGCGTTACCGTTTGCCGATGCGTTCTGACATCAATTCGAAGGTTATCGCCGGTGTCAGCGACCAGCCGCCGCCCACACACTCCGCTGTATACAAACAAGCGCATACACGCACGCGATGAAACAAATCACAAGGCACTCGGGGCCCGCTCTCAATGACCGTATCTGTGACGCCGGCCGAACGCTCTTGTTTATTCAAACTATTTTTATTTTTCACTAGTACTATTGAAAAAGTATTATATTATATTTTTTAGCAGATCAATCTATTAGTATCGCTTGAGTTTATTGTGTTATTTTAGCCTAATAAATACATATAATTTAATAGCCGAGAAATATAATTTATGTAGCTTTTATTGTATTTTATACGATTTTTAATTGAAATCATTGCGAATATTTAATAATTATTATTTGCTCTACAATCGGTCAAAACTTCATGCGATTTATTAAATTGTACTCAACTATTTTTTTTGTCACGCTTTTAGGGTAAAAAAAAGTTTACTATTTTCAAACATGACATTCTATTTAACAATACTTATATAATTTAAAGTCATTTTATTTACGTTAGTATAAAAAAAAATGTTTTTTACCTCTTTATCGGGGATGTGCGTGTGTGTGTACGTAAACACGATAAATCTCGAAAGACTCAATAAATCGAGTCCATTTTTTATTACATTGAGAATTTAGTACAATAAAACCTTATTGAATTACATTACTGTAATCATTATTGTTTGTTTATAATTAATAAAAGAAGTAATCACTACATGATTTTGTAATTAAAATGGATATACGAGGTGTGAATTTTGGATTTTCAAAATTTTCATAAAAACATCTAAATATGAAAATTTTAAAAATGTTTTAAGCTGTTAATGACGCCACCTTATGTTTCGTGTCATCATTCAAGTATCTACGTGTTCGCTCTCGCATCCTCTAAATTCAGTTTTCTTTTATGACTAAGATGTATTGCACAAGTGCGGTTTTATTACAAAAAATAGTCGTCTCAAGTGCACTAGTTAGTGGATGTAGAAGAAGAATCGATGAAATCGTCTCAATTTAAAATTAATAAAAGAAGTAATCACTTCCAGATATTTTTTATTTCAATACTGTAGGTATGGGAATAAAAAAATTCTGGGTGTTAAATTATGAATTTTCTTAATTTTTATAAAATCATCTAAGTATTATATTTAAAAAAATATTCCATATCTGCGCTGGGACTTAATGACGATAGCTAGCTTGTTTTTTTGTCATCATTCAAGTATCTGCGTGTTCGAACTCGCATTCTCGAAATTATATTATATTTGCGATGTATAGCGCAGGTGGGATTCTATTTAAATATAGCAGGGGTCTGATCTGCACAAGTTACTGAGTGTAAAAGAAGAATCGATGCAAACGTCTGCCTGTTTATTTATATTGTGTTCGATTGTACTGAGGTTAATGGCCGTCCTTCTCTTCCATTATCGCTAAGCTATCCTGGACACAACATATAATATACATATATGCGTCAAGAACACAGACATAAAATAATGCTTTTGTTCTCTCCACGTACAATTAAACACTATCTGTTCTCATTTGAATTTTTTTGCTAAAACTATTAACTTATGAAACACTCATTAGCATTAACTAATCGATATTTAAAAATGATTTTTCATGACTTCGCAACATGTAATTATGATGTTTATTGCAAAATAGTTTTCATAATATAAAACAATATATACTTACTTACTCAAACAGTAGAAAAATGTATATGTCTATTAGTTTAAATTGATTTAGAATATCAAGCATATTTCAAGCCTTTATTAAAATAAAAGAATACTTTTCTTCTCTTATCTTAACTCTATTGCTCCGTTCTAGGAATAATATAGTAACAATTTTGGAAAACAATATAACGCTGATTTACGCCTATAATATTTTTCACTAAGCGTGCAGTCACAACAGCTGATTCATGTAAACAAAGCATTAGATTTACTCTTAGAAGATGTTTTACTCTGAAATATATTTGTTGGACATTACCCGTACAATAGGATTGTATTTTTTTGCTTTGCTTTCGCTCAGAAAGAAGTTTTTATTATTGTTTAGAAAAATGAAAATAGGCCGGTCGATCGGCATGTCCCGTTAACGAACGCGCGCTACCTACGTGACGTATAAAGCGTGGGTTGCCCCACCAGCGCGCCATTACTACAGCGCCCGCGCGCGCGATTGCACGTACTTACCGCTTCTAGCTCCGCGCTCGCTCGCTCTCTCGACTCTATGTGTATACAAGCCTACCAAGAAACATGCATTTTTGTATTCAATGGCATGATTGGTTTTACCAAGAGACCGTCGCGTCGGTGGATTCTACCAGCGGCGCAGCACGCCGGCGCAGGCCGCGTGATCGACGCCGCCCCCCGGCCGCGCCGCCGACGCCGTCGACGCCGCCGAGGATCTCCGCCGAACAACTAGCAGAAGCGCTACGCCCGCATCTTCTGTCACCGAAGCGCATGTGGGCCATGGGATATCCCCTCGAAATCGAGCCAACCTCGTCCAAAGCGGTTGTGTACATAAACCCACCACCTCGACCTAGACCCTTGCAGCTCACTACGTGGGATGTGAATGCGCCGGAATTCGTCCCAGGCGGTTCGCAAAGCGACAGTGGACGGGGTTCATGGGGCTCTACACCGCGCTCTGACAGCGACGAAGAAGCGGATGCAGTGGAACACTTGTGTGTGCGTTGTGATAAAATGTTTCGAATGACACGTGAGGGTGAATATTTAGTGGAAGAAACGTGTGCCTATCACTGGGGCCGCGTTTGTGGTAGTGATTCTCGATATACATGCTGCAATTCGCCTTTAGGCTCGAAAGGTTGCAGCACGGCCCGTTTCCATGTGTGGAGCGGCACTCGTCCCGGGATGAACGGACCACTCGAGGGCTATGTACGAGCCCGGTCCCCCCGGGGAGGTGTTTACGCTTTAGACGCAGAAATGTGCTACACGACTGCGGGTCTTGAATTAGCCAGCATCGCGGTGATAGCAGCTGATGGCCGACTCGTGTATAAATCGCTAGTGAAGCCTAGTTCACCAGTCGTCGACCACAACACACGCTTCTCAGGCATCAGGCCGCGCGACTTGGCGCGCGCGACCAAGACGCTACGAGACGTACAAAATGACATCCTCGGATTTGTAGGCAACGATACGATACTCATCGGACACGCTCTGGACAATGATCTGCGATCTCTTAAACTGTTGCACAGTGCGGTGGTGGACACCTGCGCGTTGTACCCACATTCGCGAGGCTTTCCCCTTCGACGTTCCTTGCGTGCACTAAGCGAAGAGTTGCTGGGACGGATCGTTCAGCGCGGAAGTGCCGGCCACTCGCCCTTGGAAGACGCCCGAGCTGCCATGGATCTAGTGCTTCTCAAAGTCCACGAGGAACGTGCAAATCGTGCTCGCTTGTCAAACCAGTTGCCAATATTGCAGCCGTACGATCCGCTGATTAGTTCCGCCTAGATTTCGAGTGATTCGATAATAGACGATCGTTCTATGAATATGAACTATGAATAATGTTTATGGATTATTTCCAAGTGAATGCCGAGTTGTTACGTTGACGGAGCGCGCGTACTCGCGTATGTGCCTTCGAATTGCAAAATGGCAATAAACGTAATATTTTTTTTCTAAAACTTGTTTAATTTATTGTATTATCATTATCACTTGTCCAGGTGAGTACCAGAGCTGGAGCTGTACGAAAGTAACATTGCATACGAACATAATAAACCTGTATTCATTTAGTGATTTCTAAATATTGACATAATTTTTAATAACATCAACAACGCACACATAACGGAAGTGCGATCAGCATATCATATACATATTTATCTTGACGTGATTATTAAGGAGACACTTTCACTAAGCTAGATTTCTCTGTAACGTAACATGAGTTATTCACAACTGTTGCGCATAGTGGCAACGTTTTCTAATCTTCTGTGGATATTATAATGAAACGCAAAATTAAATTATCTCGCATTTTACATTTATTCATTACATTACAATCATTGTAAATATTGTTACACTCGAGAGCACACGAGAACAATATTTAACTTCAGGGCCAAGTTTTTACGAAATGCAAATAATAAGACACGTAGGTGGAAATCACGAAGACATCGAGGTTCTGCAGATAAATGTCCATAAGTATAAAGCTGACGCAAGGTAATTCCAGTTGGTTGAAATAACACGCCGCAATGTTATATGTTATTAAGCCGATGAATCATAATCAAGTTACAAATAAAGAGGAAAATGTTATCTACAAAAATTATGTGCAAATATTATGTACATACATATATCATCTTATATGTAGGTATATTCTGAACTCTCGATACGATCGGAACCCATCTAGTAATAAGGCTTACAAATACCTACATCTGTAATGCGAAGCGTGTCGGGAAGAGTAACTCGAGGTTTTACGTCAATATTTTAACGTCTTGATTATACAAGTTTCAGATTCGGTTCCCGGCGTTTCGTACTGTTACAATCAAAGTTCTTGTTTTATAATTGATCTTCTTTATATTAAAATAAATTTAGTCATACTATCTGCATACAATATGTTTCGCATATAAAAAGTTGTAGTAATTACCTTTTTGTGGAGTTTTCTCATTTAACACAGATAATTTAATTTTTAGAGATTCGATAATGATTAGTTTTTGTTTGATTCGTGTTAAATTGTAGACAAAATACACGGTCGCCTTTGCACTAAACTCTGTTATATAATTGTCTTACGTAAAGCGATGACGAAACGCTCAGTGGGTTGATGAGCGAACTTAATGACTTCTACCTTGGCTGAAGTTGAGAAATCGAATACACGACTGTATTTTTTCATAGGAAGCGTTTAAAACTTTGCCAAGCATTGTTTGCTTGGAGCTGTTTCCCTATGTTTATTATTATTGATAGTCTTTAAGATCATTTGAAGTTCACAAAAAAACCACGTGCATCGTGGTTTTTGTGTGAATCATAAGTGTGTATTAGTGTGAGCATTTTCATGCGTTGATTATCGCTTGAGAGAGAGAGAGTAATGCCCTTGCGACCGGTCGTTTCGAGTTTTCTGTTTACGTTCCTTGCCCAAAATAAAATTAGAATTTTGCACTTCTCACGTTCGAAACAAATAAAGGTAAAAGTATAATGGAGTATAGAAGGGTCATTACATTATTAATAAAAAACAGGCTGTAATATCTTTATTATTTCCTCATTAGATAGCATTATATCACAATATACGCGAAAATCCGCAATCCGAAAATGTGTCGTTATCTACTTTTTTACGTTACTATATATACGATATTATACGCAAGCTTAAAAATGTTTGATATGATTAATGACGTAAATTAGTCCAAATAACAATCGATATTGTTTGGAGAAACATACGATAGTCATATTTCCACATTCTCTAATATCGAGATACCATTACAAGGATTCCAAAACACAGGTATGAAATTAAAATTTATATGCATTAGTCAATCACATTTCTTGGAAGTGAGGACACCCGTTGCCGCCACGTCACCTACCGGCTGATCGAACAAGATAACGAATAATAAGAACAACACGTAATTCATATTGCTTATACTGTGGACGAATTCACAGGAAAGTGATGCGAGTATGACTCAGTGCTACGAAAATTTCATATCAGGTTTGTCATGGAATACATTTGAAGACTATGTTCATTATATTGTACACTTGTGCTTTACAAGGTATTCGAGCAAACGCAGCTCGTATCCTAGCATACTGGACTATACTCAATGTCCATCTCTAGAGGCACGTGCCCAGCAGCGGAATCCTTGCTATATATATAGTTTGTTATTTTACTTTTCCTTTATTCCTTTCTTAGTGTATAACAGACATTCTGATCTTATTTGTTGTTCTTGTTATATAGAAAGCGTTTGCAAAATTAGAGTATTAAAATCTTACTTAATTTAGCATGACGTCAGCTTTGCATATTCGAACAATACAAGACGCCGTCGGCCCCAATGGCGTCCAACTTGCGTCGACGTATACCTCTTTCACAATTACACTGTTTCGTCATAGAGTTCACTTAAACTCGCCCACAACGATCCCCTCTGCTACCGCCATTCTACTATAACTTGTACAAGAAAAATTTTAACTTTTAAAAAGTGGAGTGACTTTTTACAAGTGAAATTGAACCCCTTTTTCCAAAAATAAAATCACAATAATATTTTTACATCATCTTTTTTACTAATATTTATTTTTCCATATGAAGCACATCTTGTCTAGTTTATGCCTATTTTAGTCTAGATTTGTCTATTCGCAATTTCTACCGTGTACTTCTATCTTGCATTTGATACATGTGTTCATTTTACTAAAGGGTGTGGAGCAGGAGCAACACATCCGACGGTCTGCCTGTATGTAGCCCATAATACATCCGATCTATTTCAAGCTTCCAACCTTGCACAGAACGTTGCAGTTTATCTACACTTATTCCTAGTACACTTCTGGACTGACTAAATATATAATATTATTGATTTTCTTTTGTTTCGGAGCCTCATAATTTACAGATTACAATACCTTCAACTACCGCGGCTCGGTGCTACGTCTCGCAAAACACGGACCTTGAATTCGGTATGAGCTCTAAGACAAGTTGCTTCGTTCCGTCGTTATAATCACCTAGCTTATTATTCATAAATGAATTTACGATGATTATTAATATTTAAATAAACATCCATATGTTGTATATTTAACTCGTATGATGTGGCCATTGAAAGGTTCAAGTTTTTGCAGCTATGTTACGTTATATACTTCCTTGTTCCCTTGATTTTTTTTTTGTGTGTGAGTATTGCTGTTGATCCAGAGACCTTTACAACTTTATCTCATTAGACTTGCGAGCGGGAGGCCCGCTGAGTAGGGAAGTACCCTTGAGCAGGACGTTGAACTACTCATTAAGACATTAACTCGCGCCATGATGTTTGGCTACGCATGTTTCAGGAAAACCTATATATAAACATCGCAAATAAAATGGAAAATCTGTCCTTTGTAATAGGTTCTTCTTTGTTTTAGGTTAGTTTTTCCTACATTACATACTAACTTAACAGAATAAGGAATATTGAATTGACGAAATGATATCGACGCATTTAATGTCGTGTAGACATTTGAGTTATTTTTAAAGATTTGTGAAATAAAAGGTGTCAAATCTAGAAATCTGGTGCAGTATTCCTGTGATCTTGGCTTATGGCCAATCTTTATATATATATATATATATATATTGCAATTATGGACAATAATTTAATTCGACATTCTCAATTAATAAACGGGTTTTTAGCAACGTAAATAAATGCTTGGTTACAATAATTACACTTGCGAACCGGAATTGACAAGATTCACTATTAAATGCCTCCCTGCGGATTGTATATGCCCCGATTATGCCGTTTCCCTTTGGGCTGATATCCGTAAGATATTTGCTTTAATGTGAACACACTACGGCTAGGGATATCAGTAATAATGTAAGACTGATGAGTTCAGCCAACTTGATTACCATGAAGCATAGAAAAAGACTAAAAAATAATAGATTGTGTAAAAAAGTGGTTTAGTAATAGTAGTTTCTTAGACTACCAAATAACCTTACGATATTTTTATTCACCGCTGAGCACGTGGTAAATCAGTACATAAAATTACAGTTGCATTGCAACTAGCTATGAATATATAAATATATATATATTTATATATATATATGTGTGTAACTGCTTGTGATCACAAGTATTTAAAAAAATATAAGAAACTAAATAACGCATAAATTTGAAATGTTACCAGCCGAACAATTGGAACAAATAAAATGCAAACAACTAAGAATAATCGACTGTTTAGACACCTTAGCAAAGATCAAGAGAGAGGCATGAAAAGTTAGATCAGATATAGCATGATATTAGTTTTCCACTTAGCTCCAAGCAGTTGTATTCAAATTATAATAACAATTAGTCATGGACATTTTTTAAATGTTTTAAATGTATAAATTAAAATGTGTGAGTGAATTCCATCACTTGGTAAAGGAACATCCATGTTAGCCTTCGGGGCTGATCTGGAATCTAGAATGGATGTGGTAGTCTATGGGCTGCAATACCGGATGACTGGATAATCGATCTTCGGGTAAACTACAAGATGGTCATGAAATAGTCAAACAAACTCGTGGGGATTTTTTTTGACGATATCTTGTCCAGTAAAAATTATTAATATATAACGAAAAAACATAATATTGAGTGACATTTGGATGGAGCAATTATATAACGCTTTCGAGTTAATAAGTGTGAAATAAATATCCGATAATAAGACGATAAACAACGAGCTGCAGAATTAGCAATTTGACTATTTCCAACAGTGAACATTATACGCTTCATCGCTTAGTTACCGTCACCTTGTTTCGGCAGCTACGCGGCTGGGCCGCCTGAAATCCAAAGACCTTGATACAGTGACTCAGTTTCGATATCTGGCGGTCTGTTGACCTTTTACCGGTTCCCGTATTGTCGTAAGCTTGCCTGGTTTACTTTATTTTCACAGAGACCGCTAACTGTGAGTTAGTGACTCAATTGATCGGAATTATGTGTACAACTTTAAAACTTACAAGTTTCAAGCAATCTGTCTTACGTTTTAAGATTAATATTACATTGAACTAAAACAACTAAATGTACCGTAATGTGATGAATGTATAGTAATTTTGTGGTATAATTCGTACGGTACTTGTGTCTAATGAAGAAAGGGCACGTTTTACTTTGCTGAGGCGATTTTATTACGATTTAGTTTTTACTATTGTCAAAAGGATCTGAAACTAGCTGAATTGTTTTCTTGTTTTATTACGATTTAGTCTTTACTATTGTCAAAAGGATCTGAAACTAGCTGAATTGTTTTCTTGTTTTATTACGATTTAGTCTTTACTATTGTCAAAAGGATCTGAAACTAGCTGAATTGTTTTCTTGTTTTATTACGATTTAGTCTTTACTATTGTCAAAAGGATCTGAAACTAGCTGAATTGTTTTCTTGTTTTATTACGATTTAGTCTTTACTATTGTCAAAAGGATCTGAAACTAGCTGGAATTGTTTTCTTGTTTTATTACGATTTAGTCTTTACTATTGTCAAAAGGATCTGAAACTAGCTGAATTGTTTTCTTGTTTTATTACGATTTAGTCTTTACTATTGTCAAAAGGATCTGAAACTAGCTGAATTGTTTTCTTGTTTTCAAACTAGAATTTTTCATACAATGTTACTTCTATAATTCAGTGCATCAGTTATCATCATAGATAGCATCAACGTTTTGTAAAAAAAACCGTGAAGCTTTTCACTATAGTACCCTATTTTTAATTAACTAGAAAATACAGAACATTCAAGTAGTATTAGATAACGAAATATAGATCATATTTTTATCTATTTTATTATTTTAGTACATTGAGAGTAAGAAACGAGTAAGAAACTACATTCATCCTTGACAGAGAATCCTATTACAGATGCGTTATCATCCTCGAGGACTGAGAAGGAAAGCCTTGTCACCAGTAATAAAGGTCTCCCGATCCCTACATTCACCAAACGAAACACAGCAGCAGTATATTGCTATTTCACGCCGGTATTCTGTGAGGGCGTGGTCCTACCGACCTGACCCATTCATTCACTTCAGGCGATTAAAACAAACTACAGTGTAGCTCTACCACTGATAAAATAAATACAATATTATATAAAGAAATAAACGAAAAATATTTTCTGAAATCTATCTTAAAATTATAGGCATAGTACTCATCACAAGCACAAATACCAAATGCGCGTTTTGGCGGCGAGGTTTCCCAACCATTTATGAATGAAATGGTAGAAACAATTTTGAGCGTCTTGTCTTGTCATTGCGTTTCAACAATAACAAACTTGTTTGTAGGATAATTTTTCATTATTGATTTTTATTAAGACGTGTTTAGTCACAGATAGCACTTTTTTTGTTAGATAAACAATTTCTTGTTTTAAAATATGGTGTTGTATAAAAGATATTTGCAGTAATCAATAAGCTGATATATATTGTATAGTGTATATATTGAGAAATAAAGTGGTAAAATCAAATCTTGATCACGTACATTTTATCCTTATTGTAGGTTTTACCTGATTCCCGTGCAACGTGCGTTACGGATTTCAAAAGCTATTTAGGTGGCATTTAAAGTTTATCAATTGTGTTACCGGTTGAGTCGGTTCAAATTTAAATTTTTTAGCAATATGCTACATAATATTCAACCAACATTTTAGTGTTGGTCGTCAAAGCTGTTTTAGTCGTCTCATCAGATATCGATAATTTCACAGAATACCAGTATCAAATAACAGCTTATAATTGCTGTTTCGTATGGTATGTAATGTAGATTCTGAAAATAGGGGTCCTGTTTAACGGCCTAAACTACGCAACGAGATTAATAGAAATTATATCTGAATAAATACATTTACATTACATATACATTTTTAAAATACATAAAAAAAATTTAATTGTATTGGATCGTGTGTTTAATACTTCATTAATTTTATACGCTATTCCTTCAGAATTGATTATTCAAATATTGGAGCCATAATATATAATATAAAGCGCGTTTACGATAGAAAAGCTTGTTTTAAATAAAAGAAAAACATTATTTATAAATTGAAATAACTTATTTTTAAATGAAAAAATAAATTAAAATAAGTTATCCATTGCTAATATTCGGTTTATTAACTATATATAGTATTATATATACTATCGTGAAGATAATCTTAATCGAATCATCTTTCCGAGAGCTGTGAAACAAAATGTTCTTATTTTTGGTGCGGACATTGAAAATGATATTGAGGTAGAGACCTAAAAGTAGCCATTAAAAATCGAGTGTATTTTTGTGTATATACGATATAAAACTAAAAGCATAATGCAAATATTTACGTACTCGTAGTGTTAATCGTATCATATCGTTTTCCCTTGCATCTAAGGTGGGCCATCAACATATGGGTGATATTTCTTTTTCGTATAAAGTAAAGTATCAGCGTATATATATATATAATACTGTTCTGCATAGGTCTTTGTAGAGAGGGTGCTCGAGCAAAGTCCACCGCGCGAGACGTCATATGTCTTGGAAATATATATTTTATTAATTCTTAAGTATTCAGGTTTCTCTGGGATGTTTTCCATCACTGCCAATCACTTACCCACGTTCACCATAATAAGCACTTAAAACAGCATTTAACAACGTCGCTGGTGCCAGCACCTGGGTCCGAACTCGTTTCTCGTCGCGTCGTACCATGAATTAAAAGTGAGTTCTTAGAAACAGTTATAATGCATATATAAATATCAATTTTATTTATATTGTTTTCTTCTGTTGGTAGTTAAATAACAGATTGAATATAGTATTGCCGCAATACCTGAATCTTTTTTGACATTTACTTTCTACACATTTTTTTATTCATTTTTGAATTCCCTTGCTAGTTCTTTTCTTAAAGTCCGAAGATAATAGTGTAGTAATATCCCTTCGGAGCTTTTATATAGGTCTATTGTTCCAATAATATACACCCAATCACTCACAACTATATTCTCTTGCCTTGTTTTTTGTATACCCTTGGTACGTAAAGTCCCAAGGGTTTAAAAAAATACTTATCGCTAGTGTTCAAAATAGCTAAACGATTTTAAAATTGAATTACATTAATTTTTATTCCCTTTTGTGCTATCGTCAACAATGAACAAACCTTAATTAAATTAACTATATATTTACAGTAAATCTGAGAAAATGTTTGTCTCTTTTCTTACTTTAGCTTGGAAGGCATAACGACTATTCTAATGAAATTAACAAGCGTTCTTCAATATGTTATGCACAAAACGTGAAATTGAAATATAAGATTCAAAATGCTTTTGTTACGTTTATGTCCAGTACATCCATGTAAAAAAGTTTCCCATGAAAGTATGACTTAGTCATAATATAGCAAGACAGTAAAAATACACGAGCGACATATGTCATGTTAAAACTAATCTATTCCAAATAGTTGTGTAATTAGGATTTTACTTTAGATAATGTGGGTTATAAATTTTGGTCTCATTTTGGTCAAAAGGTTGAAATTACGATGTTTTATTTTAGTAATCGTTCTCTTACGTATTTAAAACTTTAATACTATGATAAACGAAATATATTGAGCGCCAAGCAATATTTGTAGGTTATTTTTTTTATTCATTTTGAATTCCCTTGCTAGTTCTTTTCTTAAAGTCCGAAGATAATAGTGTAGTAATATCCCTTCGGAGCTTTTATATAGGTCTATTGTTCCAATATAGTCAGACAGTAAAAATACACGACCGACATATGTCATGTTAAAACTAATCTATTCCAAATAGTTGTGTAATTAGGATTTTACTTTAGATAATGTGGATAAATTTTGGTCGAATTTTGGTCAAAAGGTTGAAATTACGATGTTTTATTTTAGTAATCGTACTCTTACGTATTTAAAACTTTAATACTATGATAAACGAAATATATTGAGCGCCAAGCAATATTTGTAGGTTATTTTTTTTATTCATTTTGAATTCCCTTGCTAGTTCTTTTCTTAAAGTCCGAAGATAATAGTGTAGTAATATCCCTTCGGAGCTTTTATATAGGTCTATTGTTCCAATATAGTCAGACAGTAAAAATACACGACCGACATATGTCATGTTAAAACTAATCTATTCCAAATAGTTGTGTAATTAGGATTTTACTTTAGATAATGTGGATAAATTTTGGTCGAATTTTGGTCAAAAGGTTGAAATTACGATGTTTTATTTTAGTAATCGTTCTCTTACGTATTTAAAACTTTAATACTATGATAAACGAAATATATTGAGCGCCAAGCAATATTTGTAGGTTATTTTTTTTATTCATTTTGAATTCCCTTGCTAGTTCTTTTCTTAAAGTCCGAAGATAATAGTGTAGTAATATCCCTTCGGAGCTTTTTACATAGGTCTATTGTTCCAATATAGTCAGACAGTAAAAATACACGACCGACATATGTCATGTTAAAACTAATCTATTCCAAATAGTTGTGTAATTAGGATTTTACTTTAGATAATGTGGATAAATTTTGGTCGAATTTTGGTCAAAAGGTTGAAATTACGATGTTTTATTTTAGTAATCGTACTCTTACGTATTTAAAACTTTAATACTATGATAAACGAAATATATTGAGCGCCAAGCAATATTTGTAGGTTATTTTTTTTATTCATTTTTGAATTCCCTTGCTAGTTCTTTTCTTAAAGTCCGAAGATAATAGTGTAGTAATATCCCTTCGGAGCTTTTACATAGGTCTATTGTTCCAATATAGTCAGACAGTAAAAATACACGACCGACATATGTCATGTTAAAACAATTCTATTCCAAATAGTTGTGTAATTAGGATTTTACTTTAGATAATGTGGATAAATTTTGGTCGAATTTTGGTCAAAAGGTTGAAATTACGATGTTTTATTTTAGTAATCGTACTCTTACGTATTTAAAACTTTAATACTATGATAAACGAAATAGATGTATCACAAAATATATTGAGCGCCAAGCAATATTTGTAGGTTATTTTTTTTTTTAAATTCATTTACAAAGAGGAGCCGGAATGACACTAGTTTTACCTTTTACATTTAATTATCTAGACAGGTAACTCACCAACCAGTATTATAAAATGTCTTCTCGATCGATAGAAGTACCTAAGTAAGAATTAATAATTTAGATTATGTTTTATAATCATCTCAATTTTGTTCCAATAGACGGATCAGTGATTCTTTGGGACATCAAGAATCTTAACCAGAAGGAACACAAGACTTTGCGGGTGAACATTGAGTTCGATTTTGGTTCCCACGTGGCGTGGAGTCCGGACTCCAAGGCATTCATCGTGCATACAGTCAGAGAGAACCATATCATCGTTTATAAGATTGAGAAAAAAAAGGATGGCGCTATTGGTGCAGCAAGTCCTGTCATCTTTTTTCCCAAGGTAATTTTTTTTGTTTTATTTATTATACGTGGTAGAGTCGCACCGCACTAATGAACTAGTTGTGGCGCAAATAGATTGGCTTAACCGGGGTAGAACCAGGCTTTTCGTAACTCTTTCATGTTGGTATAATAATTTATATATAGTTTAGCGCTACTGTGTTTCGTCTGATGAAAGAAAGGAAGGTCTCCTTAACCACTGGTGTCGATATATTCCCTCAGGTGTGACAACGCATCTATATTATAATTCCTTAGCATGGAATGTGTATATCATAAGGCACAGCAATCATTTACCAGGTTATTATTATGTGAACTGTCTCCTTGTTAGTCACCATTTATATCTTAAAAAAAATTATAATAATTTTAGGATGAAAACCGCGTACACAGCTGATGTTAAGTAATCACTGCGGTCCATACACATCCCGTAGACGATGAGTGAAGATGACGTGTTTTGGTGTTTGCCCGCAACACCTGGCGATTAATTTGGAATGTCACTTTGTCGAGCATTGTATCTTACACACAACACAACGCTTAAAACAATGATATACTATTATATGCTGATGTTCTCGAAGAGTGCAGTGCTTCTTCCGTCGATATTATCAACGACTACTATAGTATCTATCAGTTTATACAGTTCCTAGATGTTTGCCGCTACCACGTTCATTGTATCATGTATATTGCAAAAATTATTTCATTGTGGTTATTTCACTGCACACGGACTACCCTCAGTCAGAAGTTATACTAAAATTTGTATATTTTAATAATAAAACTTAACTCTAACGAAAAAATCATGTAAGAATTAATAATTTAGATTATGTTTTATAATCATCTCAATTTTGTTCCAATAGACGGATCAGTGATTCTTTGGGACATCAAGAATCTTAACCAGAAGGAACACAAGACTTTGCGGGTGAACATTGAGTTCGATTTTGGTTCCCACGTGGCGTGGAGTCCGGACTCCAAGGCATTCATCGTGCATACAGTCAGAGAGAACCATATCATCGTTTATAAGATTGAGAAAAAAAAGGATGGCGCTATTGGTGCAGCAAGTCCTGTCATCTTTTTTCCCAAGGTAATTTTTTTTGTTTTATTTATTATACGTGGTAGAGTCACGCCGCAGTAATGAACTAGTTGTGGCGCAAATAGATTGGCTTAACCGGGGTAGAACTAGGCTTTTCGTAACTCTTTCATGTTGGTATAATAATTTATATATAGTTTAGCGCTACTGTGTTTTGTCTCATGAAAGAAAGGAAGGTCTCCTTAACCACTGGTGACGATATATTCCCTCAGGGGTGACAACGCATCTATATTATAATTCCTTAGTCAGCATGGAATGTGTATGTCATAAGGCACAGCAATCATTTACCAGGTTATTATTATGTGAACTGTCTCCTTGTTCGTCACCATTTATATCTTAAAAAAAATCATAATAATTTTAGAATGAAAACCGCGTACACAGCTGATGTTAAGTTATCACTGCGGTCCATACGCATCCCTTAGACGATGAGTGAAGATGACGTGTTTTGGTATTTGCCCGCAACACTTGGCGATTAATTTGGAATGTCACTTTGTCGAGCATTGTATCTTACACACAACACAACGCTTAAAACAATGATATACTATTATATGCTGATGTTCCCGAAGAGTGCAGTGCTTCTTCCGTCGATATTATCAACGACTACTATAGTATCTATCAGTTTATACAGTTCCTATATGTTTGCCGCTACCACGTTCATTGTATCATGTATATTGCAAAAATTACTTCATTGTGGTGATTTCACTGCACACGGACTGCCCCCAGTCAGAAGTTATACTAAAATTTGTATATTTTAACAATAAAACTTATCTCTAACGAAAAAAATCATGTAAAAAGCAATACATTGGTATGTTCTTATAATTATTTATTAAATCTGTTGTTAAATATGTTCCATAAAACCATTTGCATAGTCTGTTGAAACTGTAGAGCTCTATAAGATTCATCTAAGTATCGACGTTTACTTATATACTATTACATATTTTAAAATATTAATTTAATTACTTTATAATAGAGAGAAATTGCTCAATTGCAATAAAGCGATGGATAATGTATTCTAACCTTCGTAAAGAGACAAGAGCTGAGAGAGAAAGAAGAGCTGCAGTAGCACATACAAAGTATTCGGATATTTCATACAACACGCACAAACCCTGAAAACCAACAAATTGTGATGCACAAATGTTGTTTCTCAACTGGGAATCGGATCTGGGACCCGCAATGCAGCAGCCAGGTGCTCATAGCTCTACACCACGTGGCCGTCAGTGTAGTTATGATAGTCTCCGCCGCCTATGTACATTAGCAACGCCAGTGGAATAGCAAGTGCTTTGCCGGTCTTCAAGTGAGGTATAAGCTCTTTTCTTGAAGTTTATGCGTAACTTGTGCATGGAAAACCAATTCCTGTGAAGCGCACTGTATTGGATTGCCAACCATCGAGATAATGAGGATGAAATTTTGAATTCTGTTGTTATGATACGATGTTTAAAATCAGCGGCTGGAATTAATCCGAACTACTCCTCAGAACTTACCCGTGGTAAATACGGTAGTGAATGCAAAGAGAGACAGTTTTATTAACATTTATATATATGTGTGTGTGTATAATTTTATGCGATCGCATTTTCTTGGCACACTTTTACTTTCAGTTTCGCCCCGTGCGTTGCACAGTATTGCGCTTTACGAAGCCGACGCACGCCAGTCCACCTTTCCTCGCTATTAGTAAATATGTACAAAAAAAAATTACATTTACCGTATTTCATCATATTTCTGTATACTTACAAAAATGACTTATACTGGGGTCATTATTTTAGAAGATGAACGATAAGGGATAATTCGAATTTAATTATTGTGGTTAACTTGGTAAAGTGAAATTGATAAGGAATTGTTTATTGAAGATAAAAGTTGTTAAATTACACAAATAACCCATTTCACTAAAGTCAACTTACTTAATAACTATTTTGATGACGCGTATCTAAATGGTTAGAATACCTGCTTACTGAGTCACTGGTTCTGGTTTCGAATCACAGTCGAGGCAATTTGTGGATGTTTAAGTTCAAATTGTTCGTTTTCGAGTCAGGATATTTGTAAAACGTCGCATTTTAATGTTAACGATGATGCACCAGACATTTCTGGTATCTAGTAATAACCAGACGACATTACGTTGTTCGATATTAGCCGCGGAACTATCATCGTAATTAATTTTTTGAAAGTTTCCACTTTTAATTTGTTCAGAATTTATTTGTATTCTTGTCAAGCATGAGTAGGTAAATGCTTTTTGTCATACTAAGAATGACAAACGAGTACACAGTTTACCTAATGGATAAGTGACACTTATCCAATTTCAACAAAGATTCAAGATGCTTATATCTACATTTTCACTTCTAGAGAACTGAGATGGGTTCGTTACGAGTAATTTGGGTCTTCGATTCCCGACACTTCCTTCCCACCACATGAAACAAAACAGTGTTATGTCGCTTGTTCGCATAATGGTTTTTATATATTTTTTATTACATTTACAGTAACAAACTAGCACACAGTTCACCTGATGCAAAGTGATTCCCGCGGCCCATGACATCTACATTCATTCTGGATCAGGAATCATAATTCAGATGAGTTGTCACCCTTGAGGACTAGAATGGAATGCCTCGACCCCAGTAATAAAGGTCTCCGGATCCCAAAACTCACTAGTCGAAACACAGCAGCATTATGCTGCTATTTTATATTTTACGCTGGCATTCTGACGGATGAGTAGATTGAAATAATAATAATAATGAACAATATTCGACTGAATGGATTGGATCATGCTTTTAATGAATTTTGTAGCGTATTGATTCGATTGAAAATTTTACTGTTTACAAGGCGATCTATCCCTCAGGTATACAATGTACATAATGTCTTGGATTTTGAACAGATATAAATTCTAGCAATGGCTAGTTTATAAATTATCAATAATCAAGATGTTGGCTAATGCATGGTCAGGGATATATCAAGGCCGCACCTTAGACACACGTCTAATATCAACTTGGAATAACTTGTTTCTACCTCGTGGGCCAATGCCTCTCGGTTTTTATTTATTTGAAGTAAAACGTAAAAGCCCCGCTGGGCTTAGGCCTCTACGTTACATCAAAGTTCATCACACGGCTCCACTGCAAATTGGCAGACTTACCAGGTTTTCGAAAAAACAAAAAAAAATATTTTCCTCACGATGCGTGCCACGTGCGTATGTGGTAAAGCACTTAAAATTGCTATTAACAATTTCACTGGGAATCGAACTCGGTTTCCTCGCATACCGTGAATTTAAAGCGGGCACTACTTAGACACTGAACTACCACGGGTCTTGATTTATTTATTTATACTTTATTTTACAAGTAAAACAAACATTGTACAATTTGATTTTATTCTAAGTTCGTTGCATTTGTTCATACATACCACGGGGAGTGCTCCGAAGAGCTGTTTGGAACGATTCCTGCCGCCGAGTTCCGTCATCGGACGACACGACAGACCACCAGATTCCATACACACCACGTGGATGGCTGGCATTCCTCTAGTGTGCGCTTCTCGCGGAATTTTCTGCCCCGTACAGTTGTGGAACGGTCTGTCCTCGGCGGTTTATCTATACCAGTACGACTTAGTGTCCTTCAAAAAGCGAGCCTATTCCTTTCTTAAAGGCCGGCAACGCATCGGCTGTTCCTCTGGCGTTCCAGTTGTCCATGGGCGTCGATGAGCACCTCGATGGTCCCGACGTTCGTTTGCTCCCTTTTTCCTATAAAAAAAATGACATTCAGTTTGGCTGGTCTAAGAGGGCGGAAGATCGAGACCTTGTACTTATACGCGGCCGAGATATGACCCTGACCATGCGTTAAGCAATATCTTGATTAATTATATAATATTATATAGATGTATGAGTTAATAGTTGACTATTTCCTTTTAAGTAAACTGTGTGCTCGTTTCTCAGACTTTAAAGTAAATAATTTTTACATAATATTTTATCAATTATACAAGCGAATCACACTGTCCACCTATCGAACAAAATTTCAATATCAGGTCAAGTTTCAAGACGCAAATAAAATTGTAACAACAAAGTAGGCTAATTATCTAAAAGTATTAAGGACACGTATGAGCGAGCGTTACGTAAACATATTAGTAGGCATTGTTTTGTGAGTTTTATTTTTAACGACTCTTTAACTAATTACACCAGGTTTATATAACGCATTTTTACCCCATGTCATATTTTGATAACAAGTTTTGAGACGACGAATTTCATACAGAGCAATTTATAGATAAAAGTAAGAAATTTATTTCTCAAAAATAGTTTATTCCTTGTGGCGCCAATAGCGCAAGTAATAACTGTTGGGAATATACATTTTTGAACTAAATATAATTCCATTAATTGGACAGAAAGTCCGTGTCTATCTGAAACCACAATATTTGGTAATCTCGGAAGCGGTCCCGGAGCTATGGGTTTTGATTTTGTCACAGAAATTACGTAAAATACTATTGCGGACCGACTTGCGTGTTTAAATTGTTTATAAACACGCAAGTCGGTGGCGTTGTTCTTGTTTAAACCTTTTTTACTTTATATATTTGTGGCGAAAAATTGCTTACGGATTTTAGAGGAAATAATAAGATGATTGATGTCTGTCTATTTTTATCGATTTTAAATATTTTTAATCATAGGAGTACCTTAAATAAAATAAAAACATTTTGAATAGTTACGCGATGACATTTTAATGCAAATATATAATTCCAGCGGTTATTTGGACGTAGGTATATTGTAAAAAAGTTAATAGTCTACATACAAGTATTTATAAATTTTACTTGTAGGCATAGGTCATGACTTTTAACAAAAAATTTGGAAGATATTGGAAGTTTGTCAATCAGCAGTGGGGCTCTAATACACTATACGCGTAGTCCACCGCGCGGGTCCACTGCGGATTGGTGAAGAACATCTCATATCTTCGAAACATTTTATTGTTTATATATTTCTATGCATATTCCTCACAATAGTTCCTATACCGCCGAACTCGTAACAACGCGGTAAACAGTCACCAATGAAATTAGAACTCGATTTGCTCGCGTACCGTGAATTAAAAGCGGGAGCTACACCCTGAGCCAGCTACCACGACTCTTGGCACTCTTAAGGCTATTATGTTATGTCAGTGTATTGTAGATATAGGCCTTTAATTTTTTAATATTTCCATTGTTTTCTTACTTTCGTCTTAACAGTTTCTGTTCATCACAAAATATTTCTGAAATTACTGGTATCGGTCTCGATTAACAAATACATTTTTGCGTGTTATTGAATTATGAAATCTTTCCGTCGAATAGTGTTGTCCGAAATCGATATTTAATTATTTTCG
Organism: Teinopalpus imperialis; assembly: GCA_029286865.1. Lineage (NCBI taxonomy): Eukaryota > Metazoa > Arthropoda > Insecta > Lepidoptera > Papilionidae > Teinopalpus > Teinopalpus imperialis. The sequence goes on along the minus strand of JAGSMU010000022.1, from coordinate 9,284,825 downwards.
TAATAAAATAAAGAGTATAGTAGGTTACAATCGAGCCAGTACGTTTTGAAGCTGTATCGTGAAATGCGCATTAAATATAGACGAACCGAAAATAGGTGGGCGTGATATTATAAGCGCATGCCTAGAGCAACGGCAGAGCTACGTCTGTATTCAAATGATTGTGGATATTCATTCATTCACGGAACTTTTATACTTAATGAATATTCGACTACGTGGTTTGTGTGGACTGTGCATCATTAAAACCATATAAAAACTTGTACCTGTAACGTGGTATCTAAAACACAATTACTACTACACTTAGTAAACGTAATATATACTTAATGGTCTCTTAATACGTGTGTGTATATAAACTAGTAGAGAATTGTGTGTTTATCCTGAACTTGTAGAGGCCAAAATACTCTGTAAAACACCTTCGAGTACTTGGTGAGGTCATAAGTTCTGTTACAAACACTTCATTAAATAACTTGTACGACTTTCGATGTTTATGGAAAATATATGAAAACAAATGTAGTTACATGTAAATTAAAATTTTATTTAAGTTATTCCCTACTTTTAAATACAGGCCATGAACCTCCGAGGCAAGTCGTCGGTCCCAGCACGCACAACGTGCATGTCTATATCGGCCACTGCTTTAATCTAGGTTGCTTTGAGAGACTCCAAATTCTGGCGAGACTTAGCGCAGGCTTTCTCCTCCAAATATTACCATTTTTTGCAATCCAATGAGTCTGTCTGAAGTAGCTAATGTCGGTTTTCGAACATTGTATGAGAAAGAGGTTCCTCAACGTCTACAGAACAGTATTTTGATACAAAAGAGCAATATTTTCCACATCTTTTTTTTTTACATAAGAACATCACAGGCCTACAACAGTAAGTACTCCACAGTAAGTATGAGACTACAAGCCAAATCATGAATGATAGTGATATTAAAGTTAATCGCTAAAATTCAAAGAACCTCCCACGTGGTTTTATGAGTATTAATAACTATGATTTATATAAATATTTGACACGCATGCTGTGTCATACCTATAATATTTATTCATTAGATATTTTACACTGTCACCTTTTCTTTTTATCAATAATAATATATTAATGTTCTTTACCGACATGCATGTAAATGGGTTTGAAGCCATTGACATTATAGTTTTGAGCAGACGGAATAGTACAAACATAGTTTGCCCTAAAGCTTTTATTCTCTTGTAACGAGTCTTTCGTTAAAGGCATTTACAATACCATAGTAACGCTGCGTAAATAAGTTGTAACGTTAAATCATTTGATTAATTTAAAGTAACAGCATAATGCAGAATAACCTACAGTTGCCTGAGATGGTATGTGGGCGCTGAAGCCGTTACACACTTTTGATTTTCTTTTGATTGATTTTTCTTTAATTTCATTATTCAGTATTATTCAGTAATTACATGTTTCAATCTTACTTTTCACCATACGCAACACTGCACGATTATGTTGCAGTTTATTGTAACTTAGCATATAATATGGTATCAAGTCTGCGATTTATTTTTTAAAACGTCAACAATAGAGTACGCTTAATCGTCTAATATTGAATTATCTAGTTTTATGAAACGATTAACCGTGTTAAAAGTTTAAACTGTGTTAATACTATAGTTTATCACGTAATAAATATAAATACTGCATTTGGTAAGTTCAAATTTGTAGCCTTCTTTATCGATTAATAATAGAGTCAGCATTGAATTTATTTGTGGTAATTTTTATCGGTCACGTTAAGTCCATGGATTAAAAGACTGTTTGTTTTGGTTTTTTATCACTTATGCCTCCTATCTTCATACTTTCAATAAACTTTATTTAAATGCATACAATTATCTATTCACGCCCGTATAATCCTGTTTGTGTTTTCCTTGTGTGTGATATGACTCTGAAAAGTGTTCTAAGTACGTTTTTATGACGTCATTTTTTTTTAAATAAAGATTTAATAATTGTCATTTTTTGTTATCCCGCTTTTCCAATGACACATGGACGTTCCGCACACTCGTATCCCAAGTCTCATTGTATTGTTTGTAAATTCGTGCTTAAGGCATGCTCATATTTCAAAATTTCCGCAAATGTCGCAAAAATTATCGCCATGACTTTGAACGACAAACAATCGTTTGCGACGTTGCCGACACTATTGCATAAAAATATATTTTACTTTCTCAGACGTTTAAACGTCTAAGAAAAAATACTCTTTTATGTTCATTACTTTTTATCACTTTATCAACGTTTTCTGACATTTTTATATATAATTGTGATAATGATTACACTTCCTATGAAAGATTCATATGATTAATATACTTCTAAATCTTATGATTGAGACCATAGGAAAGAGCTATATTCTGTAGCTTTTTTATTCTTGTTACTTTACATTTAAAGCATAGTGCCCTATTTAGTCAACAGACCCGCTAGTCAGCATATGGTCACTTACAAAAATATCGCCATTCAAATATTTGTCTCGCTTTAATTTTTTCTTTGACCTTTCCGTTCCGTAGCCCTAATAAGTTGTAAACCTGATAGTAGAATTGTTATCTTTCAGACGTAGTTCATTACTACAAAATTAAAATCGGATTAGTAATTTCTGAAATCTATATCAGCTTTAGGTCGATCGGTATTTATAGATATAATGGTAACAGACGGCATTCAATCGCGGCATAGTGTTAATTTGTTTATCGTACATCGTACTCGTTATAAAATCTGTGCAAATGATACGCCCCTAGACATAGGGGTTGTCGGTTCATCGAACCTATTATTAGTATAGATGTGATATGTTCATGTTCCTTACATTAACCCGTTTGTTATCAAACTAAATCGATTGTTCTTTTATTCTGATTGCGCAGCGATAATGGAAAATAGATGTCATTTATATTTTAGATATGTTTTTATTTTTTGTCCCTTTAATATCTATTTACTGAACTTGTAAAATTAACGTTTGATGTTACTTCGATACTCTTAAAGAAGCTATTATATTGTTCTAAATACGAATAAATCATATACAAAATATGTATTGGACAAGAACGATATATGCTACAGACATATCGCAGCAATAAATTACAGTAAGACTCAGGTATGAAATAGATACTTAGATATTACGTTTGATGACGAAGCATACCGTCTTAGTATATAGTCTCGTAGTCCTCGAGGGTGAGAATACTTCTGCATTAAGACTCCTTATCGAATCTATATGGGTGCCAGGAATCACTTACCGTCACGTGAACGGGCCGCATTGATTTCCGTTTGTCACCACCGTTTGTTCCGTTCATAACCATATGCCTCCAAAGATAGGCCTGCATCCATCGACTTCCCGCAGTCTTGCATAGGATATTGTTAACTTTGTTTAATTATATCACACTGTATAAAAATACTAACACCTTCGATTAAAACATCTAAAACCAATAACAACATCATTATATAAACTAATATACGATTCTGGATGAGTATATTATACATACATAATTCCCTATGTAGTTGTATCGAGGACATTTACACTTCCCATTTGTAAAGACGATCACTTTCATTGCTATTCCATAAAACGAAAACATGTCTGTTTTAATGATCTAAGCTCTGTTTGTACAAACTGTTGTCAGACCATGTGTCAGAGTTTATATGAGTCAGTAAAAGTGAGTGTAACGTGTCAACGCACCTTTATTAAATTGCATTGGATTTTATTGTGTCATATATTTTTAGTAATAAAATAATGTCTGGGTCGATTTGGTTTTTTTATTTATTACATTGAGAGTAATAAACGAGCATACAGTTCAGGGGCAGGTGATTCCTGCGGCCCACGACATCTACATTCATCCTTGACAAGGATTGATAATGCAGATGCGTTCTCACCCTTGAGGACTAAGATGGAATGCCTCGTCACCGATAACACAGGTATCCGAATCCATACGCTCACCAGACGAATCACATCAGCTTTATGCTGCTATTTTACGCTGTTATTCTGTGAGGGCGTGGTCCCATCCCGCTCGAGCTGACCCATTTATTCTGCAGCTAGAAACAAATTACAGTTCAGCTCAACCACTGAAAAGTCGATTTCGTTTATGGCGATATTTTCTGGTTGCCATTGAACAGGATATATTATAATTCCTTGAACATTCGTGCGGGAAAGTCAATGAATACAGGTGGCTCAGGATTGCCCCTTATGGCAGACTGTGTGGGGAAGGTTACGTTCAAAAGTGGACTGAACTGACGTTGATGATGAAGCGTTCACACAAACACATACTAATCCCTCATCACAGTCATCTCCTTTTCTAGTCCAATGTGCAATAATACCTGAGGGAGATTTCTGAAAACCAACATTTTGCGATATACATATACTCACACCTCGGCTGGAAATGGAACTTAGTATCACGATGCAGCAGTCAGGTGCTCTATCCTATCCCTATCCACTACATCTCTCGACCATCTAAAGGTGATAAACATGATCGTGGTCTCTGTGTTATACCGTAAATAATGTTAATTATATGAAGGTAACGTATTGAGACGCCTTTAAATTGTACTTGCTCGTACTAAAGTAGATATGACGCGTGATGGTGGTGTTTTGGTTGAAATTTAGAACCTCTTACTTACTGTTATTCTTTTTACGTCATATACCGATGTGAAATAGTAACATTACGCTGCAGTGTTTTGTACGGTGAGTATAAGCGCCGGAGACTCTTTAGCTGGTAACGAGACATGCAACAAATGTAGATGAACAAATATCCTTAACTAAGATTAAAAACACATGAATTTTGATCCTTGTTTAGGATGGATGAAGCCGCCTACAACCGCCCTCGATTAGGAATCAAATAAGATTCTTTGTTTTATTTTTTCGTGCTAATGGCCGCTGTTAGCCCGAAGGCTTTTCACCGGGTTGAGAGATGACCGAGCGCTTATGGCGCTCTTTCGAGACTTCTATTAGTGGGTAACCACTACTTGGGCGCCCAAGAGGGAGCCTCGGCTTGGACCGTTACCATGTTCCGCATTCACTCGAGAGAACCAGCCTGTGACATGGCGGTATCGCGAATATCCTTGTTTGCGACGCCTTGGCCGTCGGCGGATTTATTGTCACGATAATGATTTGGTTTTACAATATTTGGTGGTTAATTAAAAAGCAAAGTAGTGTGCCAACGTATTAAATATTAATTCCTTATCAATACTACAAGAATAAAATCATCGGTTTTAAGTCAATGGGAGTCCAATGAACTCCATTTTTGAACATAACTCGTTTGACCTCATACGACATTTGAGGTGTCTAATATTTGCAACCATAAATCCACACCTTTATTTTATTCCCATGTGAAATACGTAGATTATTTAAAAAAGTCATTGAGAGATAAATTGACTGTTTTGCACGTTCTTATCTTCTTTTTATTAACGTCGTCACTTAACGAGGAAATCCGGAGATGCCATGTTTACTGCTCGCAAACTAATATAATAATGTATTTCCGCTCTTGTGGGAATTGTATTATACAAAGCGAAACATTTCTTTGTGTCGTAACTTTTCCTGATGTAACAAATGCGGATCCCGTATTAGTAATAATGTTGTTTGACTCATTTGGTGATAAGAGTCCAATATATAATGTGTCACAAGTGTTTCAAATAATTCGTCTGTTCACACAAATCCTATTTTTATTAATCTCGCCATACTCATATTTCAAATTTTGTTGTATTGATATGCCAAATAAATTTACACGATAAAAATTTTACCCGTTCTCCCGGTCGCTCACGGCTATGACGACGTCTTCAAATTATATATGATCAGAATATGTGCAACACCTCTGCTAAAATGTAGCTGCAAATGGGTCATCTTTAACGTGGAAGGTACACATTTACGAAATACCAGTATATTATAGCGACTTATAGTAGCTGTGTTTTGGATAAGTGAACAAATCCTATAACCTAAATAATACTGGTGGTCTTGCTATTACTCCGTCTCACTCTAATTGGTTGGGAGTATTAATGAATTAGCATCTCATTATAATTGAGAGTGTCTCAAGATCCTTAGGGCCCACTTATTGTCTGATGTAAACTTGCGTAACTACTATTAAGTTTATAAAAAACCGAACTGGGTTATATTATATTGTCGTAAAAACATAATAAGCTTAAAAATATTCGGACTCACGCTTGCTTCCCCTTTTTTCCGATGTAACAACTCCTATTAAATTTAAGTGTAGCCGACGGAAAAATTACAATATATCCCAAAATAATTTGCATACGGTCTACCGAATCTGGGACTCGTGAGTCTTCAGTCGTTAGCTCGTAGTCTGTGTCTCACACATAAACCGCAAGGCCAAGCGGTAATTTTATATGGGAGGATATACATATCTTAGTAAGTTAGTAAAATAAATGATTCTTTGTAATTTAAAAAAATATTTTTATCAGTATGGTATATCTTGTAAATAAATAACACGACAATTTAAGGTTCTATTGAAAACAGCGATAAAGTTTTCGTTTTAAATCTATTATTAACCTGTTTAACTGCCACTACACTTAACTTTTATTTTACTACACTAATAATAATATTCGTGCCAGTCCGTAAAGTTTTATTACACTTGGAATAATTAGCGATGAATTCTTCCATCCAAGCTCCAAAGTTAAAATGTATTAACGGTGATTTTGTGCAAAATTTTTGTTTACCTTTCTTTAACTGGTTAGCAATTGTTAAAATTTTGCTGTAAAGCCATTAGAGCCAACACGCAAACATACTCACAAATAATGTGTTATTTATTTAGTCATTATCCCAATTGTTGGTTTTTGGGTCTTTGTCTTTTGTCCAGTGACAAGGTATCTAAATCTTCCTCCGATCTAATTGCACATGAATTACATCGGAATAAGAAAAAGAATGACAAGTGAGTGCGTCTACCTTTTCGCAAATACTTATGGCATCATAAGATATTCTATGCAGATGATGTCATCTGGTAATAATAACCAAAAGATATCTATAATTTTTTTTGGGCTGATGGCCGCTTTTAGCCCGAGGGCTTTTACAGTTTCACCGGGTTAAAGGTGAACGAGCGCTTATGGCGCTCATTCGAGACCTTTATTACTAGGTAATTAGTACAAGGGCTCCTGAGAGGGAGCCTCGGCATGGACCGTTGCGGGAGAACGACTGATACGAGGGAGCCCTCTCGGCCGAACCTCGGCTCGGTCAGTTGGTTCTAACTCGGATTATCTAATTTAATATCGGTATTAAATTTTAAGACATCAACTTGGCTGAAATTGACTTGGAGGTTTTTAGTTCATTATTATCTACAAATAAGCGATTTAAGTAATTTTATAGTATTTTAGAAATAAAATAAATGTCCATACATTTTGTACACACAAGAGTTTGTAGGGAGATATCTTAAGTACATTTGTACTCTCTTTATCTCTCTACGGTGTTAGCTATAAATAATATATTCACCTAGCATTTGATATAATTGCCGTATTACTTTCGCGTAGAGTGTGGGGAGGGCCGTATGATGGATGTAAATATTTCGCTTCCTTATTGAACCTTATGGGTGACAATGCGCCTTAATCTTGACTGGGCGCCATTGTAATGATTATTTTTTGTCAACCTTACTTCCATAAAAGCAACGTTAGTAAGCCAATTGGTGATTGCAATACTAATTCCCACTCAACACAGGTCAGGTAACCGTTCAGATATTAGGGGTGACAAGCGAGAGTTAATTTGATGTTAAGTATTTTCATGCGGCCCATTACAACCATATTCATCCGCGATAAGAAATCATAAAGTTGATGTATTGTAACCCCTAAGAGCTACGGTGGAAGGCCTCGTCACCACCAGTAATGAGATCTCTCGTTTCTTTCTATTACAGTACGAAACATAGTATTGCTAGGGCTACGTTTATTTGATTGTTTTTTTTTACATTCTCTGAAATCATAACATGTATCCATTTCCTGTAATCGTACATTTAGATCACAGTAATTTTAGCCTTTACAATCTTTAACCTGAATAGGAAGTACACAATTTGTGTGTACATTACAAAAGTACCGCGCTATCTAGGAATCTATTATCTCCATTGTTAAGTGTGCCCATTAGATAATAAATGATCCTTAATCTACCAGCAACTAATGCTCGTTAAATAAAGAGATTAAATAGCTAGTTTTTGGATTGTTTATGGCATTTAATATATATATTTATAACAATAACCTTAATCATTTGTCAGGTTAAACATAGTCAGTAGGTGCTCCAGATAACATATATCAAGTACACATGTTACCAAATGTGGTTTGCGAAAATAACATATTTCACAAATTAATTCATTAATTTCGTCAAAATATAATATTTTAAAAATACTACAATTTTAATCATTTACAAAATCCTTAAAGTCATTAAGACAATGCGTTAACAAACGGCTTTTGAACTTCGATATAAACCAATTTCTATCTTCTATTTTATATTTGATGGCAGCTTTTTAAATATTTTTATACGCATCGTTTATATACTCTTATAAAACGCTGTTTTTGTTGTGCGGTCCAACATGAATCTATCAGAATTACGTGCGGTGCATGGAAATACCATCAGTTTCTCTTTATAACATGTACGGAATGGTTTTTAACATATACACATCCTTCAAAGATGTACATGGCTGCTAATGTTAATATTAGTTTAATTTAGTTCCTTGAAAATGAGTTGGCATGATTAATACCATTTAATTCCTTTCAACTCTATGAATGATTGACGAAATGACTCAATGAGTTTATGACATCACAATGTTATGAACACGCTGTTCGCCCAATTGCAAGTGATTCCCAAAGCTATTATGTCTGCATCCATTATCCATAAGCAATGATAGTGTAGATTTTATTTTTATACTTTCTAAGCAAGTGCTTGACCACGATCCCACCTTATGTTAAGTGGAAGTGCAGTCCTGGATGGTAAGGCGCACTAGCTCAGTAAATGCCTATTCACTCTACTCTTGAAAACACCCACATTGTAATCGGAGGGAAAGACAGACGTGGGCAAACTATTCCAGTCCTTTGCTGTACGAATAATGAAAGACGAAGCAAAGCGCTTCTTTCGGGTTTGAGGGATGTTCACAACAAAAGGATGAAATCCAGCAGTGAGGACTATGATGAAAAGACTCCATGAATAATATTAATTATTGGGTCTTATAATATTCTTGTCAATTGAAGTTTTTAATAATATTTTTTATTGAAAATGCTTAAATTGAGACAATGTTGTTAACACATTTTTGAATTTTTTAATATATAGAACATCTTGTGTATTTATTTGTTCTAGTCTTACCTGAGACAATGAGACGTAACAATGAATTAATAAATTTTCTTTAATTTAGAATTGTGATAGGCTCAAGCGATAACAAAGAAGAAACGTTGAACGCTAACAAAGTATCTACTTTACCTAGGAACAGAAGTATATGTAGGTCTCTTAAATCTGCTAATATATTTAACCTTTGTTTTTTTATGAGTTACATATATACGCTTTTAATAATATATATCATTTTTATGTACTAATATACTAAAAGAACCTTAAAACCAGTACTTTGTCAAAAAGATATAAGATTCAAGCCTAAAGATACTGTTCGGATACGGGCGATTAAGACGTATATTATATAACAGGATCTATCACATGAACCATGTTGTCAATTCGTGGGGTGTTGTCACTAAGTTTGACAAATCGGTTGACATTAAGTGGGTTGTGTCTGCCATCTGGAGTTTCTTGCGCCACTTCTGCTCCAGCGCCCACCCATTCCGCAGTGGTGGTACAGATAGCCAATAGTAATAATAGAGATATTAATGTAGATAATTCTTAATCAGAAGCAACTGACTGAGCCGAGGTTCGGCCCTCTCGGGCTCGACGCTCTTGCGGAACAGGGCAACGGTACAAGCCGAGGCTCCCTCTTGGGAGCCCTTGCGCTGGTTACTAGTTGGCTAGTAGACTAGTCTCGACTGAGCGCCATAAGCGCTCGGTCACCTCTCAACCCGGCGAAACTGTAAAAGTCCCTACCTTCATTTCTCTGAACCCTCCCAAGGTTGACTGGTAGATAACGCCTTAGGCATTAAGTCCGCCTTTGTGCATATGTTAGTTGTATAAAAGTTTATAAATAAATAAATAAAATAACAGCGGATATCAGCCCGAAAAAAAAAGTGTCTTCCATTAACTATTTAGTGGACGTCGATGACCATAGAGACTAAAATGACGTATTACAATGTGTTTATATAAATGTCAATGATCGTGAAATTTATCTACGGTTATGTTTACGTTGTGCTGATTATGGATTCCGCGAACTTTGGCGTGTGCGAATGTCCGCAGTATTGTCTCTGTGGGATCAAACCTCACGTTTCGCTGTGTCCGCACGTCGCACATATTCATATGTACACAATGAGACATATATGACCTTTGTTTTAAACATAAGCCAATCGAATTATTTCCTTGTTACTTGTATTTTATGATATATACAATTGTGGGACTTGAATACCTAAGTAATTTAAATACGTATTAAAATTTAAAGCTTACAATATCAGCAGACTGTAGTCCTAAAAAATGTACTCAAGTACTTTTGCGTGTTAAAGGCTGAGCTGTATAATGTTAACATAGACAATAATACTTTGTAAATTAATGTGTCCGAATTTCATTATATAGTAAAATTACATCCTCCACACGGTTAGGTTAGAAAAGAATAACTCGAAATATTAATTTCCATTTGACTATAGTAAAATAGAATTTGAATATAAATTTTATTTGGATACTTAGGTAAATTTTGATTAAAAAAAAGTTGTAATTGAAATTCAAATATAATAAAAAAAAGTCTTGATAGTGACTTACCGATTTAAACTTTAAAAAAAACAAATTAAAAATATATTAGTTATTATGTCAACAATAAAATAGACCATATTAAAAAAATTAAATTATAACCACAACAACCGAATCCGCACGTGTAACTGTTAAGCACCCGTCGCTTCTTAAAGTCTAAGTTATTAAAGTTTATTTTAAAAGGAGCACTATAAAATACTAGGTGCTCTCAGCGTGTTTTTCTAACACAATATTTTATTTTAGGGGTATAGCTAATAATATTTACAGTTCTTTTTTCATGACAATGAATGACTGTCAAAGGCATTATATTATAATGCCATTTCGCTGCAACCAACAAGTTCTATTCTTGGGATTGTCTCAATGTAGAATTATTCCCAGTATTGTTACAGAAAAAAAAATCTACGACATGAACTCGTTTCTGTCATCTCCGAGCGGATGGCTGCGCGTACTATGAAACATTACTCGTTTTTGTTAATGTCTTTTTAAATTTTTATTATCTGTGGCGGATGAACAGTCGTGTATAGTTTTTATTTTAATGATAATGATTGCTTGCGATTATTTCTTTATTAACCCGGAGGTAAAATATAGGCATACATTTGTCTGTCTAAATATTGATGATGAGATGATTAGATGTTCTTCACGAGGTGGCTGGCAAAGAGAGCGGTCGAAGATCGTGGCGTTTTGTCGGAGATATCAAACAGTACTTAGTAGACTTAATATGGCCTCCTATGATGAAAAATAAATATTTTACTATTGTTTTTTAATTTCATATCGTGGTCGTGCTTCGTGTTTGTCATTTTGGGCATTTCAAATTATGCACGTCTAACCATGTTTTTATATTTTTTTTGTAAATTTTCGTGCAAAATATCTGCCACATGGGTGCAATTCCTAAAGTGTAAAACGCGCTTATTATGCTTCAAGGTAGAATAGTAGAACATCCTCTGGCTAAATGTAGCTTCAATATGGCGCATTGTGACTGGTATCAACTGGATATATGATGTCAACGAACAGGGACTAAGTGGCCAACCTAGGTAGTACATCCACCAAACAAATGATCACTGACTGTCGCTCGAGATATAGTAGTCCCTACTTTAAACCGTATTGCGTGCGCTTTTACAATTGAAAGTGGTGCGATATTATCTCTTTGAAGCTATTTTTCTGTAACATTAGAGGTGACAAATGATCACACAGTCAGTTCACCTGATTGTGAATGATAACTATATCCACTCCAATGATATCCACCCTAAAAAAATCTCTTCTCAGATTCTAGACGGACATGAGTCTGGAGAGTCTTTCCTGATGAGACCCGCCTACACTCACAATGCAAAATATAGCAGACTTTCTGCAGCACTGGTATTCCGTGAGAGCGTGGTCTTTCCCCGGTTCAGCCGATCTAACAACTGTTGCAATTAGTGATCAGCTGAATGTCTAAACGTCATTGTTTAAACGTTAACTTGACACTTATCGAAAGATGATCTGAAATAGATCATTTAATATTTACGATTTTATACACATAAAATTTTACTCCATAAATTAAATATTTTACAAACCTGTTGTTAAAAATCAGTTACGAGTAAATAGAATTTTTGTATGAATAAGAGTTTTTTTCATTCGTTGCTTCATTGCATCAATTTTTGTTATGTCATAATAATATCTAAATATATCTTAAGGCTTTGTCATTTTTTGTTCATCAAAAGAAAAGAAGTGGCTGTTACATAACATTTGCGCGCAGCACAATAACTTTATTGTAGCTTGCTTTAGTTGACTAGGACACAAATGTGTTGTATGTGTTTCTACATTGAGATTATCACGAGAATAGATATATAAATATATATATATATATATTATAACCCGTAGGTAGTTTAAAAAGTTAAATTGTCTACAACAAGGACATCGTTACAACGAAGTGAGCAGTTTATTGGCACGTAAATAATGTTCCGTTCTTTATTCCCTTAATGATAAAATTAAATTAAATACCATACCATCTGGAATATATGTATATTCATTCACGTTACATCATCCGGTCGCGATAGTACGGGGCATAAATTGGCATACGATAAAATTACAAAGTACTAGTTCATGGGCACACCTTCTTTATCTATATCAGTTTGTTTAAAACATTTCTATGTTTATTTTTATAAGATTCAGCCAAAAATATTCGAAATGTTACGGTTTTCCCAATAATCTGTCAACTGTTAATCTTTACTTATCAATGGTCTTTCCCCGGTTCAGCTGATCTAACAACTGTTGCAATTAGTGATCAGCTGAATGTCTAAACGTCATTGTTTAAACGTTAACTTCACACTTATCGAAAGATGATCTGAAATAGATCATTTAATATTTACGATTTTATACACATAAAATTTTACTCCATAAATTAAATATTTTACAAACCTGTTGTTAAAAATCAGTTACGAGTAAATGGAATTTCCTTATGAAAAAGAGTTTTTTTTCATTCGTTGCTTCATTGCATCAATTTTTGTTATGTAATAATAATATCTAAATATTTCTTAAGGCTTTGTCATTTTTTGTTCATCAAAAGAAAAGAAGTGGCTGTTACATAACATTTGCGCGCAGCACAATAACTTTATTGTAGCTTGCTTTAGTTGACTAGGACACAAATGTGTTGTATGTGTTTCTACATTGAGATTATCACGAGAATAGATATATAAATATATATATATATATATATATATATATATATATATATATATATATAACCCGTAGGTAGTTTAAAAAGTTAAATTGTCTACAACAAGGACATCGTTACAACGAAGTGAGCAGTTTATTGGCACGTAAATAATGTTCCGTTCTTTATTCCCTTAATGATAAAATTAAATTAAATACCATACCATCTGGAATATATGCATATTCATTCACGTTACATCATCCAGTCGCGATAGTACGGGGCATAAATTGGCATACGATAAAATTACAAAGTACTAGTTCATGGGCACACCTTCTTTATCTATATCAGTTTGTTTAAAACATTTCTATGTTTATTTTTATAAGATTCAGCCAAAAATATTCGAAATGTTACGGTTTTCCCAATAATCTGTCAACTGTTAATCTTTACTTATCAATGGGTCTTTCCCCTAAGGATATTAAATGAATAATTTATGCAAGACATATTTCGTTGTATACAAGAACGGGGACACAGGCGAAGTTAATAATTATACACATATCTATCTTGCCGGTTACCTCTAAAATATTAAAAGATAATACCAACAATAGATTCATAAAATATATAAATAAATATAACATCTTGTTGGACTCACAGTTTAGGTTAAGGGAAACAAAATGTATCCAAGAAGCTGTTTTAAATCTAACTTTAAACATAGTTGAGCTAGCTAGATTTTTTAAAACAAATATTTAACCGTCTTCTTGGGCCTAAGAACACTTGATACTGTACCTGTGTCCACACATGAAAGTTTAAAGAAATCTGTGTAAAGGAGACTTATCTAAGTGGCTGGACCCAAATAGTCCAACATATTGAGCCACAACATTCACGTAAATTTTAAGACATCTTGACTCAGTGGTTTACAAAAATATGGGTGGATTGAGTCATTGTTACAAAGAGTTAAATGAGCGGAACAAATGCAAGCACTATTATACATCCGCACAAACACACAGACACACACACTCACACACAGTAACAACAATAGATTAATGTTACGCTTTTTAAAACCTTAAAATTCTAATCTTCTTAAATCTTAAATTTGTTTTGGTAATAATAATTTAGAATTTATTAATCTAGGCTATATAGTATATCATTACAATATTACTTGACATAAGTTTATTTACAAACATAACATAATTATGTTTATTTGTAAAACGTATTTTGTTAGATTCGTAAGCTGCACAGCTCTTCCGAATCAAGTACTCGTGCTTTGCTTAAACGGATGTCTCAACAATCGATTTATTAATGAAGGTTTTTTTGAATATAAATAAATTATTATTATTGTCTCTACACAAATGCATTTCTTCATGAGGCCATATTTATTATATTTATTCACACTTTATATAAATAGATGAAGCTCCATCGCTTCTTCGATAGAAGTATTGTTTTTTAATTCACCAACAAGATCATAACATGCAAAAGCAAACATGTAAACTCTGTGGTAGTTACAAAGAAAGTATAGGTAGGTAGGTAATATACGCTCGGCTTGTTTAATGTAAACGACGCCAAGGAAACACGAGCGTCGAACCTTCCAGCGGCTAAAAATAATACAGCCGAGGCTACAAGTGCGCAAGTAGGTGACCACATCACGACGCCATTGTTCCCGCAGAAGGTCGCTCGAGGAGCTGATAACGACTCCACGGCGGTGGCAATCGCAGATGAAGCTAAATACAATGACAATGCATTCACAGAATGAGTCGATCTGTGAATTTCTTGCATGATTTTTGAGTAAATATCACTGATAAACATAAACGTGAGTAAAATATATCTTTAAAAATGACCTTAAAAGTGTTTATATTTGAAATGTCACCTCTCATAAGCTTATTCTAATTTTATGATCTTTGCTTAAATTTTTTTTTATAATGATATTGCTATTTATGCCTACCTCGATTCTAAATAAATAACTACTTTTTAAGAAATATTCTGAGTTAGAATATATTTTTTAGTGTTCATACAAAAACAATAAAAAGTTATTTCGAACCATAAAATATAACAAATGGTACCGTTGATATGTCCGATATAAAATAAATTTTAAGGGTCTGGAACGAATCGTACGGCTTATAAGTAATTTATCAACTCCTTAATGGATACAAGGAAGGAATAGATGCACAGATTACAGATAAGAGTCTGCGGAGCATTATTATACAATAACACATATAGTCTTCCTGTTTCCTATATAATGCTATTATATAAGTAGGAACTATGTCAACGCAATCATATATTCAAAAAATCCAACCGTATCGTAAAATTCATAATTTGTTGAACGTTGCACAGCCAGCGCAAGCCAATGTTTGCCTTACATATGCATTGTAGTTTTACCGCAGCGCCAAGATATAACCTCAGGTAACACCTCTGGTTCATGTATCTGAATAAAATAAGGAATATACTAGATATAAAAATATCTAACATATAAACATTTCTAAAACAAATCAGATTCGTAAGAAAAGTTCTAGTCCGCTTTTAATAACGCAAGAGTTACCAGAGGGCTTACAACTGGTCACGTATTTCTTTCTTAGTTCTGACGGTGATAATAAAATTCGCTTCCCAAGAGTGTGCTTACATAATAACAAATAATAGCAAAAAATGACATTATTCCACTGCTATAATATTAATATATTTTTTTAAATTTAATCAACCATTGAACAGCCATATAACCATTGAACAGCCATAGCGCAATGATATCTTTGTATTCATCATTATTCGTTTTTGAAATCGGGTATAGTTTCAAAAACATAAATCCCGCCAGAATCCTTTTGCAGTATTGACGCATATCTCCACCATCAATTTCCGGCAATCAACAAAAGTTGTCCCCTGCACAGGATATATTTAGCACAACACATGTTCCCGAGAACTTGTGAATTATTTGTAACGAGGTAAAAGTAGCATTACGACTGAAGACTTAGAATTCAGTTTGTATTTATGAGGTATTATTGTAGTCGATTATCTTATACACAGATTTTTTTATAAAAAATAGTTTGACAAACGATTACGTATTTAACTTATGGTGGTCCCATACAAAGCCTATCTATCCATCCACAATATAATAAATGTTTGAGATGTACTGCAGGCCAAAAGTTTAAGACCACCTTAATTAAAGTAGGAAAATAAAGTAAAACTCCAATAAAATATTGAATGTTTTATTAACCTGTTTAATCATCTAATAAAACATAGATTGACAAACAATATACTGTAAAAGCGTAAAGAAATATCTTTATATTTCTTTACGCTTTTAAAGGCTCCATGCTAAAAAGGCTATAGTTAGCTAAACTGATTTTTCCTCAAAAAATCCTCCTTTACATTTTATGACTTTTTTCATAAGTCTCAGCATACGGGCAATCAATTTGTTAATGGTGTATTGTGATATATTATTCCAAATTTCGCATCAAGTATTCCACATTTCTTCTCGCGAGGATGGGCCACGATTACGGACGTTCCTATCAAGCTCTTCGCACAAAAGTTCAATGGGATTGAAATCCGGGCTCTGAGGGACCAAACCATATTTTTTTACTCCTCTTTCTCTTCCTAATATCCTCTACATATTATATATATATATGTATATATATATATATATATGTATATATATATATGTATATATATATATGTATATATATATATGTATATATATATATGTATATATATATATGTATATATATATATGTATATATATATATGTATATATATATATATGTATATATATATATATATATATATATGTATATATATATATGTATATATATATATGTATATATATATATATATATATGTATATATATATATGTATATATATATATGTATATATATATATATATATGTATATATATATATATATATATGTATATATATATATATGTATATATATATATATATGTATATATATATATGTATATATATATATATATATGTATATATATATATGTATATATATATATGTATATATATATATGTATATATATATATGTATATATATATATATATGTATATATATATATATGTATATATATATATGTATATATATATATGTATATATATATATGTATATATATATATATGTATATATATATATGTATATATATATATGTATATATATATATATGTATATATATATATATATATATGTATATATATATATGTATATATATATATATGTATATATATATATGTATATATATATATATATATATGTATATATATATATGTATATATATATATGTATATATATATATGTATATATATATATATATATGTATATATATATATATGTATATATATATATGTATATATATATATATATATGTATATATATATATATGTATATATATATATGTATATATATATATGTATATATATATATGTATATATATATATATATATGTATATATATATATATATATATATATATATATGTATATATATATATGTATATATATATATGTATATATATATATATGTATATATATATATGTATATATATATATATATGTATATATATATATATGTATATATATATATGTATATATATATATGTATATATATATATATGTATATATATATATATATATGTATATATATATATGTATATATATATATGTATATATATATATGTATATATATATATATATATATATATGTATATATATATATGTATATATATATATGTATATATATATATGTATATATATATATGTATATATATATATGTATATATATATATATATATATATATATATATATGTATATATATATATATGTATATATATATATATATGTATATATATATATATATGTATATATATATATGTATATATATATATATATATATATATGTATATATATATATATATATATGTATATATATATATGTATATATATATATGTATATATATATATGTATATATATATATATGTATATATATATATGTATATATATATATATATGTATATATATATATATGTATATATATATATGTATATATATATATGTATATATATATATGTATATATATATATATATATATATGTATATATATATATGTATATATATATATATGTATATATATATATATATGTATATATATATGCATCCGTTTTCTCTTGTTTTGCGGCCTTAGCAGAGGTTTTTGAAAGGTAACGCGACCATACAACTTCGTATCTCTCAGTCGCCGTTTTACTGTAGTCAATGATAAAGGTTTAACTCGGGTTTTGTTTACTTCAACGCGGATTTCTGGTGCTGTTAAGCGTCTATTTCGCTTGCTGGTATCAACAATGAAATTATCTTCATTAGACGTGGTAGCTCTTGGTCATCCCGAGCGTGGACGATCTTGAAAACTGCTTGTCTCCTTGTATCGAGTTATTGTGCCTTCAACAAAGCCTTCGATAACTTCAGTTGTGAAGCAATCTCACGTTCGAATTTGTCTTCATTATGTAAAACAACGATGGCAGAACGCACTTCACTGCTAATTTCTCGAGCTTTTCCTATTTTATGACGTCTTCACTGAAGAAACCACAAGTTTAGACTAATTGGGATTGTTTGTGAACAGACCCAAGTAAATGCGGGTAACAATAAGTCAGAAAGACGTGTTTTCAGGAGCTAAATAATCCTAATTATTGACCAATACGTAACAAAAGCAAAGTCATTAGTAATGAGTACATTATAAAAATATTATTACGACTCTACCACCTGGATCTAGCGCAGCGTCGTCGGTGTTTGAAAACAATAGATGTTTATTGTCCAATAACTTAATAACAATAACGAAAGTAAACAAAAGAACGACTTCTTTAAATATTCGATACTAACAATTGTATATGCAGATGCGCTTTTCTTTTATTTATCCTATTGGATTTTATTACAATTTATGGATAATTTGTTGTTTATGTACGGTCTTAAACTTATGGACGGCAGGGGACATGCGTTGTATCCTGTCCTGAGCGCTAAGATGGAACCCTGATTTTTGTGAGGGGTGGTCCTACCCCGGTCAACGTGGCTTTGTTATTTATATTAAAATTCTGTATATATATGTATGTATATATATATATATGTATATATATATATATATATATATATATATATATATATATATATATATATATATATAGTAATTTTGTTGCCGTTTATTACAAACAATGCATTAGTTAATAAGGACGTGAAGTAGCTACACTGCAGCTGCAAACTGATTGTTGCATGAATGGGGCTAAACAAAGATAGGGTGGGCCACGATTTAGTATATAAGAGTTGCTATTTTTGTTGTTTTGCGTGTTGAAGGAAAATAAACCATCTTAGTCCTCAAGGGAGCCAATAAATTTACATCTTCATTCCTTGCCTAGAATGGTGTAATGAGCCGCTATCAGTCAACGGTGAAATGTGCTAGTTCCTCACCCAGATCATATTACAAATTATACAAATTGAAGTATATTACAATGGCTGCCTTCAAACGTTTTTGACAACCGGGGGCCGTCAGCATATGTATGAAATTAGTTATGCTCCTGGACACTTGTTGAATATAATTAAATATCAATTCAAGGTTTTGTTTTTACTTCTGTTTTGTCTTTGGTAGCAAATATATTATCAGATAGATCTAATGGCTGGCAGTAGATATTTATACCTTACTAGCTAGTGAGCGGCATTCATAGCAAAGCCCACTATATCAGAAATTTTCGCGTAAGTGCCAACAATTGTTCAAAGTTTCAGCTTGATCCAATGAACAATACGCGATGTATGTGTTCTACCAACACAAACAGTTTATGATTATATTAAGAATAATAATTTAAGATAATTAGGAGCGATAAATTAAGAGCGGTCTATTAATTATCATTAATTCAACCAGTCCTTATTTAATTTATTATAAACATGAAATTAATTGGGGAGCTTTGCTTAAATTTGTTCAGAATTTCATTATATTTCATTTTTATATTATTGATTTATAGTTTAAAAGCGGTGAAGAAAATTAATTATAAAAGAATTTCATAATAACTTGATTGACCATTTTATTGCGAAAAGCTTTTTTTATTTATTTATTTAACTTTTATGTACATAAAGCATTTATATAAGGAAAGGTAAGGGTAATGTACAAAGGCGCTGTAAAATCTCTTCCAGCAGGCCTCGTGTTGGACATATTATCGGAAAAAAACGACAAAAAAAATTATACAATGTGTTTACACACTACAATACTTCCTATTAAAGCAAAAATAAAACAACACACTTAACTAACTATAAATAATATAAAAACGAGCATTTATAGGTAAGGGGTAAGGGTAACCTTAGTTCTGAGTCGCGGGCCGGCCCCCTGTACTAATTTACTTTTTTTATTGTAATGCAGGAAAAACACATTGCGCAAGCATGAGACCAACCGAAACATATTTTTTTCCTTCAACTTCGATCATGAAGCCTACACCTAGTTGTCATTAGTTGCCACTTTGCAAAATAATATATGTTGTATAAGTATTCGTGTAAACAAAACACAAGCAACGAACAATGTACTATTTAGTATCATAGTTAGTAGTTGGCGCGTCATCAATGTTAGTTGTGATTTAGACCTAATATCTGCAACTGAAAATTGTGGATCTCTTCGCAAAGCCGCACGATCACTAGTATGATTCAAAAATTACATGAGTTCAACGGTTAATCTCCGTAATGGTATTAAGATCAGAGCTACAAGTTTTAGTAAATTGACATATAACCAAGGATATTTCAGTTCGAAAGACAAAGATAATTACTATAAGGATAGTAGAGTTAAATTGAATTCCAGCTGTTATTATCATTTTTAAATGGTGATTGGATGGTGGAGTAAAGATGTAAAAAGTTAAATACACAGTGTAAAAATTATACGAATTTGATTTAGTCAACCCCAAGTCGACAAATAATGAACATCATTTTACTTCATTCATCATTTACCAAGTAGATGAATTAAGTAAAGAGAGTTATAAGGCATATAAACAGTTTTGTTTTGTCGTATAACATGTAGTTATGGTACAGGGTCTCGTTTAGTTTGTCCACTATAAGGAGTAGTTGCGAGAGTCGATTGTTTTAGCCGGCCAGTATTTGCTTGAACGGTGACCCACTTTTCTGGTGACCCCACACCGCCGTACAAATTTAAACGACTTGATTTAGAACTGTGATCAATCGTCATTATAGGCATAACGCCTGAACGGTACACAGTATTAACAGCGACTTTCTATTGGTGGATGACTTATTTTAAACAGAAAAGCAGTTAATGCTCACACTTAGATGAGTTTATCATATTTTTGTTTAATGTTTAACAAATACGATTACAGAGTTGTTTGTGTCCGACAACATCGGACTTTTAGAAAAATCAAAATGATTTTCCCCTACGATGTATTGTGAACAATTTAGCTAAAAACAGTAATTGTTCGACGAACTGTTTATATGACCCAAATAAATATACAAGTTTGAATAATATAATTAATGCGTTCATCCATTATAGGTTCACTCAGAAGACGTAATCGGCTTCGGCATTTCTAGCAACGGAAAGTTCATGATGTCATGCTCATCTAAAACGGACATGGTGATCTGGGATCTAAAAGGTCATCAGATCGACAGACTGGATACGTACTTAATGAGCACACATTCGGCGAAAATATCACCTTGTGGACGCTTCGTGGTTGCCACGGGATTTTCGCCCGACGTCAAAGTGATGGAAGTATGCTTCGCGAAAAACGGCGAGTTCAAAAATGTGACAAAGGCGTTTGAGCTATCCGGCCACTCGTCCGGAATATATGACGTGGCGTTCGACGTTGACACCTCGCACATCGCCACAATATCCAAGGACGG
The DNA here is from genome assembly GCA_029286865.1 of Teinopalpus imperialis. Classification (NCBI taxonomy): domain Eukaryota; kingdom Metazoa; phylum Arthropoda; class Insecta; order Lepidoptera; family Papilionidae; genus Teinopalpus; species Teinopalpus imperialis. The sequence continues at coordinate 9,262,592 of JAGSMU010000022.1, read as the reverse complement.
CACGTGGAAACTATATCACACAAAGAGTGAGTATGGAATTGCTAATGCGTATGTACTGTTATCTATGAATAGGCGTGCTGCGTTATTTGCTAACAAAACGTTGCATGATCTGGCTTGTGGTATACGTGTTGTATCTGTTTGAGTTTTTGCAGACCCGTCATGCTGTAATGTGTTGTATAGAATGCATGCATTTCTGTATTTATATGAGTTTTAGTGTCGAAGCACTTGACACGATTTATCTCTTGTTTAGAATATTTTACCGCTTCAAACTACACCTACTACCGTAGTACCTTGCCATCTGTGGCCCTTAATCACCCAGGTCCTCAACAAAGACTCAAGATGCACATACGTTGCCTCCACGGAGGTCTAAGATGGAATACCTCTTTATGAATAATTGGTCTCTCCGCTTCCTTGCATTCTTTTTTTTATTATATTGAGACTAACAAACAAGCACACAGTCCACCTGATGACAAGTGATTCCTGTGGCCCATGACATATACATTCATCCTTGATGGGGAATCATAATGTAGATGCATTGTCACCCAGGTGGACTGAGATGGAATGCCTAGTCACCAGTAATTAAGGTCTCCGGGTCCTTACACTCACCAGACGAAATGCTGCACCATTATTATACCATTTAACGCTGGTATTCCGTGAGGGCAAGGTTCTACCCCGATCGAGCTGACCCATTTCTACATCTTCATCTACCATCTACCTCTTGCATCTACAAACTATCTGCAGCGTGGAAAAAGTAGTACTGTTAATATTACTGATACTTCTAAGAAGCTTCTCATAATTTACCTGCAAGTACTCACCTAGTACTTACAGTACCAAGGGTTTGGTGTACGCAGCCTTGCATATTTATAATTAAAATAGCCGAATCTATTAAATCATCACAAACCCGATTCTGTAAGAATTTAGTTAGATATTTTGAATAGATTTGAAATCTGCAGATTGTTTGAAAATTATTGCAAATAATTCGCAAATCCGCCTTTCTGTTTCCTTTTGTTCATGCAACAATTTCTAAATAAAACATTTAAATACTTAGCTAGATTATCATGACCCAAAATTAACTTTATTACTATGATTTCCCAACAGACTAGGATATATTTCGTACGTACGTGTTGATCTATCATTGGCAACACTGCCAAGAAGCTCGAAAATCCGACTGTTTTGTCTTCCCTTTAGTATATACTAAGAAAACTCTGACTAATATTTTCCCATTGAATTATGCCAGTACGTAATGGAATTACCGTCAAGACGCCAAAGAATTATAGTATATATTATATTGTTGTAACAGGAAAACGCTTACGTATCGTAACGGTATGTATATATATATATTACAAGTAGAGCGAGCCCATGGGGTCAGTCCCGAGCAGTTTTATACGTTGTGATGACGTAAGACGTACGTACGTATATCGTCTCGAATATACGGCTGTTGCATCACCTGACGCCCTGCGATGCGTGCGACTCCTTGCAAAATGTATCTACTTGTGATAACTATGTCAAAGCTGAGGTTTTCTTTATGTTACATATAAGTAGCGACTTTGAATATCTTGTTCCGTAGGTTTTTTCTCGTGCATATCTCATCATCAAAAAAAAATCAAGCCTATTGTATATTGCCACGTTGTTAAGCTACAATAAACATTAAACAGTATTTTTTTTAAATTAAATTAGTGTGATAAACAAGCACATATATTCACCTGGTGGTAAATCATGACTACGGCATATAGGCTACTACATTTGTCCTCAACAAAGATTCAAGATGCAACCAGATATATATCGTTACCCGTAGGACTGCCGATATGTCTCGCTCAGCGTTATACTGCCATTTCGCGCTGGTAATCTGTCAAGGCGTGAAACAACTGAAGGGTGGATTTTGTTACTGCAAGTTGATAATGATCTGCATACAATACATGGGTGAAGGGCGTAAATATTAAGTCACCTGCGATTGGTGACAAAAAGCCGATAACTAAAGTCGTCGCGTGAAGTTTTATCATGGACGTGGGATATTCTCAGATCACACCCGGGCTCGAACCCAATGATCTAGATATTTTGTTACTTTACTAGATATATTGTTTTTCGGCTGGGTAACTATGGCTTTACGTGGCGCAATTTTATGGTTAGTGATGATGGTAAGTGTACCACAAGATTTTATTAGTACATTGTTTTACCGTGTAGACCGCTTTGAATCGGTTTCTTGTTGAGAAAACCGACGTACTAATTAACGATGACTTGGTCATGTGATGATAAGGGATCTACAATTACGACTGACAATTGTTTCTAGTTGCCAATTAATTGATGGGCACTTTTTGTTTACTTTATGCTGAAGTATTACAACGTATGCTTAATATCGGTTTCATCTCATTCAATTAAAAGTTGCATCTTATCTGTTATCTTGAGCTGGATAAAGCGTAAAAGAAAAAGTCTGCTAACTTGTGTAAACGAGTAATTAAAGATAAAATTAAAAAAAATCAGTTGGTGACCGGCTTTGTGATTTCTGCATAACTCCTACCTGTACACCGTCCTTTATTTTATTTTTTTTAAACACGGCTAACACTAGTACACAATTCATCAGATAATGGCGGCCTGTTCATCCTCGAATTTATTTGTGTTATCATTGCTGTATACTTTTTCTCCTTCTATTATGAACGACAGACATAGACAGCAGTGCTTCATATAGATTCAAGATTCACACGCGTAGACACACCAGAGGACTAAGTAGAAATGCCTAGTTACTTGTTATTTGGATTCGCTATCCCTTCACTGCTGAGAATAATAACGAAACTTAGTAGGGTGATGTTCTGTATCATGATGGGTACTCGCACGCTCCTTCCTCGGTTAAGTCCCCCCCATTAATGTTGTCGCGTGGGCTTACAACTAACACTGTCCTGGATATTTCCATAAATGCGTAATAGACGATAAAATAATCCAAATAATAAATTGAATTATGTAATCAACCACCTGCGCAGCTCGTTATCTCTTTGTGTTATTATAAAAAATATGTATTAAATAATATTTACGTCAAAGTTGACAGCGTTACGTTTATGTTACGGTTAGTGTTTGTGTATTTCATTGATATTTGTCACGTTCCGGAGCTGAGTCATTCGGTATAAACATATTTTGAATCATTATTGCGTAGTATCATTGTGGTTTTCCATAGAAGTTCCAAATTATATGAATAAAGAATAGTTTTTTTTGGCTCTATTACATGCCAATTGGTGGTTACCTTGGTTTTTATTTTCATCGATGTTTCTTAATTTATTCTATTGTCTTTATAGGTGATTAAGAATTAATTATTCCTATATTATGGATCATTTTGTAATTGGTTATAAAATGGTAATAAATGCACTTACCTTTTAATTGTAATGTACACACTGTACGAACTGTGGCATCGTAGAATATCATGTTTTTTATAGTTTCTATAGTATATAGTCTTTTTATGCAAAGTGATATTAAAAAAAATCTCATATACTCGAGTCACTTTTAGTAGTAGATGTGAAATATTAATGTAAACCAATTTCATTCTGTGGTACTTAGCTATTTTTTTTTAATTACCAATAATATACGGTTAAGTTTAGGACTATAATTAATTTTTCTAATTATATTACAGTTCTGCATCATTGGTCACTGGGGATTTAGTTGTTTATCGTTCTACATCATAGCTCGGGCTACCGTCAACATTTGTATACAAAGGCAAATGTAACACTTCTTTCAAACGCTTGAAAAATACGTTATACTCGTTTAGATCATGGCTCTGAGTAGCTTTTAACGGTAAAACTGAGCTATATTTTGACTTGAAACAATGCAAACACTATTGTAATATTACTATAAATATTTTGGTCTGTAAATGAACAGGCCTGCTTCTGGCCACGTGCTGCTGGTAATCCTGGGTTTATTTTCCAAACGAGGAACAATAATCTATTGTTGCATTTTGGATTTTGGTATGTTTTATGTGTATCCCACATTACATCTAAACGATATTATTGCTTTTATACATATCATTACATCATACAAGGGAAGTGTGGAAGGGAAGGGGAGTGCCTCTGTTTGTGCGAGTGCGATATATGATTGCGCAATTGCTGTCATCTGGTATCATCACCTACACATAGTATAATATAGTATAACAGTGATAGAGCTACACTTCAGTTTGTTTCTAGCTGCAGAATGAATGGGTCAACTCAACCGGGGTAAGGACCACGCCCTCACAGAATACCAGCGTAAAATAGCAGCATGCTGCTTCGTTTATTCTCGTGAGTGTAGGGATCTGGAGACCATTATTACTAGTGACGAGGCGTTCTATCTCGGACCTCAAGGGTAACAATGCATCTGGATTATGATTCCTTGTCAAGGATGAATTAAGATGTCATGGGCCGCAGGAATCACTTGCCATTAGGTGAACTGTGTGCCCGTTTGTTACTCTCAATATGATAAAAAAAATACCTAATAAGGATTTAAAATGTAAATGCGTTGCCAATTAATGTATGCATAATCGTTTGTATGTGTATGTTTGTGTGTGTGATAATGTATGCTTGTTTGTGTGCGAGGGAAAGAGTAGAGACTTACGTATATTTTTTTCGTTCTATGCACATTGTTATAAATTGTGTGTTTATTAAATATTATTATTGTGTAAATATTTAAGTGATATTAAAATAACAAAAAAGTAATCTTTGATATTGAAATTTTCACTAAAAAGAAACTCAAGCAATCTTATAAATACTCAATACGTCATCAATTATAAGTTAAAACGTTTGTCCAGAAAAACATGACCCAAATTTTCTTTATTTTGTTCATAAAACAACATTTTTTTGTTGCGATAAATCATCTTTGGCACAGATAGATCAGATCAACCAGGGCAGGATCACACTTTCACAAAATACCAGTTTAAAATAGTTGCTAAAAAATGACGAATATTAACTTTTTTCTTTATAAATATAGGTCATCTTACGAAGAATGCTGTGGTCGTAATATCCCAGAAAGCCATAATTTTGATCAACATAGCTTTAGCGTTCTTGATAGTGACACGTCTTTAGTTAATGGGCCCAAACCTGTAGTTTTCTGAAGAGCAGTTTAAACCAGTTTATTCACAGTTTTATTTATTATACATGACCGTATCAAACGTGCATTATAGAAAGCTTAATATTAAATTTATTCCTACGGCACAGTTTAATGATGGCGATGTACTGCTAATCGATATATATTACAACGATATTTTTCACATCCAACTGCTTAGGAAGCGCCGTAAGCGAATATACAGAGGTACTCTTTTCGTCCACTTCGAGAATTCCATGTAATACATTGGCCACGGATCATATGACACATACGGACCAAAAAACCAATCATTTGTAATCCAGGGCTGAGAATTAAACCCAGGTACAGTGACGCAGCAGACAGGTCCTCTGAACGCTGGGCGATGTGGCCATCAATCAAGATAATATAATGTAAATAAGCAAGTATAACCAGATGGAATGCTAGCATTTTTCGTCTACTCTGCACATACACTGCAGGCCAAAAGTTTAAGACCACCTCAATTAAAGTAAGAAAATAAAGTAATACTCCAATAAAATATTAAATGTTTAATTAACCTGTTTAATCAACTAATAGAACATTGATTGACAAACAATATACTTGAAAAGCGTAAAGAAATATGAACAGTCCATGCAAAAAAGGCTATCGTTAGCTAAATTGATTTTTCATCAAAAAATCCTCCTTTACATTTTATGACTTTTTTCACAAGTCCCGGCATATAAGTCAATTTGCTAATGGTGTATTGTGATATATTGTTCCAAATTCTGTATAAAGCATTCCACATTTCTTCTCGCGAGGATGGGCCACGATTACGGTCGTTCCTATCAAGCTCTTCCCACAAAACTTCAATGGGATTGAGATGCCAAGATGGGCTCTGAGGGACCAAACCATGTTTTTTAACACCCCTTGGTCTGTGGCCTCTTTCTCTTCCAAATATCCTCTACATAATTTTGAGCTATGCTTTGGATTTTTATCTTGTTGGAAAATGAATCCATCTCCAATTAATAGCAACCCGGAAGAAACGGCATTTTGTTCTAAAATGTTTTTGTACTGTTCCTTTTTCAAAATTCCTTCAATTTTAAGCAAATCGCCAATTCCTTGGCTAGAGAAGCAACCCCAGACCATAATTGAGCCACCACCATGCTTGATTGTTGGGACTACACTCTTCATCTGACATCATCTTTTCTTGGGCACTGCGTCGAACGTAAATTCTACGTTTTGAACCGAATAGTTCAAACTTAGATTCATCGGTCCAAAGCACTTTTTTAAAATCTTCAGTCTAATCTCGATGGGCAAGAGCACACTGCATCCGTTTTCTCTTGTTTTGCGGCCTTAGCAGAGGTTTTGAAAGGCAACGCGACCATACAACTTCGTATCTCTCAGTAGCAGTTTTACTGTAGTCAATGATAAAGGTTTAACTCGGGTTTTGTTTACTTCAACGCGGATTTCTGGTGCTGTTAAGCGTCTATTTCGCTTGCTGGTATCAACAATGACATTATCTTCATTAGACGTGGTAGCTCTTGGTCTTCCCGAGCGTGGACGATCTTGAAAACTGCTTGTCTCCTTGTATCGAGTTATTGTGCCTTCAACAAAGTCTTCGATAACTTCAGTTGTGAAGCAATCTCACGTTTTTCAATTCACGTTTCACAATTTGTCTTCATTATGTAAAACAACGATGGCAGAACGCACTTCACTACTAATTTCTCGAGCTTTTCCTATTTTATGACGTCTTCACTGTAGAAACCACAAGTTTAGACTAATTATTAGAGATTGTTTGTGAACAGACCCAAGTAAATACGGGTAACAATAAGTCAGAAAGACGTGTTTTCAGGAGTTAAATAATCCTTATTATTGACCAATACGTAACAAAAGCAAAGTAGTTAGTAATGAGGACATTATAAAAATATTATTACGACTCTACCACCTGGCTAGCGCAGCTTCGTTGGTGTTTGAAAACAACATATGTTTATTGTCCAATAACTTAATAACAATAACGAAAGTAAATAGAATATGCAGATGTGCATTTCTTTTATTTATCTTAATTTTTTTTACAATGGATTGGGTGGACAAGAGGATTTTATTACAATTGATGGATAATGTTGTTTATGGGCGGTCTTAAACTTATGGCCGGCAGGATAAACGTAGCAACGTCTCTAATTGTTGTCAATTAAATAGTTTTATATTCCTGCTACGATAGGGTGAAGTCCAAGGCACTTTATATTGTTACAGTTCAATAAAACCGTACCTATCAATTCTACTTACACCTTGAAACGTTATCATCTACTGTTATGGTTCCCATACATCGAGTACGGCCACAACTCCTCTAATAATAAAAAGAAGTCCAAGTGAATTATTAAAAAAAAAAAGTAGTCAAGTGTTAAACAGAGTAATTGTTAGTGTACTCGTCGATAGTGCGATAGTTACTGAAATATTATGGCTGATGATTCCTACCTAGCCTTTGAAGCGTTTTAAGACTGATTGAAGGCTACCAAACCATCACTGCATGTTTTCTTTGTACGCCCTATATGCAATTTAACGCCCTATAATTATAGATCCCATAACCCCCCCCCCCCCCATAACTTTGTAGATCATTTGTAATTAATCAGCATGCCTACACATTATTCCTTTTTTTTGACGTTTCTTTAAACTGAATAGATTTGTGAGGGAAAAAAGATGCTGAATCACACGCTTTCAATGATTTTTTTGCAAATCTGAGAAACCAGTTTACTAGCAAGGAATTTCATCAACGCATTCCTAGATTCGTAGGCAAGCATAGCTATAGATGCCTTAAAGGTCACAAATATCACCCACCATGAATTGTATGCTCCATCAGACATCATATACGAAAATATTATCATCATGTATAAAAAAAACTCGCTATTATTTTTGATACTGCATGCACTTGAGACAGGTACGCTTAGAATACCTGAAGAAGGATGGCAAGACCACACATTCTTTCTCTGCGTACCGGCTCATTAGTTTGCTAGATGAAAATTTGTTTCGTTGTGTTCTCTAGAGGGGACTGTACCCTAAATTTAGACGATTTTCCCCCGTTACAAAAATACATCTATAGTCCGAACGCATGGCTTGTCGCGTTGTCATGTAGTGACGAATTACTAGATGATAGCACCGTCGAAATCTAAGAATTAATTTGATTTGATTATGATATTTTAATATGATTACTTAATACTGAACTTATTAATTATTATTTTAATTAATTTACCAGTTGAGTACAATCGCGGCGAGTCCCCGCACGTGCTAGAGACTGGCAGTTACACACAGTGTGCACAACCACCGAACATCGCGCTGTCGCCTAACGCCGAGGTGCTTGCCGTCTCTGTAGACAGCTCCGTGGAATTCTACGATACCTACACTGGACAGCTGTATGACACTGTGGAAAATATCTACTTGGGTAAGGATTTCACTTTAAGAATTAACGATAGATATTGATAAAATATTTGACAATGACGACCGCTGGGTAGCAAAATCTGGTTTTTACTAAAAACATGATGACGCCGTGGCGAATAGACCACGGTTATCTACTGGTTATTACTAGATGACGTCAAATAATGCGCAGAATATTTTACAATACCGTAGGCATTTGCGCAAACACAGTCACTCACTCGCCCCCTTCCGATGCATGTGCAATAAGACTTGAGGAAGGTATTGATGCAGTGCCAGAGATACGAGACACATACAATACGCTCATACCAGTAAAGAACAATTTGTGATGCACAAATATTGTTCCTCGCTAATAATCGAATCCAGGACCCGCGACGCTGCTGACAAAAACAAAAATATAATTTTTGGGCATCGATGCAAAAGGGAACTCAGTCCCGTCTGGATACGGAGGGGCGATACTCGGGTGTTAGAGAAGCAGTTTTCTAATTAATATATATGTAGATTTATTTATGCGGTAACTTTCATAGTGTGATTCAGGCTTCGAGGTCGTTAATTGGTAGTGTTGGGTAATGTGCCATACCCACTATAATCTATCTTCATGTCATTGTTGTAATATTTGCAAATCTAATCGTATAATAAAAAAACCGTAATCACTGTGAATAGAATATATTAAAATATTTATATAGTATTTTTGCAATTTGAATTTATAATTTATTCATAATTTGTATCATCGTCAATATTATTATAGCTCAATAATTGACCATAGAACATTGGCTTCACTGCTGCACTTTGATTTCATCGATCCCATTGATTTCTCGCATACATAGGTAATTTCATCCTTGCTTATACATATTATTTTTCACTATTGTTTCACAAAAAATGTTGGGGATTTCAATTAATATCCACGGAACTGCCCTTGAACTGCTGGGAAAAACTTTTGCTTAAAACCCTCTCAGTGAGACAAGACGCTAAGCAGTGGGACAAATAAAAAGTTGTTCGAGGAATTCTAAATTATTGTAATAATTGATTATATTTATTATCGTGACTTAAATCAAACTTAACGTCGTAGTTTCGAACGTTCACCATTTGTTTACCCCTAACTGTGGACAGACATTTTAGCTTAGTCGGAGGGGTTAACGGGTATGTTGGTCTGTCTTCCAGTGTTAGACTAAAACAATATTTAGCAACGTGGACATGACTACAAATTTACAAGTTTTAACAAATAAAAAAAAACTTGTGGTTTTATATTTGTTTTACATTGAGAAATAATCAATATCGACGCTGACTGGTACACAAAGAAATCCAAGTATTGTGTTATAAATTAGTTCGCTATAGCGACCGGACTTATAACGATTGCTCGGCAGTCTCGAGGCTGCTGAAACTTTGAATTATTGAACGCGGACGTCCAAGGAAACTATCGACCGTTTGCATTTTCAATCGACTCACGTAAGCGACATGTGACGGCGGTGTAAGTATTTACGCTTGGTTTGCAGGATCAATAAACCACATGTGCTTCGATGCCAGCGGTAAGTATTTGTACGTTTGCGGAGATCGAGCGGTCAGAATATTCCACAATGTATGCAGTTATTACACTACAATTGGCAGCTGCACCCGACTATTGGGTGCTAAACAAACCTCGGCCACCGTGGAACGACTCAAAAAAACAATTCAAGCATGTAAAGAGACCCTGGCGAGCTTTGGTAAATAAGGCGTACCTTGAAATTAACTATTTTCAAATCTCATTTATTTTCCTATTGTACTAGCACTGTAAATTTCATAAATATCCAAAGATCCAGTGTTCTATAATGTCTTAATTTATGTATAATATGCGAGTTGTATTGAATGATTAATGCATTTTGAAAGTTGTATAAATATTTGGATATCCTTTATAAAGAGTGAAAATGTGACCTTTACACTAAAACATTAATCTCAAGTCAATAAGAACATCACGTTGTATGAAAACATTTAATATTATAAGTTTAGTATAGACAGACGTATTTATAATATGTAAGTAAAATTTCATCGTATTGGATTGCTCAATTTTCTCACTCGAAATGTGATTAATTATGTTTTAATTGGAATACCTGTGGTTTTAGCCGATTAAGAGAATTGTAACTTTGATAAATTCTAATAAAATTATACATGTAAAATATAGAAATTAAAAAAAAGGTGTTAAGAAAAAAATATAGAACATTATTCCGCACATTTCAGTAGGATATTATTGTAATCCTGACGTTTAGAATTGGATTATCTTTCCATGTGCAGTGGATCAGAATTATTTCATATTGGTAGACAAATCAATGCGTGTGGTTTCTGTGACCTAACTTAGTATATAAATCAATAATCAGTCTTGTTAAGTGCTTTTCATAATAGTCTTAAATGTGCGTATTGTAATGTCGACATTTACTATAAGAGATGAATAGATAAGTTTAAAACTATAGAGACCACATTCCTTCTGACTGACGGTTCCTAATTATTTTTTATCTATCTGTATTCTATATGAAAACTACCTAATGTGAATTTCTAAATATTAATAAATATTTTAAAACAAAAATTCTGAAAGAAATACTTGCTAATGTTATTAAAGTATGTATTAATCTGTTTAAAGATTGCATTTACGTTTTTTTTATTTTCGATATATATGTCTATATATAGTATTATAATATATAAAATGTGCATTCACTTTTATTACTGTGCGCGTGTATAATTAATTATATCTAATCTTGATTTATATGTTTATAAAAAAGTTTTTTATTTCACATTTCATCATCTCTACCCATCATTATATCGGTCTCTACGTATATAAGGACATGTTGAAATTAGTAAAAAAACTATTGATAAATTCGACTATAAATATCAGTTAAAATAAAACTACATTTAAAGTTTTAAGTATAAAACGTTTTAAAGTAGCGAGGTTTTCTGTAGACGCAATAACTTGTAAAATTGAACAGTATGAATATCAATCGGGATAAAATAGGTTCACATAAAACCAATTTGATATAAAATTTGCAGACTTTAATTATTTAGCGTATTTATTCCATCATTCAATTGTTCGGTTTTTTTGTAAAGCTCCATTTTAGTCAGGTACGTACATACGCGAGGGCCGTTTATTTCATTGCTGAAACATGGCATACTTCATAGATGCCCTCACAAGGCAGAAGTCCGGGCAATGCGCATTGAGTTCCACAATATAGCTAGCAGCACATGACTATGCTCTATCTAGTAAAAAGGTTTCCCTTCGATACTTTTTTGTAGATACCGGATTGTCATTGGATATGTTACAGAGCCTATAAGCTAGGTCCGTCAGAGGGTAGGTTCGCACACCAAAACCTCGGACGGTCATTAGTCCATTCATTCATCATCCATTCTCCACTCGGGAGAATCACTCGATAGCTAGGGAACTGGCAACTTGGGTGGCATCATCAGATAGGTATGAAACCAGAGAGTAGAGCGACACGCTCTGATTATGAGCGCTTTGAGTAAGTAAGAGAACCACAATAGGGACACACGGTTTATAACCAGCTCACGGACCCCTCAGTTCCGTGAGCCCTGTGTCCGATGAAGTTGTAAGAGCCGCATAGGCTAACAGCATCAACATCAACAGAATCTAGGTGCCTATAAGCTATGCGGCCGGGCATGATTCAGCTCCTTGTTATTTTGATACCTTTGATAGACCTGTTGTTCTATGAATCGCTTTGATATCTTATACTGTTTAGAAACAAATAAATAATAATGAAACTTTGAAGCTGCCATAAAAGGACATGGTAGCTTTGAAAAATATTATGCAACATCATGTCGAACAGAATACCTGTTTCACTAAGTTACATATGGATAATGCCCAATATAGTTCTTAAGTCTAGAAAGTCCTTAGTGTTCTTTAAAAAAAGAATAAAAAGAAATATTTCCCGGCGAATGCAACGGTGATCTTATTATTGTATTCAGGGTGCAGTGGAGGGACAAACTAGAATACAGTTCACCTGATGATAATTTCTGAATGACACCCACATTCAAGCCTCCATAAGGAATTGTAATGTAGATGCCTTGTCGCCCCCTGAGGTCAATTTTTTTTAAATTACATTTAGCGTAACAAACGAGCACACAGTACAGTGGTAAGTAAACCATTAGGCCCATGATATTTACATTCATCCTAGACATGAATCATAATGCAGATGCGTTGTTAACCTTAGGGCTGAGATGGAATGCCTCGTCACCAGTAATCCAGTGAAAGGTCTCCGGATCCCTGCACTCACAAGACGAAACGCAGCAACATTATTGTGCTATTTAAGCGCAGGTATTTTGTGGGGGTCGTGGCCCTACGCCAGTCGAGCTGACCTACTCATTCTGCAGTTGTAAATAAGCAGCATTGTAGGCCTACCACTGTCACTAAGATAGAAGACCTTGTCTCGAGTAAATAAGATTCCAGATCTCTCAACGAAACAGGAGGGTTATACTGCGTGGTCTACTTCAGGTCGAGGTCGAGCTGACCCATTCATATTGCAGCAACAGACAAACTATAGGATTGCCTCTGTCACTGTTAAGTTGCTACTTGTCAAAACAAGACCAAAAAAGTTTTGGAAGAAAAAGTTAGGTCCCGTTTTTAAATGGGCGTCCAAATAGTTTTGAAAAATAAAAAGTAAAAGGTTTCCCGCTATTTTTCTGTCCGTCAAATTGAGTGAATCTAACGAAGCAATTCGATAAATTGTGAAGTTTTATTACAAAAAGGGCAAAATGCAACGCAAGCGGAGAAAAAATATTGTGACGTTTATGCACTTAATGCAGTGTCAGTAAAGTCAGTGTTAGGTTAACATCAAGAGAGGGCGGTCAAAACTAGTAGTTGCAGGCTTTTGAACAGAAGTCCCAAAATTTCTACAACAATGTGATATCCTACAACCAACAAAATGACACATACATATTATAATCAAATGTAAATAAACTATGATAAAAAATATTTTTAATTTGTATATAAAATACGAAAAAAGTTTTTTTCGTATTTTATACCGACCCATTATTTACAATATTCCGATTGTGATAATGATTAATTATCCAATTATTTGTATTAAAATGTTGGCAGCAAAGAACAACAGTATTTACGAAAAAGAAAATCAATTTAAAATGAATGTTGCTTTTTTATGCTTAATATTTTTGCTTTTGTATGCTTTAAGGGCAGTAAAAGTGTTTTATATATTTGAAATCGCATATCCACAATAACATCCGTTAGCATAAACCGCTTCGTGACTGGGGGAGACTTCAAATGGCCATTTAATTCGTTTACCTCGGCATTTGTTAATAAGATTAAGCGATGATTAGGATTATCAATGAGCCGAACGGTAAGTTTCTATGCTTATATGTTACAAAGTATTTATTCTAATAAGGATATAGGAAAAATAAAAAAAATGTTCGTTTTAACTTTATTGTGTTTTGCATAAGTGACATTATCGACAATACACTGAGATACTCTTTGATTACTATTTAAGTACAGCTTTGATAAATATAATTTAGCTTTATAATTGATATTGAACAATTCTACAGACGAATTTAAAAATTCAATTCCATTTGATATTCTGAATGCAAAAATATTTTTATGCCAAAATAGATTTAATTTTGAAATCGGAGAATCAATATCATATTTCTTTCAATTAAGATTGAATGTACATACAATCTATTAAGTTTTTTTTTCAATCTTAAGCAGTCATCACAATTTTTTTGTACCAATCGCCGTTTGTAGCTTTCTTATAGAAAATTATTTTCTTGGTTTTACATTATATTGTTTTTTTTTTGCTTTTAAATAACCAATGCACTTAACTATAGGCAGTGACGCGTAAATAATTTGTGACAATAACACATAACTTGTCATAAACATAAAACAAATCTACTGGGTTAAAACGTCCACAGTCACAACTAACAATACATAGACGATATTTACGATTGTTTATAAAATAACTGTATTTTTTTTTAAATAACTATATAATACTACCAATACCTACATAATATTAGTGTATGTAGGTATTGTAAAGCGATTCGTTGATTATCCTTTCAAACTTTGTTTTAGTTTTCTGTAGTTAATAGAAAAAAGTAATTTTACTTCTATTTTAGAGCTTCTAGTTCGTTCTCTATTAAATTACTTGATTGAAAGTTTAAAAACATAAAAAAACACTTCACTTATTCATGAACAGAAAATAGACATGTATTAACATTGTGTAACTACAGAACCCCTTTATATATTTTGTCGTATTTTTATTGTTGATGTGTTATTCACTACCAATTTATAACTACGTAAAATGTTTAGCAACCGCAATTTGTTGAAAAATAGCCCATTAGTAGGTTTAACGTTATTGCTGCAGATAAAAGAAAACATATAAAAATATATACCTTCAGTTATCAATGTTATGATTATAAAGGAACTTTATATTATGTATTATAAATTTACTAGTTATTATATTATGTTGATCTAAACAGAAATATGTATTTAAGTCTTATTATTCGAGAAAGTGAGAAAAAAAATATTGTCCTAGGCTAGCCTATTGAATTGAATTTTAACATTACAGACCAAAGGACATGGGTCACTCTCCATACATTGCACGGGCCATTAAACGAAGTTCAAGGACAGTAATGAAATTAAGTTTAAATAACAGACTTTATATCCCTTTTATTATAAAAAAATTAAAATCAATATTGTTCATGGGGATACAGAGATATTTAAAAAATAAGATAAGAATTTTAGGTTATATCATATAGATTTTGCTGTCAATACACTGACACTAACATCATCATCAGCTTAAATATTATTTTTATTACTATACTTTATGACACAGCCTAATGCAATGAACTTCAAGACTTTGATGACAAGTATGTAAAAATGAAATGTTTTTTCTATAGATATTTCATTAATGTCCTTGAGAGCATGAGAAGCTGGGCCGAAAATGGCTCATGTCCTTTTGTCTTATTCTCTTTTTCTTTTAAAAGCAAACTGAACCTATGTACAAACCAAAATTATTTTTATAGGTTAAAGATTTTATTTTCAACTACACACAACACAAAGTCATGATTACATAAAAATAATTGTTGTATAATTTTTAAATTAAGAATATGGCTTTAAAAACATAGATATCAGGTGCTCTCTTACTTTGCACTTTCGTAATAGAAAATATATTTTAATATTAACACTTTACAAGACAACAAACATTTAACAAAACAGTGATGTAAGTAAAACAGTAACAGTACAAATTGCGTGTTTTATTTGTTGAGATAAAGACATGAGAATATTTTAATTAGTCAAATACAAATTAATTTCTTAGCATAGACACAATTTAAATACGCCTCACAAAGATCTGAGTAGGAAATGTTACTTTATTAGAAATTAACTATTTAAAAAGACGACAATGTCAGATTTGTTTGCAGCGTGATTGCTGCAAATTTCTCAAGTACCCACGTATGTTTGTAAGTGGTAAGAAGATTATTCTAGAGTAATAACCTCATGAAAGCACTTTCCAGTCTGCAATATATGACTTTTATACAAACATTTTTGCGTTTATTAGTAGAGATTTAAATTTGTCTTCTGTTTAGAGGACAGATATATAAAAATTCAATCCGTATTATCATAGAAACGGGAGAATACATCATGTTTATAGTCAATAGTTACTGTTGTTTGGTACATTAAAGTTTCTTCATAAATACATACTCGATGACAATATAATTTATTAAGTAACCATATGTGATAAACCATATCACATTATTAACCACGTAAATGAACACTACAAAAGGTTCAAAGATTTTACTCACAAAGCACGATTATAATAAAAACTTGTTGTATACTAGATTCTAATATTAACTTAGCGTAGAATAACTAACCGATGTATATGTATGGATCAAAGGTTCTCACATCTTGGACCTATTTAGGTCCTAATCTGTGCAATATATATTTTTTAATATAATATATATAATAATGACTTAATATTAGTAAATTGCTCCGGTATTGTAAAGCACATTACGGTTGAATTTTACGCAGGTATTTTGTTTATAATGAATAGTCCCACAACCGACCGATAAGTCGTACTGTCAGTTATTAGCTACCGATTGGCTTAACTATTAATGCACATTGTGCAACTTTGCTTTTAATAGTAATTCCACCAAATATCAATTATATTATATATATATTTTATACCATAGATATTTTCAAATGTGTTTTGTGAAGTAAATTGAAATGTCAGATTGTGATAATGGCAACTGGCAAAGCGTACAATTTAAGCCAAATGCTTACTCAAGCAATAGTGATAGTATAAAGGAAAAAATACGTGGAATAAATGCACAGTACAAATGATAAACGATTCTTTTGCTAATGCAGCCTGAAGTTCAATACAACACTTATACTTATAAAGTTATATGTATATAACCCTCACTGCAATTGCTTAGTACCAAAAGTACACATACATAATTTATTTTATCCTTTTTTATTTCAGCTTGATCGTGCAATCGTTCAGAGATTAATAATATCTTTGTTTATTGTATTTAGGTTGTCAAACGGTAGTACAGTACAGTTCATCTGATGGTAAATGATTATTGTGGCCATGACACCTACTTTCAACCTCGATAAAGAACCAAGAGCATATACGTTGGACTTGGAGATCGAATGCCTCGTCACCAATAATAAGGGTTTACGTATTATTATTTATATGTACGTACAATGTGTGGGTGTTGTTTTGTTCCTCGGTCGAACCGATCCATCTATGCAGCAGCGTGGCTCTACCAGATTAATAATTTACCAGGTGACAATTCTTTTAGCTCAATCACTTATCAGGGGATATTGACAGGGAATTTTGCCACAAAATAGTCGTAGTAGCAACGATCGGTATTACCTAATGGTGGATCATGCATTTATTTATTGTAATGTGTAACTGAAATAGGAAAAATCATGTTTGATATGTTACTCGACAAATATCTATCCACTAATCTTACGCGTGTATATTTCGGTGTATTGTCATAATAGTATTGACTCGTATCTAAATTTAATCTATGTCAAATAGTTGGCTTCCGAAGCGAATCTTTTAGCTTCGTTTATATTATCCTATAGAACTTGACAAAACATTACGCGAATCGTCAACTGCAACACTTAATGCATAAAATTGACAAAAACTAATTTTATATGTGCCGATATAATATAGCATTAGTCCGTCAATAATTGTATGTCAGACTGCAATTCCGCTACGTCTAAACTCTAGCAAAATGGAAGCGTTGATGTGATATGAAGTTTTCATTGAGCAATATCACTTTATTGTGAAATATCGAATTTGCGCTTGAAATTTGTGTTAACACTAATAACTGGTAAATAATAGTTCATCTGTAATAAAAGTTTTGATTATAACTGTGACGTGGTGTTTAGGAAAACAGATTTTGTCCTAATAAAAACAAAGCTATTGTTTCAACGCTGTGCACTTGTGCATATATTGCTCGTACGTAAAATTTATATTTGTATATATATTCACTGTTAATTATAGTATAGAGAAATTACTGTGTAAAATGTGAGTTACCGTTACTATCTAAACACTAAACGATAGATACAATAAATCTTAGGTAAATATTGTCTCAAGTCATGGTCATATAGTGATGTGCTCAGATAGAATTGTTTTTGGAAATGAAAAATAAAATATGTCCATAACTTTTTTAATTTCTGTTAACTTTTAATTTTAATTATCTGTGGTTTACTTTACAACCAGTCCGAATATATTTTCTTCTTAAAATAGATACGATTCCAAATGAGACAATAATGACACACCACTATTACGCGCATCGTTTTGCAATCTTAAAAATAGTGCTGTTTTGCGAAAACAAGCATGAACGAGGTTTAGTTTTAAGAATTCGATATAAATGCAATCAGCATAGACTAGCTAAATAAAAATAACTAGGATCGTCCCCTATTTGCGAAGTAAATTTCGATGCAAATTGCTGTTGAACAATGACGTTAAATTATGCAAAACAAACGAAGGTGTATTACACTTAAAATCAGTCACGAACATTGTCAAAAAACTACTGACACAATAAATTTTTGCGTCAAAGTGTAAAAGAAAAATATTAATATAATGTAATATTAAGGAACTTAAAACGAAATAAATACTGTAAGTACTACGAATATCGTAAAAGAAATACAGTCGACGGCGCCGTCGACTTTACTTTGGTAGAGTACGTCCCGGTCCAGTCCGTGAATATGGCCAAGTTCGATTCTCAGTTACAATATTGGACTAGCATGAAATTCGTTTACATATCGCCGCCTGGCTAAGGTTTGTTTCTCCTCCATTCGTTTTCGCTCGAAGTTCTGTAGAAAAGAAATTCTATTAGCAGGATATATGAAATGAAATTACTTTAAAATTAAAAGTATTATTAATGTTTAGTTATTTTAAATTGTTAAGAATAAATTAATTAGTGTTTAACATTATACATTTTACTATATATTTTATTTATAGTTTTTTCTACGTAGCACACTAAAAGCTGTTTTAGTGTAGATATGTCCTGTACAACATGATTACTAGTAAATTTGTATATAAATATTTGTATACAAAACAAATATATATATATGTATATATATATATCATGAAGAGTTATTTGGTACACGATGTAAGCGTTATTAACACACTGTACCTTTGTTTTTTTTTTAAAAGATCAGTACTAATTAAAGTGTTATTTTTAAATTAGTTAAGCCACACTGCAGTGAGGGTGTATATACCCGTCTCTCTAAATTCTGTAAGATTATCTCACTTCAGATTACGAGTCATACACTCTACTTATGAAAACTTTCAGTGGTACTTACCTCACCAGTAAGCGTGCAGACGTAGACAGTCTCCAGCCAAGTCTGCCAGCAAGGCGCGACGTTTGGGCAGCAGCGCAAGACCAGCCACGCGTCGCGGCCGGCGCTCCGCCAGCTCGCAGGCGGCCACTATACGCCCGCCCGCCTCCAATGCGAGTAGCGCTGGCCGCCCGCGCACGGCACGTGTGCACACTATGAGACATTCACCATCACTAGTTTCTAGAGCTACACCGCCGTAGCCACCACGACCTAAAATTACACAATGTTTAAAATTGACACAAGAAAAATATTTTTATATAAGCTAGGCAATGGGAAAAGAAAAAAATTATGTCAAATATATTATACGCAAGTGGTGACCTTAAAATGGAAGGGAACGCAGTGTAAGCGCCTGCTTTCAAAATTTTATTTTCCAACAACTTTCTATCGATATAAAACATTCGTATAAAACAAAATTCGTCGAAAACCGAACTCTGGTTTACATTTAAAGCCTGTCATGGAAACCTTCATATAATGAAGACGTTTATTAGAAATACTTGTATTATCTGTATTTATTCCTTATTTTTATAAACAAACCTTTCAGTATAATCGAGCGTCTTGCCGGTGTTCTCAGAAGAGATATTATTATTTGTATAGGTGACATACTTGACAAAAAATTACCACTAGATGATTTTTTTATTTAAATTTAAATAAAGAGATGGCAAATTCAGCATAAAGACAACCTGATCGTATCAAGTAGATGTTTCCTGTGGCTATACTGGTGGGAGTCAGAATTAAAGTGTTATTTTTAAATTAGTTAAGCCACACTGCAGTGAGGGTGTATATACCCGTCTCTCTTAATTCTGTAAGATTATCTCACTTCAGATTACGAGTCATACACTCTACTTATGAAAACTTTCAGTGGTACTTACCTCACCAGTAAGCGTGCAGACGTAGACAGTCTCCAGCCAAGTCTGCCAGCAAGGCGCGACGTTTGGGCAGCAGCGCAAGACCGGCCACGCGTCGCGGCCGGCGCTCCGCCAGCTCGCAGGCGGCCACTATACGCCCGCCCGCCTCCAATGCGAGTAGCGCTGGCCGCCCGCGCACGGCACGTGTGCACACTATGAGACATTCACCATCACTAGTTTCTAGAGCTACACCGCCGTAGCCACCACGACCTAAAATTACACAATGTTTAAAATTGACACAAGAAAAATATTTTTATATAAGCTAGGCAATGGGAAAAGAAAAAAATTATGTCAAATATATTATACGCAAGTGGTGACCTTAAAATGGAAGGGAATGCAGTGTAAGCGCCTGCTTTCAAAATTTTATTTTCCAACAACTTTCTATCGATATAAAACATTCGTATAATCCATACTAAATTAGTTCTGCAAAAGAATCGATAATCGAAAACCGAACTCTGGTTTACATTTAAAGCCTGTCATGGAAACCTTTATATAATGAAGACGTTTATTAGAAATACTTGTATTATCTGTGTTTATTCCTTATTTTTATAAACAAACCTTTCAGTATAATCGAGCGTCTTGCCGGTGTTCTCAGAAGAGATATTATTATTTGTATAGGTGACATATTTGACAAAAAATTACCACTAGATGATTTTTTTATTTAAATTTAAATAAAGAGATGGCAAATTCAGCATAAAGACAACCTGATCGTATCAAGTAGATGTTTCCTGTGGCTATACTGGTGGGAGTCAATTAAAATGTTAATTTTAACTAACATCCAATCCAGTCATACTTCAAATTTTAAATGAATGCAATGAAATATGAATGAACATCCGCAACACCAGAGGAGTCATATGCGCGCGCTGCCAGCTTTTTAGAAAGATGTCGGCTCTTTTCTTAAAGGTCCCTAAGTCGTATCGGTTCAGAAGTACCGCTGGCGACAGGTGATTCCACAGAGTAGTTGTTCAAAATTTCGCGTAAAGCGCACAGTGGTGGATTGCCCACCATCCAGATGATGAGGATAAAATTTTGTCGATGTATAAACTCAACGGATGTAATTAATCTGAACAACTCCTAAGAACACTCCTCGACATCTCTTCGCAACGCCAGTAAATCAAGCCGATCGGATAGTAAGGTCATCAACTATTCGAGCCGCTCTCCGTTGAATGCGGTCAAATGGAAGAAGTTGATACTGGAAAGCTCCAGCCCAGAGATGAGAACAGTATTCGATGTGAGGCCGAACTTACGCCTTGTAAAGTTAAAGTTGCACACGGTGAGCCGAGAGGGGTTTTCTTCTAAGACCGCGGAACTGAACGTCGCTTGACATATGTCAACGCCGAGTATTCCGACACTAGCTGAAGTAACAAGGGGAGTGTTTCTTATATTATTAGCTGTGAACGTGCAAACTTGGGCCTTCGTGGTGTTAAATTGGACTAGTTTTTAGTTAAGGCCCCAATCTGAGACTTTGTTTAACAAAATCTCGACCTCTGACATAAGTTTGATCCGGTGTGTTTGAACTCGGCCAGTACAAACCGCATCCCCTGTTCTGTCGTCCCCATTCATTGGTATGTTGTGTAATTAATTCGCAACCTGTCACTAACATGCAGAAGAAACAACGTAGAAGATATCACATAGCCTTGGAGAACACCAGCATTCACTGGTTTGGAGTCGGAGCATGCACCATACTTGCATAATTTGTCGGAAAGCCCATAGAAGGGACGCTTCGAAGAAATGTTTCGAACCTGATCGAAGACCTTCGCTACGTCCAGACTAACCGCCGAGACCTCCCCCTGGTCTCGACTGCCTGCGCCCATCCATGAGTCAAGTATTCGCATTCGCATTATAAGTAGACGTATTCGCCATGTTTCCTAATCCGGAAGAAAACTGGGAGAAAGTTAATAAATGTGTGTCAGCGATGAAGTTGATATATCAATGATGATTGAACAATTGTAAAAAATTACTGCTGCAAATAAAATATATTGTACGTCAATGATTTACATATAAAGAAAGACTCACCTCACGTTCGATATTCCCGTGTGCGTCGAACACGAAGACTGCGCGCGCGCCGTTGTCGGCTACGGCGAGACGGCGTGAAGCCACGTCCGCCGCTACGCACACCGGCTCCACCAGACGCTCCGACCTGATCGTACGTACAGTCGACCCGTCCACGCTCACCTGACCACATACACTTTACTCAGTTAAACCCTCGACCAACCAGCACATAGTAAATGGCCCGTGACACCGAAACATGAATCAACGCCTGAGGGTTAAGATGTGTTTTCCCTTTAAGATAGACGACGCAATTTAAACTGAGTCGTCGGGCAATAAATGACACTGATAGTAGGAATGGGCACGCAATGCAACCCGTTATCTATACTTGGCTACCTTCGCACGCGGGGTCGATGCATCATCGTGACCTTCATTAGCACTCTGACTCCTGATTGGTCGTTACGAGTAAGGGTTGTTGTTTTTCGATAAATATAAGATTTTTTGTTATGACACCCATTACATAACTTACGCTTCGTTACGCAATACGCACAATGGAGAATTTATTTTCTAACGTGGTGGATATAATGATGATTTTTGAAAAACTAAGAAATATCCCTAGAAAAGATAAAAACAGTACTTTTCTGGGCCACATTACGATCTATACAGTTTCACTATGATTACGTCGAAACAAAATTTTATCTTACAAATTAAAAACTTTTATTTTCAGATTGCGAAAAATTATTCCTATTAATACTTAACATAATTTAACATATCGAGTGTACCTATCCCGTTATCGATATGCACCTCTTCAATTCTTACGCACATCACTACATCTCTCCATAAGACCTGTAAGTGCGAGCGAGACAGACAGATAAATACGATTTATGACCCGAAGCCTCAGTACATAATGCGTAGACTATGGGAATATAGTCCTGGTACAGAATATTACTTGTTACTCTTAACATATAAAACACAGTAGCGTTAAACTCCTTTTTTAAGTAACGGTTTTATAAATGCGTGATCTTTCCCCGTTTAAGCCGACAGCTGATCATAATGCTAAAACGTATTACTTAGCTGCAGTGTGGCTTTAGCATGTGAAATATTTGAATAATTTTGGATGCCACAGTTATAATACTCGTAGTAAGTACTGTATAGCCATAGCCACCGTTAATAACAGGTTTCAAATAGTATATAACACGAGATGTCACCGAAACCTTTGATAGCTGTAAATTTAATATCTGTATAACATTTCGAAAAATTATAGGTATTTAAAACAATTTGATTAAATGTAAAATGTAAAAATACTTTGTAATAATAAAATTGGAAATCATGTACTTTTTGACGTGCTTGTTAATTCGTGTTGTTATCGATCCAGTCTGTTGTGTCCAAACTATTGATTTTAATCATCAAGGTCAGCAAAGAAAATTAGACAATGTCCGCATATTTTTTGATGTTAGTACAATTAAAATTTAATCAAAAAGGGTACTCATATGAATCAAAAGCCGTTGCTGCGATATTACTGACGTTAAAATGAGAGTATGAACTACAACTTTGGCTTGGTCTCCATGTGTTCGATTTTTTTATTTATTTCTTAAACAGGTTTAATTGTTGCCAGCGCCGGGGAATCGAACTCGATTTAGTCGCATATCGCGGAAATGAAAAGTAAACCCGGAAACTACCTCGGCATAATAGTTACGTAAAGTATAAATAATATTTTTTGATAACCCTTACTGCCCCCCTACTGCCAAGTAACGAATTCTCCACCCGTCTAGTACACTCGATCTTTATTTTTATTTTTTTACCTTGAGAGTAACAAACGAGCACACAGTTCAAAGTTGAGGACTGAGATGGAATGCCTCGTCATTCCTTCGTCTAAAGTCTCCGGATCCCACCAGACAAAACACAGCAACATTATGCTGC
Source organism: Teinopalpus imperialis (assembly GCA_029286865.1). Taxonomy (NCBI): domain Eukaryota; kingdom Metazoa; phylum Arthropoda; class Insecta; order Lepidoptera; family Papilionidae; genus Teinopalpus; species Teinopalpus imperialis. The sequence continues at coordinate 9,238,514 of JAGSMU010000022.1, read as the reverse complement.
TAATTTACGCTGTTATTCTGTGGGGGCGCAGTCCTGCCCCGGTCGAGCTGACCCATTCATTCTGCAGCTAGAAACAAACTGCAGTGCAACAATCGTTGTCAAAATAATCTCTAGCTAGGTTTGATGTTTATAAAAATTTGCAAAATGTCCTCCCATATTTCAAAATCAATAATACATAGTGTACGTACATATTTTTTATTTTATGTACCCTATTCATTATTGATTTTCATTATTTAATAAATAATATATGTACAAAATAATAGATACCTCGGTTAAAGTCCGTGTCCGCCAGTTGACCGCTACGACCCCCTCCGCCGTCACCGCAATCCCAGTACAACTCCGACCAGCTAAACCTGTGAAGTGTACAGGATATTCGGTATTCTGAGTTGAATAATCGCCCATTTTAGTTCGAAAGAAAAGGGAGCCCCCGCCATTTTCATTTGAGAAGATCATGCTTTTTGTCGCCATGGTATAATTATGTAAAGATATAGACAATTAGGTATTAGCCGGTCGACTTTTAATTAATATTAGGTGATTATATATTCGCTGATACTAAGAACGATAGAAGTGCCATGAACGTTACTAAAACTCCCGTTAACCAATCCAAGTAAGCTTACATATTTGTGTTAGATGGTTTAAATAAAATAGTCGAATGGCGGATTAGAACCTACGTAACTTAGGTTTCGCATACCGTACCCCAAAAAATGAGGATATTGACGATTCTTTCATTGATTGATATTATAGTCTCGTAATCATTAGATCAAACACAAAGGCACTCATTCATTGCTACCCTAGTCCAAAGCTCCACTAGTTCCTAATCAATTGTTCAATGTAAATAGGGTCAAATGCAAGTTCGAGACATACAAACTAGACCCAGAAGTGGAACTCCACCATTTGTGTCCACAAATATTATCTAATTCTAAAAATTTAATTTATAAAATTTATACGACATTTAGAAAATATGCATTCAACATTCACCGGCTTCTTTTTTAGTATTAGGAACAAAGGGTACTTTCTTTATTTGAAGTTAATTTAATGAGGAATTAAATTAGTTGTTAATTTTATATGAAATAAATTAGATACCTTCGTTCACAATATGTGTTTTGAACGCAAACGTCTCGTCGTCTAACACCTTGACCCTTGAGTTTCCGGCATCAAGCACGTAGATTTCGCGGCGCTTGGGGCATCTGCAATTGGAATTTTTTACTCGTTACTAAAAATGTTTCGAACAAAGATACTTTCGGATACGGTACCCACTCGCACTTATACAAATAGTAATATCTAATTCTAATATTCAAAAAAAAAAAACATTGAATTCTTATCGGGTACCTTTTTTTTTATGTGCAACGCCACCAGTAAATTTTCTGCCGCGAAATTAAACTACATGATGCGTGGAAAGCACGTGTAAAAATATATTATACACATTCCCACGTAAGTAACGACATTACCTGGCAACCGCCACGGGCTGGCTGAGCTGCTCCTTGCCGGTGCCGCGTGAGCCCCACACGAGTAGCGGTGCGGCAGCCGGCAGCACCTGAGTGCGGAGCGGGGAGTCCCGCACGGCACGAGAGAACACTAGCACCCGTACGCAGATCGCGCCTGCGGCCCATGGACGCATTGTAATCCTGTGAATTAAATGAAAAACGCTTCATGATATACATTAGACATCTATATATATAGAATATATATTAGACATCTATTCCTTTCACTGTAAAGTTAATTTAAAACGTTATTGATAAATGAATTACTGGTCACCTGGCTGCTGGGTCGCGGATCTAGGGTTCGATTTGTGTATCAGAAATTGTCCTTTTGAGTTGCTCGCAACACACTTTTATGATGAAAAGTAGAACTTATATACAGAAAAGTTGGCCACCCCTGGTACAGTAGATTATGCTACCTGTAGAGTCCAGAGTCGAGGTCCGCGACGGCGCACGGCAGCGGCGAGTCGTCGAGCGTGGCGGCCGCGCTCACCGGGTCGCCGCCCGTGCTGCGCGGCTCGCCGTGGTAGTCCACCGTGCGCAGCACCACCGACACCTCCAACCCGCATACGCAAGTCGACTCTGCCGACAATTGCATATTATATACATATATATATAGGATATATATAGGAATGTTTCATATATGAGAATGAATTAATAATAATCCGCCGTAAATTAAGACGCATTGCAAATTATTATTAAAACGCAATCATTATGAGCTCATGAACCATACATAAGTTTAGTAAACTGAACCAATGAAATATTTATTTCACCAATTGTTTCCGATTAAATTATGCTTCTTTGTTCTTTTTTTGTGTGTGAGTATTGCTGTTGGTTGACACCTGTACAGCTTTATCTAATTAGACTCGCGAGCGAGAGGCCCGTGGAATAGGGAGACAACGACGATGCTGCGAAGCTGGTGCGGAGACTGCTGGCTGACCGCTGCACTCCGACCCTTGTGGACGAAGAACGTCGACGACAACAGAGGGGAATTAAATCATGCTGATAGTTTTAAAAAGTTACAAAGGAAACCGTAGCGTGTCTTAGTAAAATTACAACGGTACAATAAAAAAGAGTAATTAAATAAGAAAAATTACAACCTGAAGAGCTTGAGGTCGACTTACTAAGGTCGACGATATTAAGCTCATTATAAGTTAATATAGCTATTGAGCTTTTCGCTAATGCCACAACAAATTATAAGTAAATTAAAACTCACCTAATTGCAATGTACACAATCCGGGGAACGTGGTACTGGTCCGTACCCGTCCCAATTCAGCGAGCGCCTCCACAAATCTCTGATGAGCGTCGTTATGCGCGAAGTCCACAGCTAAAAAGGCGTTCTCCCTCGGCTCAGCTAAAGCGGCTGCGTCACCAAGTCTAGCTCCTAGGGCGGCCGCACGGCTACTCACTTCGCGTACTTCGACTTGTTGCTGGAGTCCAGAACACTCTGCTTCTACCTGTATAGATTAGATGTCTACAATATAACAATGTCTTTAAGGTAGCTAAACTAGCTAACGGTTGCTATCTATCTCGCCCATTTCGAAATCATGTAATGGAGCATATTCTACCCGAGTAAAACTTCCTATTTTATGTGTTAACGCAATAGAAATAAACCTAAATACTGATTTTTGTTGTGTAATTAATTTGTTTGTTGTTGTTGATGAATGATTAAAATTACATAATTTTTACAATCCGAATGATAGTTTTTTAGAATTTTACTTGCAATAAATATCTAACAAATAATAAATAAATAACATTGTTACCTGGTGAAACGGGATATGGTCACATGAGAGCGAACAGCGCTTACTATCTTTGGTGTATCCCGAATAAAATTTAAGAGAGAATATAATATTTTTTATATTTGATATTTCCATATATATCTATACCCTTAGCTCCCAAAGTTCCAGGTTTCCTCAGGGTCCACGAGAGACTCAACGGGGGTCTACGTTGGCGTGACAAAAAATGGGAGTTCACGAAAATTTATTTGCTTTCCATATTGAAAAACTAAAATGTTGGCTTGTCTACATATCAATGTAGGCAGATTGTATTTTAAGTTTCCATAGTAAAATCTAATCTTCACATTTTTGTCGCGTTTTGGAAATATTGTGGAATATTGCAGGGCATGCACCGGGACCAGCAAAATCTTGAAAGTCTATGAGTAAAAAAGTCTGGGAACCTCTGATCAATACGGTTACAAAATTCTTTATATCGATGTCTGTACATTAAACTACTTTAAAAAATGCTCGAGATAAGATTAAGATATCTCATGAACCATTTATATTTTATATACAATTATATATTTCCAATTTTTGTCATTTCATTTATTTGTTTTATTACCAGTGTCTTTGTGATAGGCGTGTTATGGTCACGCAGGAGATTCTCCCTACGCTATAAATACTATTGATTGATGTCAGTCACTATCAGTATGGCTATACATACTTATCATTGTGACATCAATCAATAGTTTTCATCAGATTACAGTTTCCCATTTGGCTAGATTCCGATACCATTTACTGAATCATCCACGTGCAATTATACGATAACGCACCGACATTTGAATTCGTTATAAAACGTAGGTAGGTAACATGGGGCTTCAACCCATTCATCGCCACCCTAAAAAGTAAATTACCCATCATTAGGTAGGGATCGCCCATCAGTCTCCGCGGAAGATTGTTACGTAATCTAAGGCCCGTCGCAGTCTTCGGCATTACTTTTTTTTCTATTTAATTAACATATACTATTCTTTGTTACAATATTAACAGCAACTTCCCGTCCTTAATTCTCTAATTGTCTCAATATGGCGAATGATTTAGCCCGCCTTTAATGACATGATATTTGCATGAATATGGTGAAAAAGCGATCAGCCATTATTTACGTATAAAACCAAATCATATACGAGTGCACATTGAAAAGTTTTGAGCCTAAGGTTGACATTTAAATTCAAAAGAAAAGAAATATTTATATAATATTTTAATATTTCTTTTTTAATTGTTATCTGCTGTCTTTTGTTTTTCTTCTGTCAAATTTGCAAAATTTGTGATCGATTTAACAAACGAAGTTCGCGGTTTCCGTAGAAATGGATAAAATTGACCACCGTTCCGTCATAAAATATTTACAAAAAAAGGATTTACGCCATAGCAAATTCATGAAGATATGTACGACTTTGGGGGAATCTGCTCCATCATATGCTACTGTCAAAAGATGGGTAGCGGATTTCAAACTTTGCAGAGAAGCAGTGCAAGATGAACCTAGGAGAGGTAGGCCGCCGACGGTTACCACAGACGAAAATACCAATAAAATGTTCGACCTGATTTTGAATGACAGGAGATTGACGATTGCAGAGATAGCAGAAGCAATAGAATTTCCTATGAACGAGCACAGAAGATAATTTCCAACGATCTTGGATTTTCTAAGGTCTGTGCCAGATGGGTACCTAGACTGCTTTCAGCCGAAAACAAACGCATCCACCAAACAGTATCATAGGATTGTTTGGATCTGTTCCAAAGTGATCCTCAAGATTTTCTTAGCCGTATCGTAACTATGGACGAAACTTGGGTTCACCACAATACGCCAGAGTCCAAAGTACAATCCAAGCAATTGAAAAGAGCAGGGTCACCGCCCCCTAAAAAGCTTGGGCCGTTTTGCCAACCAAGAAGGTAATGGCTTCAGTTTTTTGGGACTGTAGAGGGGTCATTATGGTTGCCTACCTTTAAAAAGGTAAAACCATAAATGCGGACTATTATTGCACACTCTTACAACGTTTGCGTGAAGAAATAAATATAAAAAGGCCTGGTATGTTGTCTAAGAAAGTTTTGTTCCACCAAGATAACGCTCCTGTCCATACTGCGGCGAAATTAATCGCACAAATACACAATTGTAGCTTTGAATTGTTGCCGCATCCACCCTATTCGACGGACTTGGCCCCGTCTGATTACCATCACTTCCCCAATCTAAAAAAACACATGGCAGGACGAAAATTTATAATATCGTTAAATCGTAAATTTATAATATAAAATTTATAACAAGAAGCTGTGACTGAATATCTTGATGAAATTGAAGATTATTTTTTTTAGAAGGAATACTAAAGCTAGAGACAAGACGACAAAGGGTATATATATCATTCGGGAGACTATGTAGAGAAATAAAATCATTTAGAAAAAAATCTTTTTTTTTTTTAAGGTCGGGCTCAAAACTTTTCAATGTGCCCTCGTATATCCACAGGCCAATAAAGTTTTATGTATAATAATTCTTAAGAACACACGATAACAATGAGCTGAGTTCTTCGGAATTAATCTAGGTATTTAATACTACAGTTTACATATTTATATACAGATCGTGGGTTTTAACCTTATTTCTCATTTACATATAAACACACGTCATGAATACACGTAGATAATCTTTTGATCTTTTTAATCCGTCCATTAAACCTAGATCGAACAGAGAACCGATAAATATTTGTTGCATATTTGTCTGTACATGTGATTGCCAACAATCTAAATTGTCATTACCATCACAGCATGTCCATAATCCACTACTGAACATATGTCTGTCCATAGATTGCACGATCCTGAGCCACATGTATCCGTCGGCATCATTGTCTCTGGTTTCGGCACCACTTTACTGTTTGTGAAATTAAACAGTAAGAAATTTGAAATTATGGTTTATTATTGGAAACCAACAAAAAATACAAAATAGATGATAGCACAGCTAAGCACTACCAGCGTCACCTTTGAAGAGAGAAAATTAACTAGTCAAAGTTGGCAGCACTGACACTTTATTTTATTTTTCTGTTCATTGGCATGAACAGACACTTCGTAGTGCCAGTCCGAAGCCATTGAAGAACCGTACTTCCCCATTGGTTATCGGTTCAACAAGCTATATGTATGGCCGTTGCGGATAATCCAAATACGTATAGATATTTAAATAAGTAAAGAAATTATGTGATAATTTTAGTCAGAAGCAACTGACCGAGCCGAGGTTGGGCCCTCTCGGGTAAATTCGAGTCAGGCGCTCTCGCGGAACAGGGTAACGGTCCAAGCCGAGGCTCTCTGTCGAGAGCCCTTGTGCTGGTTACCCACTAATAGAGGTTACGACTGAGCGCCATAAGCGCTCGGTCACCTCTCAACCAGGTGAAACTGTTAAAGGTCTCGGGCTAACAGCGGCCATCGGCCCGAAAAAGAAATTAAACTAAAACCAAAACATCCAAGCAATACATTTTATGAAAATGTAGATACTTTCGTAAACACTAATAGAAAACATTGAATCATAAATAATAAATTTCAGATAGCATAAAGACAAAGTAAATAAATGCATTTTAGACTTAAACAGTTAAAGCCGTCTAAGTCCATTTGAAGAAGCCTTATAGCTTTGACCCGATTTACCAGCAGTACTGGCAGCAAATAGAAGAGCTTAACACACGTTTTAAAGGACGAAATTAGCAACCTATGCTTATATACCAACAAAGCCATTTAAAACAGTGGAAGAGCCACGCTGAAGTTTATTTCTAGCTGCAACATGCACGACTCGAATCGTTATTGATCAGGTACTTTCCGATCGGCTTAATTCACTGGCATTGCGAAGAGATCTCATCTCTATGCATTTTCGATACAATGGGCATTGTTCAGAGGTGTTGTTCGGATTAATTCCAGCCGCTGAGTTTCATCATCGTACATCACGACAGAATTCAAAATTTCATCCTCATCATCTCGATGGTTGGCAATTCACCGCTGTGTGCTTTATGCGAAATCTTTCGCCACGCACACCTCTGTGGAATGAGCTATCGCCAGCAGTATTTCGTTATTGTGATTCGTTTGATGAGCCAGGGATCCGGAGATTCGGTGACGATCTATTTGATCTAAGCACTCAGGGGTCTACTAGTACGAATTGAAACGAAGAAGACATCTTTATGTACGTTCCGATTATGGATATCGGCATTGTTATTTCTTATCGAGGACGAATGTGGGTGTTACGAACCTCAGGTATCACTTACGAACAGATGAACTGTGGTGCTCGTGTATTACCCTAAATAGAATTACAATAAGAAAAGTAGTTAAAATCTTTCACTGCATTATTAACACTACTAAGAGAAGAAAAAATACAATGAAAAGAAAATTTGTCCGTCTATAAGACGGACAAATTTCATAACACTACCACCGGACGGGCATAAGGTCACCGTTGATTTATTTGTTTTTATATAAATTCAATTATTTAGTTAGGTTAGTTACAAGAAGGTAATCAACAATATATGTATGCAGCTGTAGTAACTTAAAACCGAACCTCTCCTTATATCTAGAAGTAACACAGATATCAACCTCAATATGTTAGGATTGATAGATGAAGTTTAACATATCATAGAAATTAAGTTAAGACTTACTTTAGATTTTTCAGCATCAATTAATTTAAGCTGTTCTTCGAGCAACTTTCGTTTATGCGTAGCAGCTGCGGCGGCGGCCGACTTCAGCTCGCTGTGACGTTTGTCTAAAGCTGCTTTAAGCTCAGCAAAGTGTCTATCAATCGCTTCCTCCGCTGCGGTAGCGGCTGCTTCCAGCCTTCTTAACTCACTTGCCACTGCTTCCCTAGCCGAACCTAGCTTACTAAGACATTCATTAGCTCTATATAACAATATCTCCGACATTCTTTTTAAGGCAATCGAGAATGGCACTACGGTGTGATCACAGGGTGTGTCGCTATGCGGGCCGTCGGCGCAGTGTCGACAGAACACGCAGTCGCAAGTCTCGCAAAATAACAGCTCCCTGCCCGGATGAGAACTACACTGGGGTATCACTTCTCTACGTTGCCTTGCCATCAAGTCGAGCAGTTGGTTGACAAGGAACGAAGGCGGTAACGCTGGCACTCCACCACGCGGTATGGTAATCAACTCGCGGCATATGGGACATCGAAAGCTACCAGCGTCCCTGGTTTGCGATGCTGCTATTCGAGTGAGACAATGCAGGCACACTGTGTGTGAACATGGCAAAAGCTTCGGAGTATGTTCTCCTCCGTCATAAGTGCCTGAAATGTAAGCATGTTCAGTTAAATGTGTGTCTAAAAATATGAACCTTATATTAGATTAAATAGTAATTCGTAATTCAATATAAACTTTACTTATTTATGAAATGAAAAATAGGGTTAACCAATGTTGTCATTGCCCGCATAAGGTGACTATCCATGCTCAATACATGAAGTTATTATTTTTAAATGTCAGTATATCTAGTGGTAGTGAGCGCTAGTTGTGCAATAAAACAAATATATTTGCAAGAAAAAGAGTGTACTAACATAGACATGTGCCGCATGTGAGGAAGCTCTCATTAAAATCCTCGTAGTTGATGGAGACGGTCTCGACGAGGGTGGAACTCATGCTCGCCATCCCGACGCCCAGCCGTGAGCTGATAATTTATTAATGATTATAAGTGTTCATTTGTTTTAATGATACCAAGCTTTGCATAATATTATGTATATACTGGAAATATAATACAGAATAAAAGTCTAATTGAAACTCGGTAATGATTAGGAAAACAAAAATATGTTTATTAACTATTGACATACATTAAAATTACTGAAAAATATCAGGAAGTTATTGCATTATTTATTTGTACTTTATATGTGCTTCTATGGGACAAACTTTGCTTAGTATGGGTAGTAACTATGTAATATGATATTTTTTTGAATAAATAAAAATTATATTTTTAACAATTTAACAATTAACAATAAATTTTATAAAGCAACAAATTTTGGGAAATATGCTTCACTTAATATATTAAAAACAATTATTAGTATTAATTAGACATAATGTGATACATACTTAGCTATAAATAAAAAAATATGGCAAAAATTTCCATAACACTTGACATTATATGTACAGAAAGTAAGAACAATAGAAAAATTTGATTATGTTGCTATTAGTTGAGTGATATCAAGCCTCATTAACATGATGATAATTGCTCTAACCTGTTTACAGTTGGTTAATAAGAGATAATGTGTGCAGAGCTCTACAAGTAGTGAATCACCAATCGGTGCAGATTGCTAATTTATTTTATTGCCTTCAATTGAATGATGTTCAAAATGTGGTACCAATAAGGATCAACATATATATAGCAATATTGCAAATTTAGCAAAGTTTTGTAAAATATTAATCTATAGATACAACTATGATTTATTTTTAATTTAAAAAAATAATTATTACATGGATACATAGGGTTGAATGTATATTAAAATCAAAAATTGTACAAATAAACCATAATTTTTGACTGCCTCTATGGGCTTCAAGGATCATTGTTTATGGTAATTTGATTGCAAATTTAATTGAGTGTGTTAATTAATCTGCAAATATAATAAAACTGACTTACTAAAAATTTATTTACACTTATTAAATTTATATGATTTCAATTAAAGTTGAAAAGAAATATTTATGAACACACTAAACTATTTGTTCAATTTCACAGTTTCAAGTTTAAGTTATAAAGTAGTAAAGCACATGTGTAAACTTACAGTATCTGGCACACAACATATCTTTAATGTTACAGGTGATACTCAAAAGCTTGTCAAACAAACTGCCAAGGCAAAGTTCATTGACCTAAACAGTTATCTTTTCTATTTGTATTCTCAAACAGGGATTGTATGTAACAGATGTAATTAGCTATTTCGTGTGAAATTTGTAGAAAATTATAAGGATAAATAAATTATTCCCTGGTTGTATAACAGAATGTTTTAATTGCTAGTGCTAATGAATAAAAGTTGTTTGTGAATAAAGTTCAGCTACTAATTCTGAAAATTTGAAATAATAAAGCGTTATAATAATAATATAAGAGCCAATTACGGAAACAATAGTGATTATTACTGGTACTAAAATAAACATACTTACAGGAATGAGCAACAATACATGGACGTAAATTCCGATACGAATTGTTGCTACACACATATAATTTATCTCATTTTATAGGTTTCGTGCGAGATTGAAAATATAGCGTTCTTGTATTTTCTAAGTAGTAAATATTATTGCGGACTTGAGCAAAACTGTAACGACAAACGTATATTTTTATAAGTAAAGTCTCCACTTATGTTAAATGTGAAACGAAAATACCGTCAAACTATGGTCCTTTTGTAGATGGTTCAATTAAATGTAATAAGCACCATTTAGCGAATTCAACGATAAAATTTGAAGTAAAATGCTCTTTCGTAATCGATCGATATTATAGGAAAACTATGCTCATGACAAAGAAATATCAACTATAATTATTAACCACTATTTTGTGACATAATAACTATTGAATTTAGCTTTAATCTAACTTAGCAGCACTATACTAGTGTTTCATTTATAGTTATTCTATATTTGGAAGGGTTTTGTTTCCAAATATTTATCAAAACTATTTTTATGTCAACCATTAACCTCACTAAACCAAACGTCAACTGTCAAAATTGTTATACAAAAAAAAGTTGAATACATCGTTAAGGATACAAGCAGTTCTGGTTTATGTATATATAAATTTATATTGGCAGAAAGTCTAATACTAAGATAAATATATTATTTTACTAATTTGCAGTCAGATATTGTAATCGTTTTTCGGGACCCATAAAATACTTTCCCCATGTACTTCCTTTTTGGTGTGGCCTATATTACATTATATTTAAATTTATAGATTGAAGATGCTATACTAAATCTGTAAACCTTGTCTATAATATCCTTTTACTTTATTATTACTATCGGAATTGCACACAAACTAAATAAAACGTCAAACTGATAAGTTTTGGAGAATTGAAGGTCAAATAAATAATTCTATTTTTGGACATGAGAGTAGATCTAATCGTACAGCGGACGTAGAGTGGATTTTTGTTAGATTATTTACCTGTGTTTTATTTAAAATGTTTAAAAACCTTAATTATACTGTTAGTACCGTGCTTATAAAATATAGATATAGGTACTTGCATAGTCTGGTCATTATGATTTTATTATGTATATATATACACATATCCTATATACACGCCAAGTAATGTAAGTGCTTTTATAAAGTTTAATATTCAAACTTTGTATTTTAAGGTACGTTTATTATAGACAATATTCAAGCACATCAAATATTCCAAAGCCGTTCCACACCATACCTGGTTTGTCTTCTTTACCATTTTTGGGACCAATACATCATTTTATGCCTGTTATAGGTATGTAACAATCATCGATGAACCTAATTGCACTTTAAATATTTCATATACTGTCTAATCAAATATAAACTAACAGAATTGAGTTCTGAAAATTAAAATCTTCTCAAACAATTTCTCTGTTCTATTATATTTTTAACGCTTCGGTGTATTTCATGTTGTGCCATATTATAGCGTTTTACTACATTTTCAATTTAATATTTAGAATCGTTTCAGGCTCTATTGGTCCATCAGCAAATTTTTATGATTTAGCCAAGCATCTACATAAAAACTTTGGGAATGTAGTTAAACTAGACGGTGTATTTGCTAGGGCTAATATGGTTCTCTTATTCAAACCAGCCGATTTTGATAAGGTACATTACTGTATTGTACAATGACTAGTTAACAATATTGTTTTTTATAACATAACATATATCATTTTCTAATTTCAACAGGTTTATAGAGCAGAAGAAACAACACCATTGAGGCCAGGATTTGAAACATTAACATATTATCAAGAAAAGTTACGAAAAAATGTATACAATGGGATTTTTGGTCTGACTTCTGCGTGAGTTTGTATATTAATACTTAACTACTTACTGTTTACCCCTTAATGTTTATGGTGTATGAAAAAATTACACGTGATGCCACACTGTATACCCATTCTAAACTTCTCTTCTTCTCGATCACTAATAGAACACACCACCACATAATACCAGCATAAAAATTTTGTGTGTTCAAGTGGTGAGTGAAAGAAACTGGGGTCCAATTATTAGATTAAGAGAAAGAACATATCGGCGTTTTATACCTGGGTCACACTGAAAGTCTTTACAATAAAAAAAACGGCGGCTCAATGTAGAAAGAAAAAGAAAGTGGGAATAAATAAAAGGTAGCAGGGCTTCAGGTCAGGACTATATGGCAGATGACTCATTATCTTGACACCTGCCATTTAAATATATAATTGGTCGTTTTGCGGAGTGCGCTGAAGCGTTGTTGCGGTGAACGATGATCCTGCTTCGAGGGCGCTGCTGTCGAAAGTTTTCCAAGATAACAGGCAAACAATAATTAACATACCATTCTGCAGTAACTCTCCTTCCATCTTCCAGCACAACTATCGAGAAATGACCTTTCCGACCAAAGAACGAGGCAATCATCTTTTTCTTTGACTTCTTCCTTTCTTTACTTTAAATGGCCGATCCTCAAAGGAAAACACCCACTGAGCAGATTGTCTTTTAGTTTCGTATTCGCAGCAATATACAAAATTAAATTCAAGTCACCTCCGTTGAACTTTTAAGTGTATTGAATTGTAAACAGTGGCGCGAGATGGGGCTTCATAGTTAACTGCCAATCGAAAATCTATTATAGCTTTATTGTTGATTAAGACCACAACGAAAGTCGTAACAGATCATGGACCGAACATTTTCTCGTCTTAAATTAATTTTGAGGTGTAACTAGGAAACTTGGAAATGCCAAAAATAAACGACAAATGAATGCAATATACCACATTAGGTAACCAAAGAGTTTTATAATCGAAATTTAAAACTGATCGGTTATAAAAATTTTCAGTGCCACCCACGTATTGCAGATGGATATGGGGTGTGTGCGTGGGGAGCAGATATATTAAAATTTTATGTTTTCTTTAATTCGCTAGAGGTTCGAACCTCCTTAAGAGGGACCATCGCTAATCACCCTCTTCTGGTAGTCGTCTTTGTTTTTTCGCCTACAAGGATGGTACTGCAGCAGTATTACAGAACGTCGTCGTACGCCTTCCCGTTGGCACCTCGGCTTGCAAATCTATTTCAGTGAAACTGGATTCTACAGGAAACTGCCCAGACTGTTTATATGAAGAAATATTTTTTTATTTCATTAAAAGATTTTTTTTTTTGTGGAATGCATAAGCTTTTACAGACAATGTATATAACGACTTACGTAATAGTAGACAGGCCAATCTTGGCGACCGTAACGTTTTTTCATTGTTACTGGAATAATGCGCAGGATTGGTTTTATGATAGCAGCCATAAATTAGCCCAGTCATATTCGTTTTTTGAATTCGGAAATCATTATTCTCGAAAATTAAGTAACTTGATTCCGACGGTTAAGTGGCAGTAGATTTAGTGCACAGTGCACACCTCTGAATGACAAACCTTCAAATACAGTACGAAATAGGACATTGCTCGAAGTAGGAATCGTAGTAAATATTTGGTGTTACGCTGAGGTAATATTTTTTATTTAAGTATAATTATAATCATGTCGTATCTAGTCATTAAATAAAGATAATAAAACATTGCATTGTTATTTATTTAAATCTTATGTATATTGAAATGGGTTCAAGTGACATCCTAACAGAAGATTGATATATAGTAAGATATTGGTAGATATAGGATATAGTAGGTAATGTAATCTTAAAGTTTGTGTAGACGAATTGTTCTTAGAAATATTCGTGACATAATTTGTATTCGAAATAATCTTAACTTGCTTAAATTAAACTAAATGTGCTTTATATAATGTGGTAATTTTATAATCGTCGAAAGTCGCTATATTATTTTTAGGCAATCAAGAATACCAATTTTAAAGTCTGGTTGTTTCTGACTATATTACAGACTAGGATTGGCTTGTTGGTTCGGTTCATAATACGACCGCCACCGTGTTTGACAATTGTAACTTGATCAATAACAACCATATAAAAACATAAACTTAATTCAGTCTAAAAAGTTCCTCGTTTTATCATACGCACAAATATATAAGCACCCACATTTCTGGTTCAGCCTTAATTTGATTACACACATTTGGCTCCTCATGAACAAAGAAAATCGCACTCAACTACAATCAATAATAACGTCAATATTAACACAATAACACAAAACTTAACTTTACATTTATTTATCGTACTGGTACGTTCTCGACTTTTTTCTACGATTTTATATGCCCAGTCATCGACTGGATTTAAGCGGTGAGTTACCGTGGATCTAAGGTATACTAGTATTTAACGATAAAAAATGATAAACACCCTGTGCATATAGTACATAATAATATTATATATTATATATATATAATATGAAATCAAATTGGTTGTGCCTTTATGTATGGTATGAAATACATATAGTGATTAAGAAAAAATAAATGGCTATAGATGATAAAATAAAATCAATCCAGGTTCAGACGGGTTAAAAACACTGGCCATTTATAATAGAAAAAAAATACAATTATGAATTCTAAAATGGAACTCTGGGAAAATATATAAACATAATTTGCGACTTTATCATTTGTTTTTTTATTGTGGCGTCCCTTAGAAAATTGTGTCACAATAACATTGAATTTACACGTGAAAATTTTCCCTTAAAATCTTTAACTTCCGATTTTCGCTGTGGCTTAAGTCAACAAGAGATGTGAAGGCCCATGTAGCAGCTCTGCGTATTCGTGTTTCGGAGAATTTAGACGTAGGTGTGATCATCTCCATACATGATGTACGTGAAGGTCCTTCGGCGACTGTAGTTACAGAATTCAACATTGACACCGTACGACAACTGATTGCAACTTACAAAAAAAATACTTGTCAGCAAATTTATACAGTATTAGGTATTGGAATGAGCCAAGAGCACAACCAAGCCAAGTTTATTACCTTCAGATCAACATGCAATACATTTTGCATGTGCATCTGAAAGTTCGGAATCTTTGCACTCGATACAGCTTGATTTAACCGAAAAAACGTCTAAAACTTAAAAACGACTGCGTGAATAATAGGTTACAATCATAATCAAATCATTCGTCATAAATAAACAATAAAGAACTTACATGTGTTTAATTTATTCGTGCTTTCTAATCTTTTCTGTATATTGCCCATGTCACGTTTTTCCATGCTGTATCTTTCCGTGTGCCTATTGTGGTAGTCTTCATGGTTTAAATTCCGTTAGCAAGGAAAGGTTCCCTTCTACAGCTACTAATAACTTTGCAATTCATCCACCGTTAATCACACACACAAACACGTCTGTCAACGGCGACTTCCGCCTTGCTAGACCTAAGACGGTGTACGCATTCCGGTGCGTACGGAATTTTTCCAATGTGTATTAGGAACCACGAGAAAATGCATGCATTCAACATCACGAGAGTACTGCCGCTATGACTACCAGCTTGCCTGCCTAGCTTGTTATTTCAAAACTAATGCTTTCAAGGAAAGGCGTTTTTTCTGCAGTGAACTAAGACAAGTGATGTTTATAATCAAAATTTTATATTGGACCTTTTTTTTAGTAAATTTAATGCAAAGCTACTGCAAAAGTTTACAACATGGTATAGGTATTATCGGATTGCAAAGAAATTTATTCGTTTAGGTAATTATATTTTTCATATCTACAGACAAGGGCAAAAATGGCGTGATTTCCGTACCAAAGTGAATCCGGTTTTGTTGAAACCTAAATTAGTTAAACTCTACACTCCAGCATTAGATGAAATATCTAAAGAATTGATCGAGAGGTGAGTTCAGAGTACGATTAATCTTTGGAAACATTGGCAATTAATTCTAGAATAACGGTATAGGTGTACGTAGAAATATTTTTTACAGATTGATTAAAATAAAAGATAAGAAACAAGATAAGATACAGTGGGATTTGGACTACGAAATAACAAAATGGTCATTAGAATCAGTGGCATTTATTGGTTTAGGGACAAGACTTGGATGCCTTCGTGACAACCAGTGCAACCAGAAAGCTGAACTTTTAATGAAGTGTGCTCGGGATATAATGGATCTTGCATACAAACTAGAATTTTTCCCCAGTCCATGGCGATATTTTGAGACTCCAAATTTAAAAAAAATGATAAAATCTTTAGATCTACAATGGGAGTAAGTGTTTAAAACTTTACTGTGCTATTTTTAGGAATGCTTTTATTTTCGGTGAAAAAGTTTTAATATAAATAAGGTTTTCATTAGAGTAGAATTGAAAAGTGGATATTACAGAATTTGGAAGTTCATAATCTGTTTGTGAAATCATATGGGTTAATGAACCACTAGCACTAAATCATATTATATTATTCCACAAAATGAAACAAAGCTTTTAAGATGATTTTGAATGGCGATAGTTTTCAAGCCATTTTTACCTTCAAATGTAATTTTGTAAATAACTTTACAACAACTCTTCACAATTTCTACTCGGAATATATAATTTACAATTATATAAGATGTCCCATTTGTTAAAGAACTAGCGAATTTTACATTAAAGAAGCACAGAAAAAAATAGATGAGCGTGGATACGATATTCCAGACGAGAACAAAAGTGTCATAGAAAAATTATTGGCGATCGATGAAAAAGTAGCTATTATGATGGCGAATGAAATGCTATTAGCTGGTATTGATACGGTAGGTACTTATATTTTTTACATACACATTTAATTAGAAACTTTTTTTTTAATAAATTTTTGATGTTGCATTTTTGATTTATTTTGAAAAAAGCTAAAGAACATGAAACTCAAAATGGTTCACTTTTGCATAATGCATATGGGGGTTAAAATTATCACATGTAGTCACCCCTATCACTTCCTAACGGGAATACGTCGAATTACCAATAACCCTGTATATATATGAATCTATATATACATATATATCTTTCTTTATATATATATACATATACCTATATATGAAGAAATAGTAATTTTTAATAAGTTTATGTATTAAAATCAATGAATTTTAAAGTCTACCCCGACACAGATAAAAACCAGTTTATATCTGTGTCGAGGTAGACAGAGATAGCACTTTCCATATTTCATCTAAAATGTATTAAGTCCCTAAACATGGTGGGTAGTAAACTCAAAGGGAATATCACCACTGTCAAGACTGCAGCCTATTGTTGTACATAGGGCACAAATGCTAACACTCTACTAGGCTTAAACCCTCGTTAATTGCTCAATAATTTGGTTTAATGAATAACAAGTTTTAAGTGGATAGAAATGTATGATATTATACATACCCTTTCAGGTTGCTTTTACAGCTATTGGTCTGCTATACAATTTGGCAGCAAATCAAGAAGTTCAGGAAAAATTACGTAGTGAATTACTTTCTAATCAGCCTTATCAATATCTTAAAGCCTGTATAAAAGAGTCAATGAGATTGTATCCTGTACTGCCTGCGAACTTACGAAGAACTTCAAAGGAACATATTGTAGCTGGATATCAAATTCCAAAAGGGGTGAGCTTGAACTATTGTTAAAAATAAGTCGCTAGAATTTCTTGCGCCATGTGTTCTTCAGCACAAACACATTCTCAAGTGGTGGTAGAACATACCCTTACTATTATTGTTTATTATACTTTAATATACATTAGTAGTTACTGATCAAGCCATCAATCGGGCCACTTCAGGCTCCTTTGAGTCTGTTTATTATGCAATATATGCTGGTTAACTTCCGGGGACCCTTGGAATAAAGGTCTGGGCTCAGCTCTCAAAGTGTTAAAATATGGTGAAATAGTAGAAAAAATAAAAATAATTACCATTTCAGGTTGATGTCATTGCTCCTAATGAATTTCTATCCAAAATAGAAGAAAACTATGCAAGACCAATGGAATTTCTACCAGAGAGATGGCTAGTGGATAAATTAGATCCTTTATATTATGGAAAAGCACATCCTATGACTACACTGCCTTTTGGATTTGGAGTTAGGAGCTGTATAGGAAGAAGAATTGCAGAAATAGAGATTGAAAGCCTTATAAAAAACTTCCTACACCAAGTTAGAGTGGACTGGGATGGTCCTCCAATCAAAGTTGTTACAAAAGTCATGAATACATTTGCAAAACCATATTTTTTCAAATTTGAAAGCATTTAATTTGATATTAGATATTGATGAACACAAATACATAAACAAGTCAAAGTACAAATATCATCATAAAGGTTTTCTATACTTTCCTTGTACCCATATTCTGTACATTGTTAACATTTTACCTCTATTAACTTGCAGCCTTCTGTCAAACAAATTTTGCTCTTCTAAGAATCCAGCAGAAACAAATAACTGTGTGATTTCTTCTTGGGTAAAAAAATACACCTTTGTATTATCTCCACGGGCATAAAAATTGTTAGAAATGCATCGCCCCTTTTTGAATCTAAGTTGAGCCAAATCATATTTGCCATAGTCACGGAACACCACCAACCCTCCTGGTTTTAAATATTTGTACATGTTTTTAATTACACCCGGCATTCTGAAATATATACCAATTATTTAATTAAAAAAAATTATGCTAATTGCTGAAAATAAAATATATTATTATAGCAAGTCTTAATATTAAATTGTACAAAATTGTTAAAATATTTTGATCAGAATGAATTTTTTTTTCTACATAAAGCTATTGATATCTCTTTTCTTTCTTCTTTCATATCTTCATGATTTTTTTTTTATTATTTCCTTCCACCTATGAATGATGATTCATTCACTTGGTTCTTCTATAAAACCATTGCATGAGTATCTTTGATACAATATTTATGAGCCAATTCTTTTATTATAATATATATTACAACATACATCCATAGATTCTGGATATTACATGGTAAACATGACAGTAGACCCCATGAAATATCAATAGGCAATCGGGATTACGGATTAGGGATATTAAAAAATTGGATTCTTTTATTTTATAAGGGCTACATGATATTGACATGTCTATGGGGAACCCATTCAATTTACCACTAACTATCAAATGGATCTGGAATCAATTATGTATTTGTCTGTTACCATAACTCTAATAAAACAGTAACAAGATTAATTATTTTGGACCTAGAGAACTACCTGAATAATATAATTATTAAATTAAGTTTATTGTAACAATTTTTCCTATTCTTTGCCACTTGCAATAAAAGGATGTAATGTCTACAACGAAAAGGAGCCCACCATGCATATTGTACTCCATTGATGGAAAGGGGATGGAAGAATTTATTTATTTATGACCTATGCACACCCTCCAAAATGAGTATTATAGAACATCAAGCTGACAACTCTTGTGTTACACCATATGTGGTAAACCAATATGCCTCTCTGGTCAACTGCAACCACAAATTCCGAAGCTGCAAGGTGGTATTTTATAACACCAATGTGACAGTTTCGTGTGGAATGCACATCACTGGGCCAATTTTATAGATAAATCAATTTTATAGATATCTTTTTTCACAAGTCTCGCATACAGGCAATCAATTTGTTAATGGTGTCTTGTGATATATTATTCCGAATTTCGCACAAATCATTACACATTTCTTCTCGCGAGGACGGGCCACCATTATGGACGTTCCTATCAAGCTCTTCCCACAAAAGTTCAAGGGGATTGAGATCTGGATCTGAGGAGGCCAAACCATGTTTTTTAACACCCCTTGTGCCTCTTTCTTTTCTAAATATCCTATCCATAATTTTGAGCTATGCTTTGGATCATTATCTTGTTGGAAAATAATCCATCTACAATTAATAGCAACCCGGAAGAAACGGCATTTTGTTCTAAATTTTTTTTCTACTGTTTCTTTTTCGTCATTTCTTCAATTTTAATCAAATCGCCAGTTCCTTGGATGGAGTAGCATCCCCAGACCATAATTGAGCCACCACCATGCTTGATTGTTGGGACTACACAATCTGACCATCTTTTCTTGGGCACTGCGTCGAACGTAAATTCTACGTTTTGAACCGAATAGTTCAAACTTAGATTCATCGGTCCAAAGCACTTTTTTAAAATCTTCAGTCTAATCTCGACGGGCAAGAGCCCACTGCATCCGTTTTCTCTTGTTTTGCGGCCTTAGCAGAGGTTTTTGAAAGGTAACGCGACCATACAACTTCGTATCTCTCAGTCGCCGTTTTACTGTAGTCAATGATAAAGGTTTAACTCGGGTTTTGTTTACTTCAACGCGGATTTCTGGTGCTGTTAAGCGTCTATTTCGCTTGCTGGTATCAACAATGAAATTATCTTTATTAGTCGTGGTAGCTCTCGGTCTTCCCGAGCGTGGACGATCTTGAAAACTGCTTGTCTCCTTGTATCGAGTTATTGTGCCTTCAACAAAGTCTTCGATAACTTCAGTTGTGAAGCAATCTCACTTTCAAATTTGCCTTCATTATGTAAAACAATGATGGCAGAACGCAGTTCACTGCTAATTTCTCGAGCTTTTCCTATTTTATGACATCTTCACTGTAGAAACCACAAGTTTAGACTAATTGAGATTGTTTGTGAACAGACCCAAGTAAATGCGGTTAACAATAAGTCAGAAAGACGTGTTTTCAGGAGCTAAATAATCCTTATTATTGACCAATACGTAACAAAAGCAAAGTATTTATATATAAAAATATTATTATGACTACCACTTGGCTCAAGATAGATGTTTATTGTCCAATAACTTGAAAGTAAACAAAAGAATGACTTCTTTAAATATTTGATACTAACAATAGAATATGCAGATGTGCATTTCTTTCATTTATCCTATTATATCCGATTTTATTACAATTGATGGATAATTATGTTGTTTATGTCTTAAACTTTTGGCTAGCAGGGTATGTACAAGTATTTTTTATGTTTCTTTTTTATGGTATTTACAAAGAGTTTTTATCTAGTTAATATACTAATACTCACTTTGCAGGATCTATAGCTGACAACACAAAAATTAAGGACATTATGTCTATTGAATTTGCTTCAAATGGGACTTCCCAGTCTGCAGTTGTTGCATCTAATACAAAGACATAGCATCTCTTTGTATCATAAAGTTTATTTTGTTTCACAATATCTATGGCTTTTGATGAGAAATCACAACCATATATAAATAAATTTGGATCTCGGCTGTATTCTAGAATGGGAAAGAGTGTGTTCCCCACCCCACATCCAACCTCAAATATATAACATTTGGTATTTCCATTATTGGTAACTGTTTCAGATATTGGACTTAGTTTGTTATCACCGTTAGGATACACTCTTTCTGGTGCTGATGTATTATCAGGTGCTAGTTCAGGAAACTCTGTAAACAGCCAATGGCGATCTTTGAAGAAGCTAAAATAAAAACAAAGTTTGCTATTACATTTTGACTAATAAAAATTATTGTCTTACTTAAAAAATACTTCACTTATAAGCCTCTTTACACATTAGAGGCATATTATCATAAGCAATTTGAGTAGAGAAAAATCTGTGGATACATTTAAATATTTAGAAAAAATAATAATTAAGTTTTAAGCAAAATTGTTTTTGTTATGCAAATGTTTTTTGTTACCAAAATAAATTCTATTACCTATTTTGGTGTATGTTATAAAAAGCATCCCAGTGTTTATCGGCATTATCATCTAGATCCTTTAAATGCTCCTCAGTAAATGTTACTTCAGAATTTACTTCAACCTTTTCTTGTGCAGCTTTCTCTTGTTCTGTATCCCATTGAACATTATCCCTGGAATTACAAAATCTAGGTTACCTTACCTCATTCGATTTATGATTTGTTGTCTCAAGTGTGTATGAAAATGGTTAAATTAATATAAACGAAAAACTACCAAGCATTAAAGAAATATGTATATTCATGGTCCTTTAAATATCGGGTACCTCCAGGAGGCTTCTTTCGATGTCTTGTTTTTTCTAAATTATTTAACGTTTTACCACATTCTATAAACTTCTTACACAATCTTTTTGACAAATTAAAAACAGTACCAAGCGTTATGCTTGAAGATCTCGTCCACATTTTCCAGAAACCTGTTACCAAATTGGCGTCTTTTTTCGGATGAGTCCATGAGTATTTTTTATTGGATTTGGACTTGATTGGAGTTCTAAAAAGAAAAGTAAAACATAACCTGTGTTGTTAGTGTCACTTGTAGATGATGATATTAATTTATCCGTAATGGGAAAGGCAAAGGATTTTAGTCCATACAGCCAGGTCTTGTTCGTATGATGGTTGGTCTGAAACTTGTCACTTGTAGTTTATAGTGCCACAAGTATATATTATTTCCTAAGAAATCGGCAAAGGAATAGAGCCCATACAGCCAAGTCCTTGTGTCTTTTCGTTTCTGATGTTTCTATATGTATCTTCTCCATTGTTTTTTTATCGATTTTATATAAAAATGATTATTTCTTACATTAGGAAATAAATTATCTCAATATCAAAAAATATGAATAGTTATTTTGAAAAGCTAGTTCAAGTTTAAAATATAGATGGCACCACTTTGTTACTTTTATAAAAATCTTAAGTTTTTTGTTTTAAGTATTCTCAAATACTGTTACATAAGTATATGTTTTTATAAGAAACGAGATTTTTCTGTATTTAATCTTATATAAATCCTTAATAAGCTAAATTCTTAAGTTCTAATAGATACTACCATAGATAGTATGCATGCCGACGTGAATATTAAAAAAAAACTTGCTATGTTAGAAGAGTTCTACGTGAATTATTTATAGCTTGATGATGATGAGAAAGGCCAATCAATTTATACCCGATAGAAAAGTATAAAACGTCCTGGCACGTTTTGAATGGATGGCTGTATTAGCATACTAACTGGTATTGACAATTAGATCCCACGGTCAAACTGTACAAATGTTTTGTGGAACATTGTACTATTTTATAAGTGTTCTTTCGTGTTATCGGTTTCTTCTGCTGTCTAAGAACAGATGTTGTTAACCCATGTCTTTGGGCCATCTTTATATTTCGACACCAGAGCTCATAATACTCAAAATAACATGCTTTCATAATAGCACACGCACACAGTTTGTTCAACAGTACTATTATCAAGACAAAGGTGATTTGTAACCCCTAAAAGTAAGATCGAATACGCCATGAGCAATTATTTTTGTGATATTTTTTAGCTACGCTAACATATAATACTATTGCTAATTTCCTATTGTAATGTGGTTTTATAATGTAGAAGTCGTTTAATTTTATTCCTTTTAAATTTCGTAATTAAAAAAATACGTTATTTTTACCACTCGCATAATTCTCATGGGAGAAGTAATTAAACAGGGCCATAACAATAAGCTAAAATTTTCGAATATGCGTCTTCTTCAAATTACTACTAATACACTTTATAAAAAAAAAAAAAATGCTTAGATTTAAACGCACCTCAACGTTTACCCCATAAGACATAAAATAAGAATTAGTAAGCTAAATCATAAGAATCTCTTTGCGGAAATTAATAATTAAATATGTACATGTAATTATGAATCATTAACTGAATAATTCTGGTGAAGGTGGGGAAGGTTCTGTTTTGGCAAATTAAAAATTATGATGATGATGATGAATTAAGTAATGTCGAGAATAGGTAATACTAATATTTTTCAAATAAACCAAATTGATCTTTGTTAATTTGTTCGTCAATAAAATGTTCTGACACTAGGTCCGTCTTGCTTATCGTTCAGAAAAAACGTATGGTATATATAATTTGATTTAGAATTTTATGTTATGGGCAAACGGTGATTATTTTTTATGATCAAAGTAAATATCATAAAATCGTTTCTTGGCATCATTAACGACTTCCCACAAATAGCTTTGTGTAGAAATTTATGTCGCCTAAACGAAGAAATTTTATTGTGCTTCTGCGTCGAAAATATATAAAAAATAAGTTCTTCTCTTTTAATTTTTTTTAAATATTATCATTTTTATACAATGGTGGACCACCGTTACAGGTTCAGACCACCGTGTTGCAGGCAATGAGAGTCAAGCTGTCATCGTAATTTTGCCAGTTTGTCATCGAGTTCACTAATCGCGGGATTTCTGCGCATGACTATGTTGGTGAAGCTTTAGGGCGAAATACTATATAAATACATCAAAAAAAAAACTAAAACCCAGGAAATATAATAGTGTCATGTGCGTGTGTCATTCCCTGCCGAGTAACAATATTTTTGAGCGTTACAAATTGTTGGTTTCCTGATCTAGATTCGTTGTTCCTCCGATATCATTGCACATGCATTACAACGGAATATGGAAAGGGACAAATTTGTGCTATGTGGGACTGTTATATGTGAAAATCATCATCGGTACATCTCTCCCTGTATGTACGCTCTAGAGTGAACGTGTGTTTTTAGAAAATTCTTCAAAAATATATATTTTATGATATTAAATTTTTATTTCGTTCGAGTGACTACTGTTCACCTGATGGTTAGTGACCATAAAAGCCTACATACATCTTCAACGTAGATTCGAGATACACAAGCGTTGTCACCCCTGAAAACTAGAACTAGATACAAGCTCTATTAGGTCTTTCATTCCAGACAGTGTAAACAGAAAAGCAAGCGTCATCAATATCTAACGAACTAACTTCTAAATTATTTGTTGTTCAATGTTCTTGTAATTATATATTTAAAAGATGGTGCATCACATGGGAAATCTAATTAAAAATTTAGTAGTTCTAACAACAATATTCAGCTAAGAGTTGGGAACTGCTCTATTTGCGAAATTGTCTTGCGGTTTTGTGAAATAGGGAGTGACAGGCTGGCAGGGCGCAGGTATCATGTGAGTTGCACAAGGCTGGCGTAGTTAGTTGTAATGTTTGTATGTGAGATATATGTTTCATGATTAAGTTGTATGTCCTATTTTCTCAGGATGACTTAACGTTATAAATATAAAGTTACATTTACGTAATAATATGTTATATTTACGTTATGAATATAAAGTTGGATTTACTTCATTAAACAGTGCCTAGATAAATAATTTGGCTAAAGATGTCGGCTGGGATAGAAAATGTCAAAAAAAGTATGAAGTCCAGAAGTAAAAAGAAAATTTTAGCAATTACAAACATTGCATTCTATTGTTATTATTCTAGTAACTCATAAAAATAGTAAGAATGTGGTATATACCCATTCATTTATAATTTATCTCATCAATGAATTATGACTTAAGAAATGCGCATTTTATCTCTTGGCAGCATATAAACCAGCCATTTTCTTCCACGGTAGAGCCTCATTGTTGTTATAAAATAGCTAAAATTAACCAGTTTTATTCTAAAAAGATGAACCCCTTCACTGTTTTTTGAATAAAACAATTAATTTTTTTGATAGAATCTGAGTGACGTCGAATTTAACACCGTCTCTAGAGAGTAGGCCCATGCTCAGCATGTTCTGTATATATAGGCTGTTTACTTACTTATTTTTATTTTACAGTAAATTGGTTTCCAGCTTTTTTCTTTCACCATATCGGATAGCAAGAAATGTACATGTAATGTAAATGTGTTTCCTGGTTTATCATAGATTCAATTAAAAATGCAACTATTTATTCAAAATTCTAATTGAAGTCAACCCACGGTTACCAGGTGGGTTGGCCATGGCAGTGCGAGACACCACGTTTCGTCTACTGCTATTGCTACCAGTATTTTTGACTTGTACGTCAATGGCAAAAGATGGGCTTGCACGACATGTAAATAACTGGAGATTCCAGGAGAGTGGATCACTCTTTAATCAAAGATCAAAGAAGTGTAGCGTAAGTAAAGATATTTGAAATTGATAAGTTTATGGTAATACAATATCAAGAAGGCAGGGCCGAAAAATATAATTCGTTTACAGGAAACCGGAATTTGGCCTTCGCCGTGAAAGACGTGATAAATTTATCTTGTATCCCATATTTATTTAATAGATACTTCACTATATCAATTAGAAATTAAGTTTCTACAACTGTTTTCTGTTGTAATATATAATATAATTATTATTGATATCCAAGTGGATTTCTTAAGTAAACTTAACTAGTGTAATATTTCTTCACTATGCTAGTTTAATATCAAGACTTAAATAAAAAAACGTGAACCTTTTTACTAATTCCATTTAATTGTATATTTTTTTTTATTTTACTTATAGATAATACAAGTAAAAAAATAATTCAAGATATAATTATTGGCGACAACAAACAATGTCCTGATGAGTTTGTTGTTATTAATTTATTGGTCAATAGACATCACGTACGTAGTCTAATTATTCCTATAATATTAATTTATTGTGCACTTATAATACTGGGAAGCCTATTTCTAAAACAGACACCCCACTAGGCTCCATTAGGTGATATCGGTGGGGAGGGTAGGGGTGCTAGGCGTGGGAGGGTTAGGGAGGGGTCCACAAACAATCCCGCGGATATTGAACGGCGATGCGTTCGGAAATGCACCGCCGCCGGCCGCGTGCAGTGGAACTTCTCATCTCGTCGCAGCCGGCGTGTGAAGAAATGAATGACCTCATTTCCATCTCGATTTATATTCTGGTATTTGAGGACCGTCCTGGCACCCCCGATTACTGCTAGGAAATTATTCATAATTCAAAATTATTAGCATCTTTTTGTATTAATTTATTTTAAACCATTTACAAAACGAGGCTATAGTAATTCTCAGTCGTCCGCGGTTAGAATTATTGTGTAAATTGGTTTGTTTTAGTAATGCAATCTTGCATTAGATGTCGCTATCGTTCTATCTCGTTTACGCACGGACATATGTATAAATATTACAGATCTCAATATTCTAAGTACTTTTTTGCCAAATTTCTGGCATGACAGTGACACTATAATCTCTAATTGAATATGATTGCCGTTTTATTATTATTCGGATGTAAAAATGGGGCTAAAAAGTTGAACTGTGTTAATGTTGATAACTGCAGCCTATGTCATCTGCACAACAAAGATTCAAGATACCAATGTGTTGTATTCAAAAGTAACAGGAATTTATAGATATGTTTTAATATTGCTGACCTTTAGCCGAAAAGTGAATACCATTTAAATAATTTGAAGTAATACTGCCTCTTCCATAATACGTAAGCCACTCAATGTGAAAAATACTTGCAAAATGTAAATATTACCAATTAAACCATATAAACTGTAAAAAAATTCTGCTGCTGCATTAAGAAATAGATTGGGACAACTATGGTAATAGTATATCATACTAAGTCAGCATTTGTACTGATTATATTATGTATATATTCAGCACAAATGCTAATATATAATATATAAAAATTGTGATCTGTGTGATTATTTGTCACCTTGAGAATCATTAAAAAGAATTGTATTTAGTTTGTACCGATAATGTTATTTTGATAGTGCTAACGTCCTATTACTTACGACTCGTACATCAGGCTAGGTAGGTGGAGGACGCAGCCATCTGTTGCGGTCAAGTGTACTCCTTCTGAAGTGGGATGAGTCTCCATCCTTCATGGACCCAATAAAACGATACGCGTCGCTCACTGTACTCTTATACTCCCTTGTTGTATAATGAGGTTTAGTAAAGTTAAATTGATTTATTCATCGAGTTAGCAGTTCCTTTTCTTAAATAAATAAAATAGTTTGAATTTAGAAAATTATCATTTAAATGTTTGTAACTTTAATGAAAAATGATTATCGTATATATATATTTATATTATAGATGTATTTTACGTTAATAGTGTACGTGTCGACATGAAACTTTGTGATGTGAAAGCCTATGCGGCTTTTACAGCTTCATCGGACACAGGGCTCACGGAACTGAGGGGTCTACTACTCTAAATTATTAAAAGTTAATTGTTATTTTGTTGAACGGTTGATTTACGATGATCTCACTAGGTTTTTTATAAATGTGTAAAAATTTACCAAAAATCTATCAATTATTGAGTATCAATTATTCAATTATTAATTGATTAATAATATAATATGGACTATCCAAACGTTTTGTTAAAAATATTTGAATAATTTTTCGTATAGTCTTAATAATGTTCTTAGTATATAATTTAGATATGTGTTGCCATAAACTTTACATCATTTGTACTACTATGTTATTATGTATGGCAATTTATTAATATTTCGATTCGTCAATTTCATTTCTTCTTCTTATTCATTAAATTCATTGGAATAAAGAAAAGGCGTTTAAAGAAAAAAATCTGTGTTGTTATTAAATGTTCACTTTAAGTAAGCTGTCATGAACTGACATATTAAACTTCGTGTATTTAGACAACTATATTAAAAAAACAAACAATATAAATATAATGTTAGTATTTGAATGGAGTATTATTTGCAGTAGACTTGATTACTGAAGATTAGTGTGTCGCTTGTGCAAATGTAACTGCGTCCAGACATGGTGTTTTGGCTTCAATCCAATATTACAGCGCTTAGCCTTGGGTTATAACTTAATATTCCGTGCCCAATCTAGATACTTCTATGGTGTATTATATCAAATAGCTTGCAATTTCTATTTTATTACAATTGCCAGAGGAATGCTGCCAATGAAGCTCGCACCGTATCCAGATAATTTTGTTGTTCGGGATAAATTAAAAAAAAACTGTACACTTGTTTCGCTAAGCGACATTAACAATTCACATAATTGAGATTATTACGCAAGAGTTGTAGCAATTAAAGTCAGTCAGAGGCGCCGGAGGGTGCTCCTCACAAGAGTCATCTGGCCGCCATCCAACGTGCCGCTCCTTAACACGAGAAATTCCCTCGTTCACCGGGATTTTACAATGACGATTTCACTTGAAAGAAGTAAAATCTGAAAATACTTTTCTCGGTGCGAGCCGTCTTCCAATATTATTTCTTATTTTGTTATACAAACGATAGAAGTAGAATATTTAAAGACCCTTTAGTTTAGGAGTTTACTTTAAGCATGATGAAATCATTTAAAAAAAGGCGTGACGTAATTTAGTAGTTATATATTAACAAATCAAATTGTTGCTCGATTCAGCGTGCGATTACTGTCGTAATCTGTGTGCAACAAAAAGCTTTTATGCCTAGGCAAAATTACAGGGAAACATAATTGTTTCAATGGTTTCTCCTCATATAATCTGTTATATATAGCTAGGAAGATAAATTGATTGATATACGACACAAGACACTCAAAATTACTTAGTGATAAGGTTTTGCATATAATATTTTTAATAGACAAAAGGATTTTTTTTTCTTTTTCTTCATATTATAATATATATTTTAGCAATAGTTTTATTTACATTTGAATAGATAATTTAATATTTGGTGTTTGGTGGTAGAGGTTATTATGAGTGTATATAAATGTATATATATATATATATATATATATATATATATATATATATATATATATATATATATATTAATCCTTAATTATATATATATATATATAATTAAGGAACATATACATTTATATTTATACACATATACATTTATAATTTCAATTTTCATAAGTGTTGAAGGGACTTACTCCTGGTAATTATTTTTTATGTAGCTGTAAAGCTGTAATTGCTGAATACCATGTGTAATTATTATTAGGTTCATCCATCTACTTTTTAATAACTTGCGACTGATAAATTTACCTAAAATTTCAAATGAAAGGTAGATAATAAAGTTTATCCTTAGGAATATAACAGTGTAATTGACAAACTTTATTTAGCACATTCTTTAAGGTAGTGGTAAAGAATAACTGGAAGCCAGGTTGATAACCGTGTGGCGTAGTGGTTAGAGTAGTTGTTCGTTCATGGGTTCTGGGTTCGACGAGGAACATAATTCCTGCAATTTTAGTTTTAGTGTCTGAGCGTGTTGTCTGAATGTCCCTAATACTACGTCTGAACTCTGCCAATTATTTGCATATGCGTTACATTGTGCTAGGGATAGTGATAAGGCTTTAGTCCCGGGCATAAGGATAGGGCTAAGGTAACACCCGCCTGTCGTACAAGGCGACTAAAAGGGGATTCGGGTTCGCGGGCGATCCAGGGAAGCGGACCCGGGGAGGATGGCAACTGGAAGTGATCTCGAGTTGCCATA
Organism: Teinopalpus imperialis; assembly: GCA_029286865.1. Classification (NCBI taxonomy): domain Eukaryota; kingdom Metazoa; phylum Arthropoda; class Insecta; order Lepidoptera; family Papilionidae; genus Teinopalpus; species Teinopalpus imperialis. The sequence continues at coordinate 9,208,280 of JAGSMU010000022.1, read as the reverse complement.
GCACACTGAGGGTGCTAGAAGAGGCTTGACCTTCCATGGGACGTGCTCCGGCACAGTGCAGAGGGGCGCCGGTGCGTTCCTTTGGAGATCCCGGAGCCTCCCCCCCAATGCACTAAGGATGACCACCGGGGGGGTTTTAGTGGTAAGAAATACCACATAACCCTGTCTCTCTCCCATTTGTCTTCAGTGAAGGCTGAGAGGCGATACCTTGTCACGTTTGGAACTATACTTCAGGTGTAATGTAGGGGTACCGATTAGATATCGCAAAGTTTGTGAATATATTTAATTATTAAGACATTACGATCAAACGATAAATCGAGCATTTTAAATGATTTGATGATCATAACTTTTGATATAATTTTTCACGCAATAGCAAATTTCTTGTCGCTATATTCCAAGAACTTCGACTATTAGATCTTTATCCGATCATTTAGGCAAGTTTAATTAGTTGTAATAGCAATAAGGTTTTCATAATACTCTCTAATTAGTGAAATAAAGCTTTAACATATAATGGGTGGGAGAAAAAGTTTTTTGTATTTTATATACAAATTCCGAGATATTTTTTATCATAGTTTATTTACATTTGATAACAAAATATATGTGCTATTTCGTTCTATGACTTGTTGCCATTTATAGGTAATCATATCACAATCGCATTGCTGTAGAAATTTTGCAACTTCTGAACATTTAGGCAAGTTTAATTAGTTGTAATAGCAATAAGGTTTTCATAATACTCTCTAATTAGTGAAATAAAGCTTTAACATATAATGGGTGGGAGAAAATTTTTTGTATTTTATATACAAATTCCAAGATATTTTTTATCATAGTTTATATACATTTGATTACAAAATATATGTGCTATTTTGTTCTATGACTTTTTGCCATTTATAGGTAATCATATCACAATCGCATTGCTGTAGAAATTTTGCAACTTCTGATCATTTAGGCAAGTTTAATTAGTTGTTATAGGTAATAAGGTTTTCATAATACTCTCTAATTAGTGAAATAAAGCTTTAACATATAATGAGTGGGAGAAAAAGTTTTTTGTATTTTATATACAAATTCCGAGATATTTTTTATCATAGTTTATATACATTTGATTACAAAATATATGTGCTATTTTGTTCTATGACTTTTTGCCATTTATAGGTAATCATGTCATAATCGCATTGCCGTAGAAATTTTGCAACTTCTGATCAACAGTCCTCTCTTGATAACTTAACACTATCCAAAGAATTCTGAAGAGACCGAAACAGGTGAAAATCTATGGGTGCAAGGTCAGGGCTATATGTTAGTTGCATTATGAGCTGCTATTTCTTCTTTCGTTGGTGAAGATGATAACCTCAATATGTCTACATGAATAAGATATAGCTCTTTTGGTAGAAAGAAAAACATATAATATATAAATATTAATTTTATCGAAAAACCAACAAATACGTTTTACCGTTGTTAGCTATATAACAAAATTTTACTTACATTTTAAATATTTTTCAATAACTCTTATATTATTACTTAAGAGATTTTAGCGATGGTCAAATTAAAATTTTGATTTAATGAATATATTATAACATAACTTTTTTATGTTATAGTCAAGACTCAGAAATAAATCAGCTTTAGCACGAAATGGTGGGCTCGACTTGGGCTGGATAACGCTCTCCCGGAATACGAGCTTAAAATAGTATTTAGGCATTCCATATTAGTCCTCAGAGACGATTCCTTATGAAGGCATGTCGAAGACATTGGTCTTAAGAATCACTTATCATCAGATGAGTGCTTGTTTGTCAACCCTACTTACAAGTGTAATCTCACTTACATGTATAATCTCACTTACAAGCAACATAAACTTTGTAGGAGGCATTGTAATTATTGTCGAGTGTGAAAATTATAATATGTATTTAAAGCACAAATACGCGGATTTGTATGTAAATTATTGTTTTATTACATATGATACAGTTAGACGTAGAAAAGTTTTGTTTAGAAGAAATAACGCAGATTTCCCAATAAGCGAAAAAATTTCGTCCCTAATATAACTTATATTCCTTTTTTTTATTAAAGTGATAAATGCTCTGAAATATTGATAAATATTTTTCGGTATGCCTAATCGTGTTATTGAATTTGGCTTAGCTCCAACCTCGGTGGTCGTAGCAAATATTACCAGGGCTTCAGCGACTGAAGAGATTACATACATTTTTTGAGATCGTAAAATAACTTAGCATCAAGGAAAATAGCGTATTTTTTTATTAATAATATCAACCAATATTTATTGTATGCTCGGCACATACTACGAAACGTAATGAATACTGACACAACTCATAGATGAACTTTTTTCCGTTTACTTTGTTGTTTTTCGTTTCTTTATTATGTCTATAATTATCTAGTCACGTATATTAAAAGTTTGAATAACAGCTTTGGTGCATCTGATCCCTCAAAAGGTGACCGCTCAGATCCGTCCAATTACTTGCTACTACGCCCTTTACTTGTTCTCGAAAATAATGGAATCCATTGTAAACTGCCAGCTCATGATTTTCGTAGAGGAACATGAGATGATTAGCGACTGCCAGTACGGCTTCCGTGGTGGTCGCTCTGCTAGTGATCTTCTTGTCTACTTGACTCATCGATGGGCACATGCGATCGAGTCCAAAGGAGAGGCATTGGCAGTTAGACGACGTAGCAAAGGCCTTCGATCGGGTTTGGCACAAAGTACCAACGCATATTTATGGTGAAATAAACTACCTGCGTAGCTCTACCACTAATAAATGTCTCGACTCTCGGCCTGTTGCATAAATGCCTGAGAGCCTAAAAGTATAGTCCTGCCAAAGTAGGGAGATTTTCTACACTCCCTACTTTAGCAGGATATGCTTTTATTGATTACTATAGCAAAATAATATTTTTTTAACCTTCGTTTCTAGTATCGGTGTAGATCCTCAGTGATCCTACTTCTCAGAAGGCTCATTTTAATTCCTGATTATGAATAGATTTAGTACCTATTGGACCAAATGATCACAAAATTTTGCTATACTATTAAAATTTATATGTTACGTATCAAGTGATTAAACCGGGCAGTATGTACAAATCGTTTTGGGCAATATAATATATTATATAAGATGAATTTTCATGTTTTAAATTTGTTAATATTAGTCTCACTATATAAGCAGTGACGCCCTCACGTTCTTTTTAGTTCACTTGTGTTTAAGGATCTCCATTTGTGTTTATTAGTGAGCATATCTGATAATTTGTAAATCTGACAGTAAAAAAAAATATGCACATCTTTTTGTTACTGTCAAATCTGCCCAATGGCAGAGTGATAAAGAGATGGATGAATAGAGATGTCAGTATTACAGTTAATTATTTATTATATTAAAAAATATTAATTTATTGCAATCTATAAATAAAATAAAAACATAAATATTAGCAAACTAATAATTAGCACATAATAAGTTTAGTTAGTTTTCTTAGAATGAAAATAAAACAAAATACCAAAAGTGTAATGCGTTATATGTTATATCATTTTTGTAACTGTTTGGCCATTATTGATAACTGCCTGTTCATTTCTGTATATAACAAATATATCGTTAGGTTATATTAATATATTACTTCTCATTTTGTGTGATAAGTTTACGCTATATTCAAGAAGCTTTGGCTGTGTCGTTATCGCCATACATCAGCTAGCAGTAGGTATAGATAATAGCGCGGTTATGTTGGGCTGTGTGTAGTGTCTTCTAGCCGGCAGTGGTGAAGTGGGCAAGCAGTGCTCCGAGGTCGAGGGCCCCTGGCGCAAGGCCAAGCTGTTCACTCGCTTTGTATAAATGCCGCTTTGTATCGATTTGACTCACTGAAATTGTGAATAATTTTTTGGTAAGCGTCAACCAACTAAATGCTGGTGGTGCGTTGTAAATTCGTTGTAATACGATATGAAATGCATGAAATAATGCATTTCATATCGTATACTTAGACACTTTTGTTATGTCGTTATATTTTGTTACGACATCTTATATGAAGGTTTGTTTTGTACGATCACTTATCAGTTGTATGGATGAAGTTTAAAACAACGATTAATACATGTCTGAATAAGTACGGTAAATATAAGTCCGAGACAGTAGAAATAGAAAGCACTAACTTAATATTATTTATACAACGACAATAAGTAAATTATATATCTTATATCTAGAGTTCTATCTATATAATTGTGCTATCCGGAACATCTGGTATTGAATAGGAAGTCTTGGACTGAATCTATTGTGTGGGAGTCGAATCCTTTTGTATTTTTACAATCCTGTTATTTGGAGTGTGCTTTAGCCGTAGCCGTAGGGTCAGTAACGATTTAGAAAACTCGTTGAAATGTTATATTTGCACCAACATAGAAATAAAGGTAAACATATAATGTAAATTCGTCGTTAATAAATTTCGTCCTTTATTAACACTAAAATTTCCAGCGTAAAACATATTTATATAGACATTTATTTAAAATAATCATTTCTCGAATACTTTTATTAAATTTATGTTGTAAAATTTTTGGACAACATAGAAAAGATTCATGGACAGATTCATAATTAAAATAAATATTGTCCAAAATACTAGAGTATTTATGCAATATAATAAGTTTTATATTTACAAATAACGCCAGTATATATACATACTTCTTTAAAGCCTTCAAGTCTCAAGAAGAATTACGTTCAAAACTTATATAATAATTGTGTTTAAGTCGAATAGACGTGTACAATTAGTACATGTGCATTTCTATTAATTCTTACTGATTGATCATTAATATTTTATTCATATATCTTTAAGTACATTATAGTACTAGAGGATGTGAATTCATATCTGATAATATGAAATATGGTAGATATAGAGAGGAGTCTGTGTGCTCTCGTCGAGCGAAACTTGAGTGGGCAACTTTGTCGGGCAGCGGGGAAACTTCGTTTTTCATTTAATTTGCCCGAAACGAGTGCAGCTTACAATATTTTCAACGCTTGCAACTTTGCTCTACGGGTTTCGTTATAAATTTCATACCCGTACCGAGCGTTACGAGCACCTTAACCACAAAGCCACCAGAATTTTAATATCATAAATGAGTTTATGCTGGACATGGCTTTTCTGCTTTCTAGGACCCTTGCCCATCCTTTGTGTTACTATGTACCTATGTACGTAAAGTAAAAAGTAAAAGATGATGATAAACAACTTTATTTGGAAAAGCATTAGAATTTTAAATGTTTGCACCGTCGTCTGCGTCGAAGTACGTTCGATAAACCAGCTTTAGTCCGCGAAGCGTGAGCCTCGATACTGAATGCCTGTAGGCGACGTGCGTGTGCTGTCCCTGTGTGGAATGTTCCGCAAAGCCTTTTTAGTGCTCTAGCCGAAGCTCGTTCCGGCCGACGATAAGGACTGATCTGCGGAAGACAGCGCTGCAGCGTACAGTAGACGCGATCGATACTGCAACGGGAAGCGCGCCGCTTCCCCACGCCACCTCACACCCGCACCCACCATTGCCGCCCCCCAAGCCGGCTGCTGAAACTTTCGCGATAAGTACGGAACTAGCGCGTGGTACGCAATGCAATATTGTTAGCCGGTTACGAGTCTGAAACAGCGGATATTAAGGCTACAGAGGCACCGACGTCCCGTTTTTACATTGTGAGCTCGACATGAATGCTGCATTGTACTAATTATTTTTACTATTCATTTCTACTTACCTCTGCGCTAATCGAAATGGTTGGTTACTTTCTGTTCAAAATACATTTGCCTTTGATACACTCTTTGACTCTATAGCTACGGACGATTTGTGTTAAGATAAACTGTTTGAGTGGAGGTATAAAAGCTTTGCTTTTGAAATAGCTGTTTAGAAGTTTTCAGAACGTATACTACCGTTTTCTAATAGAAAATACTTGTATTAGGCAAATACTCTTATATAAGGTAAAAAGTAATTAAGACATTAGGATGTCTAAATGTCTTTTTACTCATTAGGCTAAGGTAATTAGCTTTTTTTTTTTTGATGGTTAAGGCCTCATGAAGAACATGATGAAGCCGGCCATGGACCACTCGATCAAATTTGCGAGTTTCACTTATTTAAATATTCTTGAAATGTTTCATTCTGATTTCTAACAATATGCTGGATTACTTGCTTGTATATTTCGCTTAATCGTCGGGCGCACGGTAAATCCATATTTGGTGTTATTTTATAGTGCAGGCGTTGGAGATTGAATTAGCGTATTGAGGTAATGTAATTTAAAAAGCTGAAGCCTATCACCCTAGTCATGTTATGACGACTCATTTCATTCGTTTAGATTATAAACGATATCAATAAGTAATAGTTTTATTTCGCGTTTCTTAATAATATACCTTTTGTGTATACTGAGATTTACCAAAAAGAGTCGAAGATCAAAAAGCGTTATATATGGTAGCAGTAGCGAGTTACGCAAGAAAGTTGGAGGTGGAAGCGGAAGACGAAGTTTCCAAGTTATAACCCGCACATAACTGTTCGCTCCCACTCGCGTCCAGCTGTGGCGGGACCTGTATATTTTGTTATATCCCGATAACTACGACACGCATTGTGTTCTTTACATAATTCCATGCATTAGTATTCTATTTTTTATCCCGTACTGAATTTTGTTACGTAATAATGTAAATAAAGCACCTACGCAATGTCGCTGGCAGCACTAGAATATGTGAAGCTGAGAAATAATCAGATTTGAAATTAGTTTTGTTTTATCATTTTTTTGTTGTTGAAAAGAATATTAGCAATAACAATTAAACATTACTAATATTCCAACTAAATTGAAAATGTTTGTGCTAGGAGATGGTTTACTACAATAGCCTAATGGTGGATACGAACCTACGACCTTGAGTTCCGCAGACCGAACCCTAAACCGTTAGGCTATTGACGCTTCAAAATTAGAGGGCGACAAACGAGCAGACATAGAAATGTCTGATCATATACCGTAAATTTCAATTGACTTCTGCAGCCCGTGACACCCATGTTGATCTTGAATAGGAAATCATAATATCTTATCAGCATTAAGAACTACAAGTCACTCGAAGTCATAAATTAATACTTGCGTTTCCTCTTATTTATTAACCATTAGGTGTAATATGTGTGAACAGTGTTTTGTCTGATATACCTGGGGATGTGTGAAATGCCTCAACCGGTAACTATGTCTTTGATTTCTCTAATTCACAATGTCTAACAGCAACATTTAGTTTTTTTTTTAATATTTTACTTTTTACTAATAACTATCAGATAAAAGCATTCTATTTTTTTTTCATTACATTAAGAGTAACGAAGGAGCACACAGTTCAACTGATGTTAAGTGATTCCTGCGGCCCATGACATCTACATTCATCCTTGCCATTATGTTCCTATTTTACTCTGTTATTCTGTGAGGGCGTGGTCCTACCCCGGTCGAGCTGACCCATTCATTCTGTAGCCATAAACAAACTGCAGTGTAGCTCTACCACTATAAACTGTCTTTTAAAGCTAACAGGTCAATCGGCACCAATACAGACGAATAGAACATGTTACTTGTTACAAAAGAATTAAAAAAGTAAATTTATTTATATAATTATTACAACTACAAGATATAATAATTATATAAATCAATTTACTTTTTTATTTTTATAATGGTTTATAAATATATATTTTGTGTAAATTTTAATTGGTAGAAAATATACGAAGTCCGAATTCCGCTACATCTGTATGCTATATACTTACGAGTCAACTATTTAATAAAAAAAAAACACGATCGACACACAGATTATTGATTGTCGGATGTAGTAAGTTGGTGTCTAGTATTGTAGTTACTCTCCACAACGTCAACTTTAGTAAACTACATTATAATTAGAAATTTAATATATAATAGAAATAATGTACCACAAACCTACAACTGTAAATGAAATATATTTATCACTTGTTACTCAGTGGAGGAAATCCCTTATAGAGTTTTGCAATTTCGATCTTCGAAATGCACAAACATATTGGTATGTAATCAATATGTTTAAGTAGTGCCTGTTGCATAACTTTTTGTCGTGATATTGAAAAATTAAATTAAAATAATTTGATAGAAATTTCTAATAAATAAAATCTCTCAAGCAAATAATTACAACAACAACAATTTTCCTTTTTATAAAAACGTTTAAAACTTTAAAACAGTGGAGGGTCCAACGCTCAAGAATTAAGCATAACAATATTTGTAGTAACATCGGAGATGGGCGCAATTACAGCACTAAGTACATACAGCCAAGCGCTTTACCGCTGCACTTAAAAACGTTTTAGTGTACCTAAGTTTGTGGAGGATTACGGTTCTAGTGCTGCAGACAATCAAAAGTTGTCCAAAGACGAGAAACCCTGAAAGGGTTCCTTGAATTGTTGTTTTATTAAATGCTGGAAGGAATGTATAGACTTGTTTGCTTAATTTCCATATTTTATAATAAAAACAAAATATGCTTTGTGATATTAGAATAAATAATGACTACAAAGTATAAATTACGGTGACGTTTAGTAAATATATTGCCACCAGTAATAAGGCTCCGGTTTCTTTCTTTTACCACACGAAACACAGGACCGTGAATCTACTATTTTATGCCAATGTTCACCCACAGTTTGATCACGTACTGTTTTAACCAACCTATTAGTGCTACAGCCAGATCATAACCACAGCGTGGTTATAAAAAGATCGTTTTGATATTTGTTTATTGTAATTAACTAGCGATAAAAATGTTTAAATAAATATGCTCTATGTTTTGGGTTGTACAAAATATTTTAAGAAAGCTATATATATATATATTTATATATATATATATGTATATATATATATGTGTATATATATGATGGTATTTGGGATATAATGATTTCGTTAAGGGTTTGATATATATATATCAAAAACTAAACTCATAAACATAACAAACATTTTTTTATATTTTAATAGTATATAGGAAAAAGGTTAAATATACATCTATTACTATCGTCACGATGCTTAGAGGTATACAATAGATTTCTGTGTACTGAAATATAGTAGCTAATAGTATTAAAATATAATAATAAATATAAAAATATAAATATAAATCAACATATGTGCAAATTCGTGGTTAACTATGCTCAAATACAAAGAGTATCCTCCTCCTCAGTCCTCTAGAGCGGAGTTCAGTACTCAGCAGTGGGATCTGTGTTATACTATATGTAATAGGTTGTTACTCTTCTACTAAATACATTATAATTTAACCTTACAAAATATAGGTTTCCTTGAAGACATATTTCGTACAGATTTAGGTAAAATTATATTAAACCTTTGCGTTGTCTGGTGGTAAAGTAAAAAAAAAATAATATCCAAGGTATTACGGCTGATGCGAGGATTAAGTAATATTGTCGGTTTAGTGCGGATAAGGCCTTAGAGTAAATATTTTTAGTATCAAGAACTTTGTGCCGACAGTGGGCGCGGGGCGGAAATTTATTTATGTTGAAATAATTAAGTCAAACCTTTTAGTAGCGAGACGCCGTATAAATTAGAAATGCTATTAAAGTAATTGTCAACAATACTGAAATAGGTCAGAGGAGTTTTGTGCCTGCTGTTAACTAGATATTCTACTGATGGTGGATTTAATGTAGGCAACGATTTTTTTTTATGTAATAAACTAGTCTGGCCATAAATACATAAAACTTTTCTTTTTTTCAACTTTTTAATTTCGAAAACGCATATTATTTTGAAAAGTTCTTTCGATTTTGCGCCATGGCACATATTTTTACGTGTTCATTATCAAATTACAATATGGAATGGGGTGTTAAAGAAAATAGGATTGCAATGATCGGTCATATTCCAGACACTTCAAAAGCTTGGTATCAGCAGTATGTTCGTATATCGTACTATCAACAGATACCACAATACTTCCTCTGTCAAAGACCAGAAAAGATCGGAGCGGCCGCATGCTGTTATAACTACAAAGGTTATTAATGCTCTTAAAGCCAGAATTCGTCGAAACCCCTTTAGGATGCAAAAAATCTTATCGCGAGAAATGAAGATTCCCGCTAGGACACTGTCGCGTATTATAAAACAAGACCTGAAGCTCGGTGCTTATCGTCGATTTACAGGACATGCCCTAAATCAATCTTTACAATTAAAGAGAGTGGATTGATTAAAACGCCTTCAGTCGTGATATGCAGGTGAAAGGCACAGAAATATCCTCTTTACCGATGAAAAAAATTTCACGATTGAAGAACACTACAATAAGCAAAATGATAAAGTTAACGCTCATAGTTCTAAAGAAGCTGCTCAAGTGGTCGGAAAGGTACAACGTGGACAACATCCTGCGTCAGCGATGGTTTGGTGGAGCGTCTTATCAAGGAGTCACAAAACTACATTTTTGTGAAAAAGGAGTGTAAACTTCAGCCAAAGTATATGTATGTATTTAAAAGTATAACATGGACTTTACAGCAGGGCTCTGCACCTGGTCACAAGGAACGAACTACCCAAGCCTGGCTTGAAACCCATGTTCCGGACTTTATAAGAGCTGAAGTCTGCCCTCATCTAGCCCAGACTTCAAATTATGGCCAGTTTTAGAGGACATGGCCTGCTCTCAATGACACGGCGACATTGAGTCTCTTAAAAATCTTTTGAGCAAGCTGTGGCGAAAATTCCCTTGGAAACAGTGCGTAAATCCATAGATTCGTGGCCAAACAGATTAAAGGCGACATATTTATTAGTCTCAGCAACAAATATTTTTTTTTAGTAGGTATAAACTTTAATAATATTATATTACTTCTTTAAAAAAATCCATTTTCTTGTGTAATAGAACTTATGGCCGGACTAGGTATATACTGGGTATTAAGAGACCGCTTCCGAAAACGAAGACAGACGATAGTACTAATGACACCTTTGATAATGGGACGGAAAAAAAATCGATGGATAAGGTGATGAGAATATTTTATTCGACTAGTTGGGTAGCTGTCGTTACTTTGCGCTCCGTACAAAGTGTTTTTATAAGACTGGCTTACGACTATCTGCGCAAGGGTATATATCCGCGTGTAGTTATGGTGTAATATTATATCACATGAATTAATTTTATTTACAAACATTACACATACGGAAGCACTACAGAAATTTAATAGCAAAACAGGTCGACTGAAGATTCTCAGGAAGGTCTTGTAACAATCATTTTTTTTATTACATTGAGTGTAACATGCCGAGTACACAGTTTACCTGATGGCAAGTGATACCTGCGGTCCATGACATCTACATTCATCCATGACAAGGAATCATAATGCAGATGCGTTGTCACTCTTGTGGACTTAGATGGACTGCCTCGTCACCATTGATAAAAGTCTCCGGATCCCTGCACTCACCTGATGAAACACAGCAGTATTATGCTGCTATTCCACGCTGGTAGTCCGTGAGGGCGTGGTCCTACACCGGTCGAGCTGGCCTATTCTTTCTGCAGCTAGAAGCGAACTTTTTAATATGAAACTATCGTTTCATTTAGCTGTACTAACATGGTGGAGTGTAAGTAATGCAAATAAAACGTTTTAAAAATATGTTTTTTTTAATCAGGATCGATTTTTTTCCGTCAGATCATCAAAGGTGTTATTTAAAAGTATTATCATCGTCTGTCTTCATTTTATATATATATACTTGTATATTATGGCTTTACTAAAACCATTTTGGTAATAACAACACCCTCTCTTGCATTATCAAAATAAATTATTGTGTTAAACGTAGAAGTTCTAAGAGACACGAAAACCGTATAAAGACTCTAAAAACTTTGTGAAAGAAGTTTCAAATAAACATTATGTTATAAAAGCGTTCGTTCGTAAACTTAACAATTTATATTCAATAGAGCCAAATAGCCAATAAAATAATATCTCCTTATAATTTGTTTTATTATATTTATGTTATTGATAGAGTGCGGAACGGTAGTGTTCATGTTTTCAAATTAACAGATGTCGCCATTCATTGGTAACGTCGCGATCTTTCGATATAGTTTTGATTTTAACTGTGGTACAATCAAGTTGAAGCGTTTAGTCCTAACGTGAATGGTTCGGCTCAACCTGGTAAGGACCAGACCCTCGCTGAACATGAATGTGAGCGTGAAATAGCAGTATAATGTTGCTGTGTTTCATACAGTAAATCTACTAAACTGGCGATCTGAACAGACCTCAGCTGTGATAAACACGTACATCTTGAATCTTGTTAGAGTATGAGATGTATGAGGAGGATTCATAAAAATGTATGTTATGAATCTTAGTCATCACTTATCATCACTGTGTACTGTCACTGTACAATCACATCATCTGTGTGTACGTCTGTTATACCAATAACATACACCAAATAAAAACTCACAGTACTCACACTCTTACTCACACTCACACGCACACTCACACTCATACTCACACACTATGACTATCAGTATAAGGTGATGTGAATATTTTGGTCGATTAGTTGGGTAGTTGTCGTTATATCCGCGTGTATTTATGGTGTAATATATTACATGAATTCATTTTATTTACAAATATTTCACATACGGAAGCACTACAGATATTTAATAGTAAAACAGGTCTACTCAAGATTGAAGGTCTTGTCACAATTATTTTTTTTTATTACATTTATTGTTACATACCGAGTACACAGTTTGTTTATTATTACCTTAGTTATGATAATTTCCTGGTTAATTTCATGTACGGGGATATCTTTTAGTTTTTACCAGATGGATCCAAATTTAATGTCGTGATAATGTGTGCAAACACAGAGTGACTTGTCGTACTCTACCTTGCCCAATGCACTGCATATGTAATAAGACGGGGGAAGTTTCAGATATAGTATCAAGGGACACGGGATATTTAAACAACGCAACCGAAACGATCAATTTGTGATACAAAATATGACCCTAGAATCTAAGAAACATTGATCTCAACGGGGAAGTAACGACGCATCTTTAATCCTTTTCCTTAATATTTTGTCAATTGGCTTGAGTCAGCGATTAAGGTCACGCTAACTGGTTTATAATTAGCAATAGCCGCTATTTGAACCATTTGATTCATTAAAAGTCTGCGTATTTGTACTATCATTTTGCTAGTTGACTTCGTTCCTCAATGTTCGATTATAAAGAAACGTAAAATGTCGCCAAATTCTACAGAGTATTATTCGAGTTATACCATAGCAACGAATAAGAAAAAGAAATATATGCACTACATCCGTATTTTGTTGATAGTTTTTTTTATTTTTTAATAACACTTTTAATGCACAAACTATTTGGAACCGTGGTTGCACACCTTGAGTACAATCTCCGCAACCAACACCGGTTAAATTGTAGATTGAAAATTTATTTCTTTTTTGATAAACATTGTGTGAAGCCCTGTATTTCTGAGTAAGAAAACGGACTATGCCGCATTTCTCACTCAGAAATACAGGGCTTCTCAATCCAATATCCTTTTCAGAGAGATCGTTCACAATGGTTCTACCATTTTGCATATGTGCTGATTCTTCGTTACAAGTAAAACGTTTTCAATCTCCATACTTTTGTTTTTATTTTTTAAAAAGGAACGCTAGCAATGCTAGTAATATTAGTTCACCGTTCCAAATAAGCTGAAAATGCTTGTCCTAGGATACGGTTCACGGCAATAGTCGTCGAATGGCGGATTCGAACCTCCGACCGCAGGTTTCGCACACTGCATCCTAAACGATTCCGCTGTTGACGCTCAATATTTATGGGCATACATATAAGATAAAAGCATCGATAAGAACTAGGATCATTCAAAGTAAAAGTAAAACTCGAAGGTAGATTTATAAAAAATAATAACACTATACACATGGTGAGACTTGTAAACAATTGTAACAGTATGCAGATATCCCGTGTACCGTATATAGGTATATGAATAAATATGATTTCTTTATTGTGTTTTATTTATTGATTTGATCGATATCTTAACTTCTAGCTACCATTTCAAACCGCCTTACGGTACAATTTGCCTTCCGATGGATGGGAATTATGCTATCTCGTTTATATACGTACTATTTAATTTTTACGTACAAAATATGTTGTGTTATTTAGTATTTTCAAATAAAATAAAGTCAAACAAGCCTTTGAAACAATGCTAGAAAGAAAAAGGATGATTCATCTAAAATAAATCAATTTATTCACTTTTAAAATTTATTTTTTAACAAATTAATACAAAAAAAGCTCCTCTAGCTGGCGGTATTCCTCCCGGGTATACTAACGATCAACTTATCCACTAAATCTTACAGTAGCCTGTGCCATTATTTAATGGTGGCTTCTCTGATTTCTGACGGGGTCTGTGGGGATGCTCTTAAGAGAGCGGGTTAGAATCTGTAGATCATCCCATGTGTGCTCGATCGGGTTTAAGTCAAGCCAGCCGACCGGACAATCTAATCGTGGATCGTTGTACCCTTGGAAATCGATGTTCACTCATTCATGGATACCAAGATACCATACCTCGATATGCAGATGCATTATCATTGATAAACATTAGTCGGTGTGCGTAATTTCTTTTTGAACGTTCTGAAAATTCCACCGATAACAGCCGTTTCATACAAATTTGTCGTCATGGGGCCTTGGTATGGGATCAAATAAGTTCTAGGACCGACGTTTTGGACAGGCAGACACGAGAGTTATCCCATATTTAATTTTATAAATCACAACACCAGAAGCCGATGGTAATATTCAGCGAAATTCTCTACTGAAATTAGTATGTTTGATAATTTCAATAGCTTCTCGAATTATTTTTAGAAATCGGTATTCTTTTGCGATAATTTGTGCTTAATCAAATCTAATGTATTGGTGCGGCCGATCTAAAGTATGGACACAAACTGCATGCTTCGTAGAGTGACGATATATAGATAGCAACGTAGCAACAGTATATAGATATTCGTATAAAAAATAAAAAAATATAAAGAAATGAATAATAACACAAAGTAATAATATATGTACGTTACTTTATTATCACCGTGAGGATTAAAAATTTAAATATAAATATATTGTGACCAAAAACGAATCTGACCCGTAACTATAAAACCAGTGAACACACGTACATGATTAGGGCTAGAATTATATACATTAATGAAATTAAAAAATATATATATATATATATATGTGTAACAGTACCGCTGGCTTCCCGCAGCATTAATGTGTCTCGCAGAATGCCAGCGTGAAATAGCTGCATAACGCTGCAGTATTTCGTGTGTAGAGTGTAGGGGACAGAAGATCCATTTACTGCTAACGAGGCATTCCATTTAAACCTCAGGGGTGAGAAAGCATGTGTATCTTAAATCTTTGTTGGGTATGGTAGGTGTTTAAATATATGTATATATAAACTCTGTACTCGTTTGTCAACATTTGTAGACTCGAAATTATACCGATTTAAAATCATCAACAAATTTTTATAATGCCCACATGTCTCGCTACGCCATGAAATACATGGTTTTGTGTGATAACATTGGTGGAGCTACACTGGAGTTGTGTCTAGCTGCAGAATTAATGGGTCAGCTCGACCGGGGCAGGATCACGCCCTCACAGAATACCAGCGTAAAATAGCAGCATAATGTTCCTGTGTTTCGTCTGATGAGTGCAGGGATCCGGAGACCTTTATTACTGGTGACGAGACATTCCATCTTAATCCTTAAGGGTGACAACGCATCTGTATCATGATACCTTGTTGAATGTAGATGTCATGGGCCGCAGGAATCACTTACCATCAGGTGCACTGTGTGCTCGTTTATTACTCTCAAAGACGTATAAAAAACTACTGACGTGAATAAAATATTAACAATAAAAACGGTGCTTAAGAATATGATATATAGGTAATAGAAGAGTAAAACTCATTAGCTTAAACTTTAACTATTTACGTACATATTTAAATCTATAGTTAAACATGAGAATAAATTATACGATAGGACACAATGAAACAGAACTATCTCCTTTTCATATCATCTAATTGAAAATATTAAGATGGTTTTGTACATATAATATTTCAATTAAAATATATGACAATTTTTATACATTTTGAATTTCACATTCTTTGTGTATAGCTGAGGATTTTATCCTCGTAGTATTAAGCACTATGCACCTCATCTTACATTGGGAAAATTAATTTGTATCTGTAATATTTACTGAATCGTAATCGCTATCCCATTATACGAGATAGGACATATTCATATGTCCTTATAAAATAAGAATGGCTTCATCTTTCCACTTGTAATGTATTAAAAAAAGATTCTGTTAACTATTTCAAACAAATCTTCGTTCTAAGGTTAAAAATTGTTTACTTAATTTTCTATCTAAACTCCAACCAACATAGACAATATACAAATATTCTTTGAGCGGGTTTACTTAAAATGTTCATTATTTATATACAAGTTCTGCATTTCTTAAAGAATAGACTGCTTTGTGTAAAAGTTGTCTGTGTGATACGACGGGAAAACCGTAAAAATGAATGTTTGCCGACCTATTTTCTTTTATTTAGTTTCCATGTTCAACAATGGTCTATTAATAGGCTGAAATGATGATAGTGATAATAATTTTATGAGGAAGCTTATATTCATCGAGGGCGTAAGGCATTAGATTTTTTATTATATTACCATTACTCTTAGGTATTCTGTTAAATTAAACGGGCTTATTTCGACTACGGTGATACTTTCGGTCACAAATCAAAAGATGTCAACTATAATCTCGTATGATAATACCTTAGTTGTTCTCTTTCATCTGTGATACTCATAGAATAAGACCGGAGAAAGTGTCGTATTCATTACAATACATGAAACAAACATAAGATGTGATTTTGCTTTGTTGTCCCCGAGGGCTATGGTGGTAGACCTCACCGGCGTGGTCCTTTACCCGAAGATCTGGCCCATTCAGGTTTCCAGTAGAAACTAGCCGCAGTGTGGATGTGTTGGCTCGATCAGGGAAACATAACACGTATATTTAACATAATACCTATATAATTTTAGATAAATTTGTACTGATATAAAAATAAAATCATCAAATTTTTGGCTACAAAATCTGATCCAAATAGATTGATGACAAAGTTCCTGATTCCCTTGACGAGATGTTAATAAATAGGGCGCTTACACCTTATAATTGGAAAAAACTGTCGCGTCGTCTCCTCAGTTACAGATGGGAATAAATCTTTATGTAGACGGGGATCGTTGGTTCCTAGTCCCGTGCCTGTAACTTATTCAGGACACGCGCGTACTCTGTCCTCTGAATATAAGGAATATAAGGCGTTGCGGTCCATTTATTGCACGTCGGGACGAGCAGCACTAAGGATCTTCAAACTACGCTCAATAATTAATGGTGAGTACCAATAATTAATCACTCAGTGTAAATTTAATTTACGCCCGGCCGATTGTAGGTCAGGTTAAGAAGTAATAGAAATATACCATTATAACTAAGTGTAAAACAATATTCGTTTGTTGTTATAATAAAGCTACCCAGGTTGATTAAGGCCGCGGTGATATTTTCCGGTTATAGCAAGATTATACCCACTGAAAGGATAAATTAGAGTGCCGTAAGAATTTGTTAAAACAGAGGAAATTTTTCTTCTTCTAATCCCATGTTTGGAATGCTGTAGATACACAGGACGCAGCGATATAGTTTATATTAAAACGCACTGTGGCTCTGGCCACCAGATATACAAAGACCTACAATTTGTGTTACACAAAAAATGCTTTCTGTCTGGAATAAAATCCAGGACCCGTTAGATATCGTTGTAAAATAAAGACGGCATAAATAAGGCCGATAATATTCAAGGACCTAATTGACAATATTGGGGTGGTTAGAGTAAGTGATTACTAAAGGCTAGGTGTGTGGTTTGATTTGAGGTTTGTATTAAACTCATAAGCCTTAAAGATTGGAAGTTATTCTCAGTATATAACATGCGGAATTATTCTATACGCCCTTATCGTACTAGTCTCATTAATAAAGTATAGTTAGAAAAATAAATAAACCTATATTTTTCCCGTATTTGGCGTGACCGAGACAGTACACTGATTACTCCACGATACCCACATTAATCCTCGACTTCGAATCATGAATCAGATACTTTTTCAACCCTGTGTTATATAAATGTTTTGTCACCAGTTTCTTGTACACACCACACGAAACACAGCAGCTTTGAAGTCCTATTTCACCCTGATATAATGTGAGAGCGTAGTCGTTTCCCATAGTTTATAGTTGCGGAAGGATCTACCATGTAAACATCTGCCTGATATATTGAATATGGTTTTGAAATGAGGCGAATTAATATCATGGTTCAAGCTATGTTCCCTAATAATTACATGCAAAAAAGTAACAAATTATATACGTCCAATTATTGGGTTAAATAGATAGCTTCATGGCTCTAATGCAGAAGTCATCAAATATATTCACACTTTCTTCACTCCAAGCACGTTGTAAAATGGAACTTAAAATTTCAAATAATTTATTTACGCACGCCTCAGTAGCATGTTTATTTTTCGATATCTATAATCTATATATTTTTTTATTTATTTATATATTAGGTCTTTACCTGTGAAATTGCCTTTCTTTAGTATTGGCCATTTCAAACCAAAAAAAGTTTTGAATGGCTGTGAATTCTTAATTCAAATTAATTTTGTTTTAAAAACATGACATTCTTTTTACAAATTCAGTCTTTTGTTTATTGAATAGCTTTGTATTTTCATTACGTTTGAACATTTTTGTCATATTGGGTACTTTAAAAGTTTGTGTAATTATGGAATATGAGTTCCATTGTGGCATCAACGCGGCACAAACGGCACGTAACATCAACAACGTTTACGGAGAAAACTTTACAAACGAACGCACAACCCGTTATTGGTTTACCCGGTTCCATTCTGGAAATTTTGATTTCAAAAATGAACGTCGTGGTCATCGGACACTTTGGTCAACAATGATGAATTAAAGGCGATTGTGGAAGCTGATGATACTGAATCTACAGCCGAGCTAGCAGCAGCTTTTGATGTTAATGTCAAAACAATATTGGTCCATTTGCGACAAATTGGCAACATAAAAAAAGCTTGATAGATGGGTGCCCCACGAACTTAACGATCGCCAGCGCAACGTACGCGTTGAGACCTGCCTGGCGCTGCTCAACAGACACAGTAATTAAAGAATTTTGAACCGAATTGTTACGTGCGATGAAAAGTGGATTCTGTTCGACAATCAAAAGTGCTCAGCAAGTTGTTTAGATCCTGGTTCAACACCAAAGCAATGCTCTAAACGAAAAATGACCTTTAGAAAGTTGATAGTCCTGATTACTTTGAATAACAGAAATAAGAAAGTTTGAAAAAAAAATACTTTAATTTATTTCATACTATAACTTATGTCAATGAATAATCATAATCTCTCATAAAATTGTTTTAGATTAACTTTTGTTTTTATTTGAGTTAAATTGCACACTCATCAAAATATGTGTAAAATTTAGAACGTGGTCGAAAATTTTGGTTTATGTAAACTTGATTTAGCTGCAAATATTTTATATGGTTGTAAAGCAATCGAAAAAGCAAAATAACATAAAAAGTGAATAACTGCTTCCATCCATTTGTGGTAAAATTCATTAAAAAATCTATGAAAATAACTTCGATACCTGATAGCAAATTTTGCACGACAAACGTACTCATTCGCTTTATACGGTGGTTCTGCTAATTGTATTTTTTCATGGAAGTGGACGTGACAATTTTGGTAAATGTGTTAACAGATCATAATATCTCATCAAAATATACATGGACGTTTGCCTATGAATCCCAAGGTCTGATTCTTTGTAATTTGTCTATAGAGTTTCTTTCTTCGTGAATTATTTTCCTTCATTCTGGCATTCGACCAACCTACTCATCCTCGTTTCTGACTTAAGCGAGACATATATTTTTATAATTGGTACAAATATAATAAAATATTAAATTATTTTAACTTTATATATTTTTGCAAAATATACAACACTTAAGAGCATCGTCGAGCTCATTAGGAACAAGACCGGGTGGAGCAGTGGTAGAGTCACGTTGCAGATTATTTCTAACTATAGCATAAATGGATTGGCTCGGGACCAGGGAAGAACTATGAAATTATGTGTCTTCCTTAGTCAGATAAAAAAGGTTACAAGACTTTTATTAGATGTTAGATATTGCCAGTTGTTATAAAACATTAGTATAAAATGTTTCTATTTCATCTTCAGGGATTGTTCGTGCATTGTCAGACATTGGGCACGTCATTCTTTCTTTCCATCTTTGCGTTTTCTATTCTATTTAAATCAAATATTTCACCCATCCTGCTTTTTTAAAAGTAAAATAGTTATAAAATTATAGTAAATAAAAAACCCGGCTGGGTAGAAACCTCCTACGAGTATATATTATTGTGTAAAAAATTGAGTTTAGGTTCGAGCTACGGTCGAAAGAAAGAGGCAAGAATTAATATTACTGGACCTTTGGACACCTTTATACTTGAAACTGGCCTCTACACTTCACACAAAAGCTCTGCTCGTTACGATTCACGGACAAGTGTCACATTAGATACTGAGGTAAGGGAAAAGATTCTATTCTTCTCGGAACTATTGTCCGAGAATACCCATTTAGTTTCGTAGCGTACTTTCAAAGTGCACGGCGTGGTTTAGTAGTTTGAGTAATTGGCCAGACACCCTGCCGATGATCAATATCTGTGCTCGAATTAAAGTTATTGATTTCAGTGGTGATGGTATATATAGGCAAGGAAAGCAGTAACGACCTAGTTGTTGGGATGTTGAACTCACGGTCTAGTGCGCGTGAGTTCGAATTCAGTTAAGCTTATGCATTGCTACAGATCGCTTTTAGAATGGTTAGGTACAAAATATCATTCTCTACCTGACACATTAGTGCCAGGTTTATGCCAACATGCTCGTTCTTGGGCACGTTTGGGAAATAAAAAGTACAGATTTATAAATATGTGATTGATTGTAATGACATCTTTTTCGTGGTTATTTTCTATAGTGATAGTATCTCTTACAGTGCATCTAACGCGTGAGATAGGATAAGGAAAAGCTTGCTGAGAAGAATTAGAGAAATGTTACTGAGAAGGAATACTAACTATAATATGCACTGTAAGTGGTATAAATATTCAAAAGATAAGGCCATGGACGGCTACGTAACTCGACCGGAGACGTTTCATACCCACTAAGAATACCAGTGGGTAATGGCAGCATAACGCAGCTGTGTTTCGTTTGACGAAAATAGGGGCCCGGATACCCAGTAACAGTTAATGATGCATTTCATCTCAGTACTTAGAGGTAGTGCAACCGTTCATGATGAATCTTTTAAGTTGGATATATGTGTTTATAGGTTGCAATCAACATTTACTATCGGGCGATAAAAGAGGCACTTAAAAAGAAAACCAATTTAACTCCTACAAAAAGTGAACTAATAATATCAATGTATAACAATAAAAAAGCAGTTCATACACTGCGGCTGCTAACGCTTCCTATATCAATACGTTACAATAGACAAGTATAGAACGTGCTCGGCTGAAAGTTTTTCCACATAATAACGCAGTCAGGCGCACAAGTGTACATAGGTACGTTCCATATAACAAGGCGCCCCCGGCCATTTATTGCATTGCGACTAGTTCCATCCACGAATGTGGCAATTATGCCGTTCCCAAACCAAACAAATCACTTTAAATGCGTCTTATAACTGCATTGCGCATAATATGATAAGTATTGAACAAATGTATGTTTCTTTAAGACGAATTAAGAGTGGTATTAAAGATAGCGATTGTTTTATTGCCTCTTTATTGCCTTATATGCCTTAATATACAGTAAATTTAGTTCATGTGTCAACATTTTCTTATAAGAAATTGTTAAATTTTAAATTAAAAATAACAAGTTGATTTCTACAATGATTGTACAAAAAATATATATTTTATTATAACCAAGATTATTTTCAAATTTCTTACTATGTTTTTTTTATATAACTAAGAGCAACAAACGAGAACATAGTGCACCTGATTGAAAGTGACAATTGCGGCTATCTACAAAAATGCAGCCTCAACAAAGGTTCAAAAGGCAAGCTATGAGGACTGAGAAGAAATGCCAGGTTACACTGATATTCTGTTAGGGTGTGGTCCTGCCTGCCTATTCATGTTGCCGCTAAAAACTAAGTGCAGCGTAGCTCTGCTATTCTTGAGGAAGGAATAATTTGCGCTGCGTTTGCCTATAAATACCTGCATCCCGCTTGAAACTTTGCATTAAATGTACGATTGAATCTAAGTTCAACAATTGGTTTTTTTATAAGCTTGAATGGATTTAAATGTTCTGGTCTATCTACCATTTTGAATACCCACTGCCACTTCCTTTATCATCAATTGGGCAATATAAGTTAATATACATTTTTATATATTGATACTATTGTATATTGTATATATGTTATTATTACGAACGCAAACTGACTGACTGATTGTTGACAAGAGATATAATAAAATAAAATTTACAAGTTATATTTTATGCTCTTAAGAAATAATACCTATTTCGTATATTTTTACACATACCGACGAAATTACGACCTAATGGCATGTAATAAATCGACACAGGCTTATCACTCTACGCATATCGTAAAGGGGAAGTAACATTGCTTATTCCATTCACATGAGGTACAATTCACGAAAATTAGACGTCACGGCTCAGATACGTACTCGAATAAAAAAACGGTAATGCTAAAAGTTAAATACAAGAAATTTAATATATTCTCGAAACAATATATATTAATAGTTCTTGGAAATTACTATTTATTCATTAAATAAGATTTCAGTCAAGTTTAAAATCGGCGGTGACGGCGACTAAAGTCAGAGCACAGGAAAACACATCAATAGCGAATTAATTACGATGCAATAGAAACTAAAAGGTACTTAAAGTTCAATGCACGTGTAACAAGTTTTGCAGATAATAAATGTTAATAAATCCCATTTACTTATATTTTCACCAAACATGATGATTTTTTTTAAAAAACAAAGATGCGCTGATTTTGTTGGCGCTTTCTTGAAAATATCTCTTAATAGTGACTGACTGAATGGTGCGAAAGAAATGTAATAAAATATTAGTATTAATATATAATAATAATAATAAAAATTTGTATTTACAATAAATAAAGTATTAATAGTAGTTTATCTATTAACCATATTAACCTTTAACACCACTTAGTCTTCAATTTTATAATAAAATCTGGCTCTAATTAAACTGATCTTTTTGATGTTTTGTTTTAATTTTTCCTTTATATTTTAAGATAACTACATCATATGTTACAAGAGGAGCGAACTAAAAAAAGTTAAATCTTCATTATTGCTAATGTACTAAAGTTTTATTTTAACGGTGAACAGCTTCTTGCTTCCGCTTGCTTATGCATAGTTCCAGATAAGATGAAAATGTAGTATGTTCCTGCGTCGTTCGTTCGTCTTTGCTAGTTTCATATTTATGGCACGCAAAATAAAATGTTGCTGGCTGTCGTCGATGGCTGATAAAAATGCAAACCGTTGCCGCAGGCTCGTCGTGTATGACGCCCACTGAATATGGGTATCATGTGGACGGCGACAAGATTATATTGAATGTACGTGCAACGCTGCAAACAATTTGTTAACTTTCATGCGACGGCGTCGCTTATAATAATACTTCCATAGACTTTGCATTTGGGGGTGGTCGATTCTATGTGTACGGGTGGGGAGAGGGGTAAAATAGCTCGGGGTCTCACCTGACCGTCAGGCGGTCGCAGGTAAACATTGTAACGTGAGCCGACCACGTGTTCAACATGTGGCCTCTAAAAACCCTAACAACCTAGCCAGAGTGACTTCTCACAGAATTTATTTTAACGAATATGATATGCATGTCTCTTGTAGCACCAATAAAATAATGTACACATTCAATGATTTTTTCCAGTTTTATTTTATCGAATTTACAATGAGAAAGCGCAGTTGCCGAGTTGAACCAGTGGGCGGTCTCCAGACAGTATTGATTTTGTTCGCTCGGTCTCGTCCGGCGTGCGTTGTTTCTGGGTGTGCGAGTGAGAAGGCGTTAGTGGAAGGAGGAATTTTCCTAGTGTAGAGTTTCCGCGTAAAACGCTTTCAAGATACGAAAGGGCGTATGTAAGGGATGAATGAAAACGTGTTGCGATCCTGAAGCGACGGCCGCTGTCGACGCTTCCGTTTCCGGTAAATCCGCTCTACAACTTCATGCACTTAGTGTTGTTTGAAACTGCCCGTGCTTCCTTTTACCTATGAAACGAACGTTAAAACAAACTCGTTTATATATCAATGAATAGATGAATTCAATTTAAACCTTATTAGGTTTATAAGTCTATTATTCTGTATATAAATTTTAATATACTTATTTTATATAGAAAACTTTTATAGAAAATCTTTTAACTTTAATATGATAAAAATCCAGGCGATAGCAAATATCTCGGCACGAAAGGCAACTACAAATAGGTTTATCTTTTTAAATAGATGTGACGAGAACATTCTCGAAGAGATTCCGTCCTCTTTAAAAGTTTTGTGTGATATTTTCACAAATATTGGTACGAAGGGAAGATGGATCTCACCCCTGGAGGCTAAAAACTTCCTATTCAATGCGTTTTTATTCGCAGCTCGTAAAATTATTAATTTTATCGCACTCTTGATCGCGAGCTTATTGAATACATTTTTACGTTTAATTTACCTGTTGTATTATAAATAAAAACAAAGTAAAAGATGTAAGATATAAGATGAAAATATATTATAATAAAATATTTGGCATAATTTGAATTGATATTTAAGTTTATTTTGAAATATGTAAAAAAACTTTAAAATTAATTTTGGATGTTAAGACAACAGTAATTTAAGACAAATTGCTATGTTGTGTCAATTAAGAGATTTAAATTACATTTGGGTAGGATCAGGGTAGCAAATGTGTTCTCAATTCTCAAAATCCACTCTAAAAATTCCTGATCACCGTGTTTGTGTGGTGGATTTTCGATCGCATTTTATCTGATATTAATGTTCAGTATGTAATTTAAAAGTAAATAGTACAATATGAAACAAAGAAAAAAATCAACATCGATTTATGTAGTATACAAAAAGTTAATAAAAATTAATTAAAAAAAATACTTACAAAATTAGGGATTTCATCTAATCTAAGAAGATATATAACCTGCATTATAGAAGCATTGGAGACCCAATTACTGATAAAGAGGCATTTTGTCTAGATCGCATTGATTTTGTAGCAGCAGTGACAATGTATGTATCTCAATTCTACTCATGATGTTTAGGCAAAAATAAATACTTAAGAGAGGGAGATTATCACCTAAAACAAAAATATGTTAATTATCATAGATCTAGTTGAAGTTAATTAACAATAATTCAAACATAGTTAAATGCTAACTACTATAAATTAAATCCAATAATTTGTCCTGAACATTCAATGTCTGCCAGTTAATAATGTCGTGCTAACAGTTCTAAATTGCATCGCGCAGCAGTATAAGGGGCAGACCGTAAGAATAAACGAATTGACGGTAACAGCTCATTTCCAGATAACAAAGAGTTCATTCAGGCAAACGAGAATCGGTAAATTGCTCTCACTTGCCAGAGAGTATTAACTTTGTAGATCATTAACACGATAGATATGTGCATTTTGAGGATTTTAATTGAAATTGACAATCGAACCGTTAAAGTTGTTGAGTTAATGTTCAAGAGATATCGTTATGAATTTGTTTGTTACTTGTTCATTTATTAATTACTTTCTTTTACATGTGGCTTCTTCTATATGCGTATGTGTATATGACGTCCTCCTGATCCCTCTAGACAACAGTGGTATATTCAGTTTTTACCTGATAACATTAACAGCGTAAAATGTGTTATAGTGCTATTAGAATTCGAGCAAACACGGATGCACACACCGGTCCCCTACCCTAATCAAAAGCATATGCACGACGCATGCGAAAAATTATAATAAAAAACTACAATTTGTATTGTACAAATATTGTTCTTCATCTTGATATCTAACTAAACATCCGCGACCTAAGAGTATGAGCCAGGTCTACTGACTACGCTACATCAGACGGCCGGTAAACCTAAACCGGTGTTACGTTCAACACTAGTTTTTTTAATTTTTTTTATTACATTGAGAGTAACAAACTAGCACACAGTTCATCTGATGGTAAGTGATTACTGCGACCCAGAACATCAACATTGATCCTCTAGAAGGAATCATAATGCAGATGTGTTTTCACCCTTGAGGGCTGAGATGGAATGCCCCCGTCACCGGTAATAAAGGTCTCCGGATCCCCACACACATCAGGCGAAAGACAGCAGCATTATGCTGCTTTTTTACGCTGGTATTCTGCGATGGCGTGGTAGGACCACCGTGGTCGAATTGACCCATTCATTCTGCGGCTGGAAACAGACTGAAGAGTAGCTCTACCAATGTAAGAGAATAATATATCAATGTAAAAAATGCATTCAGTAACATGGTAAATGCGTAATAGTTTTATGAAGCTTTTGTTATATATTGTACAAGTTATGGGACTAACGCGCAAACGAATGCTGTCTTCATCACGGTGGCAGAGATTTTTTCATTGTATCACATAGTAAATCCAATTTCGCCCCTATTCTATTTATTATATTGTATTTTCTTATTATTAGATCAGGACTGCCTTGTTGGAGTGCCCAAATTGCCCAATAGCGTCCGTATGTCTGCTGTTTTCTTAAAATAATAACTATAATAAATATAAAATGCTCAATTGCAAATTGTACTGTATCGTATATATATAAATAGGTCCAAGTAGGTGCCAAATTTAACATACTTGTAAGAAACGGCTAGTCAAGTCTGGCTACGTGTTCTTCAATTGGCTTCATGTTGCGTATCTTATTGAATATTACAAGATACTGTTACTTTTATCATTAACTTGTTTATTGTTTGTTGTTTAACTGTCGGGGGGATTATTCAATCTATTTAAAGCGTAGATGTCAATGTACTTTAGAAAAAAAAAGGGGCGAAATAGCATTAAGTCGATGTTTTAAGTGCGCTATATCATCATCCTTAGCCTTACCATGCCCTTTGGGCTGGGACTATATGTTATGTCCTGAACATACATCATGACATACGGGATTTGACGTTGTGTGTTATAAAAATGGTGTGGTGTTATATAATTAATACTCTAGTTTATTGGTACATTTCTGCTCTGAGTGGAATTTGACTTATAACAAAGTATAATAGAAAATAATAAATTATCACACCGCTGTATCAGACCTTACCATTTTTTATGAGATACTCGTATATCTGTAGTTTATTTGGATAGTAAATGCCAGGATTGGATTGAGATTTTGTAACTAACACTAACTATCTCATAAACCACAGCTAAATATGGCCTTTTTACAATGGTGTTGTATCACTATTTGAAAATGAAACTGTGTAACACGCTTCACTATCGGTTTTTACAGAATTTTTTTTGTACAAATTCTACCACCACCTCTCCACCTCTGAGCCGAGAATTTAACGGCTCAAATAGATAAGTAATTTAGTAAAGGTAATTCAGACCTTTCTCATAGCAAATAACATTGCAAATGTCATATACATATATATATGGATGTATAGAATAGAGATTTTGCCTTTGTGTTCCTTTGGCAAAATAGCTGAAACGTCTTTACAAGACATCTACGCCACTTCGCCTGCAAAGTTATATCCATCTTTTCAACATTACCATGACTTTGATAATGCTAATGTAATAAAGATTTGAATATTTCTGCAATAACATTGGAATTGACCGGGTTTTCATAACATTTCGAACTTCTCCGAACCAAGCAGGAGTTGAATTCAAATTTTTGATTTCCTGAACTTTTATGTTTTGAAATTGTCCATCTTTCTCTCACATTGCTTCAAATTATCTTCTGAACGACCAAACTTTATAATAAATATGACAGAAAACACTAGAGATGATGATAAGAAAGCAGATTTAAAGGCTAGTATGGCGATTAAATCATAAAGTCTTATTACTGTACGTATTTAAATATTAAAAGTACATGCATTAAGGGAATATATACAATATAATATACTTTTTCATTTATAGAAGCAGTATAGAATGTAAATTTGGTGAAAGTATTTTCGTAGTAGAGTGGGTAGATTTCAGCCGACGCATGGAGGAGTAAGCAAACATTTGCGATGGGGTCATTATGTTTTATATATAGTCAATAGTTACGGATTTTATACGTGCAAACATATTGGGACATTATGACATGGACTCATTTTGTTAAACCTCGCAACAAAGTTTTGTACGCACACTAGTAAATACGAACGAACATGAAATGTCTGTAATTTCGAAGCTAAGGAATAACGAAGTTAAGTTGTTAGAGAGGTTAAGATTTTGCGAAATAGTTTATTGTTTTGAAATGCCAATAGTCTAGTCTGAGAACAGGATGATGAACACAGGATATAGGAGTACTAGGTTAGAGTTTTGGTTGACTCGCATTAACATTTTTATTTTTCAGATTTTTATGTACAAAAAGTCGTCTTTTTTACTCGAACCACTTGGTAAGTGATTATCCATGAATATCCGAAACATCAGAGGAGTTGCGCATACGATGCCGACCTTTAAGAAAGGTGTAGGCTCTTTTCTTGAACGTCCTTAAACCGTATCGTACCTGATCATGAACGATTCGAGCCGCTCTTCGTTGAATGCGGTCGAATAGAAGGAGCTGGTACTGGGGTGCCCCGGCCCAGAGATGAGAACAATATTACATGTGAAAGTGTGTTGCAGTTGAGGGCCGACAGAAAATACTGTCCTGTTCTATTAATCACGCCCAGTTTTTTAGAGGCCAATTTGGCCTTACCCTCCAAGTGATCACGGAACTGAACACCGCTCGATATGTCAACGCCAAGGATTCCGATACTAGTTGAAGTAGCAAGGGGAGTGTTTTCGAGATAAGGGGATGCGACAAAGGAATTCTTTTTAGCGGTATAAGTGCAAACTTGAATCTTCGTAGGGTTAAATTGGACTAGATTTTGTCGGCCTCATTCTGATGCTATTTGCATCATTGATGTGCAGAAGAAACAAGATAGAAGATAGCACACAGCTTATAATATTATAGTGCTGTAAGTATTTACGCAAATATAGAAGAACCCACTACTAGTTGAAGTCCCTGATGAATAATATTTAACAGCCCACTCCTAGTTGAATTCCCTGATGAATAATATTTAAGCCATAAGCGATAATAATATAAGTGTCAGCAATATTGGCTAATAATAAAAAACTCACCAGTACTAGGTACTGAGCAACATGTGACAATTGACACTTTCTGGCAAGTGGCATCCGGTTGCCACTAATTAGCTGAATTAAATAATTTTCAGTTAGGTGTTTAAGTTTCTAAATAATGTAAAGCAAATGTTATTTTTTCAAAGAATACGACCCAAAAACATGTTGTTGTTGCTAATCACCATTTTTGCACATGTTTACAATAGGGCTAATTAAGGGTTTTCATGTCCTGTAAAAAGTCTTTTCCTGACTTTCCTAATCAGTTAGTTGTCAAACGTCAACAGGTAATTAAATACAAACATTGCCTAAAAATGGAGACATCAATTAAAGAAGTGGCTTAAACGGTTACCCAACAAGGCCAGAGTCAGCTGAAATTGGCTCGTGTGTTAAACATTAGTAATACTAAATATTGCTTTTTTTATTATTTATTTTTTAATTGTTTTGTCTTTTTGTCTGTATTTTCTTTAGAGTGAATGTTTCCTTATTTTAGAGTTTAAGGCGAATTTTGATTATTTTTTTTATTATTTATTTTTTAATTGTTTTGTCTTTTTGTCTGTATTTTGTTTAGAGTGAATGTTTCCTTATTTTAGAGTTTAAGGCGAATTTTGATTATTTTTTTTTATTAATCTACTATTTTTATATAAATCTTATTTAAATAAATCTGAGCAACAGATTTTTTACGAGAATATTTTGACCGAAGTGTACGACGTGAGTCGATTTGTTTACTCACGATAGTAGTTTAAAAATTTAATACTGGCTTAGAAATTCATAAATACTTGCAATAAAAGATTATTCAAACGGACACTTATTCGCTTTTGCTTTCCTTTAGCTTTAGTGTCAACTTTAAATCCTAGTATTATCGAAAAAGATTCACACTAAAATAAAACGAAACTGTAGATTCTTTGTTTCCAAAGTGGTCCAGTTGGACGCCCAGGGCTCCACGGGAGACATGAATGAAATATAAGATCATAGAATGTGCCTTCTCTTTTCGGTTCTATCATCATCATTACCATCTCAGCTCAGCTTGAGACCACTGTTACCGTTACTGTTACTGATTTGAGTGTTATGGTATTAAATTAAAGAAAAACGAAAATACTAAACAGATGCAATATAGATATACCTTAATGTGTATTACGGACAGGGAGAATATTAAGGGCCTGTAAGCTACGAATGTCATTGCTGATATTACGAGGGTGCAGGGTTGAACAATATTATCTCAAAGTGACTGGATGCCAGTTGATCGCCTTAAATACAAATCCTCGTGACTTTTTAGTTTATTTTACTGTCTGTTAGAGAAGACAATCAAACAACGTATTCTCTCTTCTGACAAGGTTTAATACAGCCTTTATTTCAATTCCGTCATGCTTTGCGAGTGAGCGTGCAAAAATTAAAGGGTAACAAATTTAGGTAAAGAAAATGTAACTGCGAGTGGTTTAAAGAAAATATTGCACCCTCTTGCAAAGCGGTGTATAATGAACTAATGGATATCCATTTGTTCTAAATTTTATAATTAGAGCGATGAACATTTAGCGTCTAATTTGTGCAGAGACAATGGTGGTGGTCGCAATTAGTGGAATGGTCGCTGAGAACAAACGCGTTCCTAACAAAAGCGTCGAGACTTCTGACGCGGGGTCTCTTTCTTTTCTTCCAAATGAGCAAACTACAGTCGCTAGTAGGGAAGATTTGTTGTTGAAGAATGAAGGGCGTGCGAGTGTGTGCATTGTTCTTTCCACGCCGTTTGGAAAGCACTTGTGTGCCGTTGTTCTAATCAAGATGACGTAAGGGGCGAATGTTTGTATAACCGTTTTGTTTGGCGCACCGCCGTTGTGTATTTTTTATTGTTGTGGAAGCTTGTTATGACTGTTTTGTCTCCACCGTTGTGCTTTTGAACAATTTTTGTACTTGACGTTGTTATGGGGAATGACTGGAATTAAACAAAAAAGAATTGCTGTACCCAATCAAATATGATTTGGTAAATATATTAGGTAAAGATTATTCACCCTAATTTTAAAAATGTATGTAAATATTACTTCTCAATTTAGCCCGGAATAATATTTCGTTTTAAATTCTGCACCTATTACCTAAAACCATATCCCTCAAAAACAAATAAAACAGACAGAATAAGACCTATAAGATTGGTCTACAAAATATGTTTAAGAATTTATAATTTCCTTGATCTGATTTATCATAAATAGAAAGAAAACATTACGAGAAAACTGCACTGTTACTCCTCGCAAAGGTCTTTCTTTTCATATAACCTGCACTGACCCCATCAGTGAATACAGGCTTTCTTTCGTTTTTAATTATGTTATTATTGAATATATGATATAACTGATAATTTAATTATAAGCCAATTTCTTGTTGGAATTTTCCAAAAATATTTATTTTCGATGCATAAAATAATGTACATATTGTGTTTAGTTAAAAGCTTGTATCAATAACGTGTTAGCAATCAGCTTTGTGGCATCGCTACAGGAGAGCTTATTTGAATAACTAAAATGCAGGGAAGCGAAATTGGATTCCGTTAAACGTATGGCGATAAATATACGTATAACTTAGTTCAATCGCGATGTTAGGAGGAACACACACTTTTACAGCTAGGCTAAAGCGCCGGATAAACGTGTTTATCTATGTTTGCAACAGTTTAAATGCGCTAGAAAATATTAGGTAAAAGCGCTTGCTAAAAGCAATGTCTTGTAATTTTATTATTTTCAATACATCCGTCTCTTTAACTAAGAGAGCTGGGTAAAACACAATTTTGTTGTCTCGCGTGTGAATTTGGCTAGTTATAAATTTAGTTTTTTAAAAGAAAAATTTAAATTATTTGAATTTGATAAATGTAAAAGCTCGGTAATGAAAACATCATATAATATCGGTACTTCATTTTAAAAATACGTATCCTTTTATATATGTATACATGTTTTGTATACACGATTCTTATCAAAAACGGAAGCAATAAAGTCACAATTTCTTATTGTACTGACTATAGATTTGCCGTTAATAAGTAAATTATTAAAAAATTGAATTAAGCTGTTTTATCAAGGCTAGGATGTAAGCTTTAAAAGTAGTAGAGTTACGCTACAGTTACTTACTGTACCTGCAACAGGGGTTGGCTCTCGGAATAGTATCATTATGCTGCTGTATTTCATATGGCGGGTGTACTCAGGGGTGACTAGAATCTTTATTGAAGGCAGATGTAGATGTTAAGGGCAGCTATCACTTGATGTTATCACCAACCATGTCAACTGTGTAATCATTTGTAACTCTTAATATTATAAAAAAAAGTATTACAGTAAAAGTAATATGTACTTTTTATATGAACAAAAAAAATGTTGTCATAATTTTAAAACCTAAAACCTAACCGATGTAAACTAATAAAAATTATATAATATACCGTGGAATTGACTTAAGACCCGAACATGATACATAAGAATTTATTTTAATGCAAACAACACGTTGCTTCTCTACTAGATGCGACATAATACATATTTAAGCATTGGCGAAAGCTTAGTAGCTTTAATTAAATTTCAACTTCAACTCGAACTCCGAAGCTACTTTAAGATTTATTACATTTAAAATTTTAATGATTTACTACACGATCGGCGTTAGAAAAAGAACATTGTAAATATTAGGTTAGGGTATTATGAAATTAGCATAGTCCATATAATAAAATAAAAGTAAAAACTATTTTTTTTATGAAATTATATATTTAATCAATCGAAGAATGTACCATTATTACCTATGCTTTTTCGACGATTTATAGATAGTTCATTGATTCCATTGCTGAAAAAATTTTGGGACCGAGAATCAATAAAATCTTTGAAAGTGGTTTGGACAGCAAGAAATTACCCTAATTCCCAAGAAAGTGGTTATCTGTTAGATCAACGTCCGGGGAGTGTTGTCCGTGTCGGGGACATTCCAATCGTAGTTAATCTAGTTTAGCGACTGTCTGTCGTGAAGTATGGGGTCCAGCAATGTTATGAAGCATCAGTGGGCTAGAGCAATTGACCAGTTTCGGTTGTTTAACGGGCAGCTGTTCCATCATGGTTTACAATTGTTGACAATACAGATCTGCCGTAATCATCTGGCTAGATCTTAGGAAAATGTATTATATGACACCAGCGCTGGGCACTAACCAGTACCTTTATCTGAGTCAACTTTCGTTCGGGACAGAATTTGGCCAGTTCTCCTGGTCTCAACCATTGTGATGAGCGTTTCCAATTGTCGTACAGTATCCATTTTTCATCACAAGTAACGAAACGATTCAAAATTCCCTCGTTATTGTGGCAGTTGTGTAATATAACGCAGCACTCAATTAGTGTTTGTTGGTGTGCTTCATTAAATTAAAATTAAAAAGCTCGAGAAATGGGTACCGCCCATTTCTCGACCTTTTTCGCTTTTCTAATTTGTTTGAAATGAGTTAAATTGTTGTCACTCAAAACGAAGCCTAACTCTGACGTGATGTGCGATCGATCCGCTTCCGCTATCACTTTTAATTTTCATTGTCAATTTGGGTCTCTGGCCGTCCGCGGGATTTGTTTTGGAGGTCAAAATCTCCAGAACGGAAACGTTGGAACCAAAAACGTACTGTGCTTTCTTTTAAAGTAGCTTCCTCGTACACATAATTATTTTCTTCGAGCTGTTTCTGCTGAGCTGGTGCCACGGTGGAACTTATATTCGTAAATAACGCAATATTTCAAGTTTTCCATTTTGTTAACAGAAGGATGTCCAGGAAAAAACAAAAGGCGCGAAAACAATTGAATCACGAAATTCGAAACACAAATACACAAGCTTAAATTTGAAATACATTTGAATTAGGAATTTCTAACTAAACGCCAGATTATTTACAATTACCCATTCAAGTTTACTTGTTTTCGTTTTATTTTTGTTTTACAGAAAAAAATTACTTAACAAAAATGCTCATTACTTTACAGTATTCAAAAACCCTATATGATATTAAACCTAAATCGTGGAAAACACTCAGTCTGTCCAATTAAAAACAAGTAAATACAAAAAATTCTACAGATTTCTAGGATATACTCAAAACCATGAAATGGTGTGAGTGTGCATTAATTCTAATGTTTTCCAGGAAAGCTTTTATTACGAAATGTTAGCAAGTGGAGTCAGAACACGTGAATAATGGCACAGTAATTCCTTTTTGATGTCTGTCGCGTACTATATGAGGGTCTAATCAAAATATATTGCTGCATACTTCTTTTGGGGTGGTCGCACTCGTTGTGCCTTGACTGACACGAGAGCTGCAGACAACCTTAATAGTTTACGATCCCCTTCTCTTTATATCACTATTATATCATATTTAATTAGTGAGAAATTATATAGTTAAACATATGTTAGTCGTAATGTTTTTTTTAAAATGACTTTTTGAGAAAAATATGGTATAAGGTTTTGTAAAAGTGTGAATACTTACGCAGTAAAAGATGGAGTTATAAAATATAAAATTTCACCGTTACTTAATGTCTAACTTCATGCATAAAAGTGTAACTTAACCTCAATTAAAAGTTTAACTATTAATCAATTGGGAGCGAAAAATCTTTCTATGATATCGTATTTCGCGCCTACCGATTATTTTTGCGCAGACGTGGCGACGGCAGCGCCACACGCCACGAAATTGAAACTTTTGACAGGCGGCTAAAATGGCCGTGCGAACACGCGATCTGGCACGCTGAAACCCCTACGCAAATATTACGACAAGTTTTAAATAACGTGGGCACGTGGAAATATGTTATAATTTTTATTGACTTTTTCTCGTGCACGGTTCCTACAAGAGGTTTAAATGGCTCTTCATCTCGAGACTGCGTTGCAGCGAAAGTTAAGCTTCAAGATAACCACGGTAAGTGCATGCCGCCCGCCTTGTTGCGTATCGATCGCCTCCCGCGTGGTCGGAACATATGTTTGCTACGACAGCGTAGCTCCGTGTAACCTCTACGTAGTTCACAAATACTCCATACTTCCGCGCTGCCATTACCGACTTATATATAGTTACGATAACATCATTATGACGTGCCGAATACGAGTTATCGGCGTACTGTTTACTTTCCTCAAGAGTTTATGGATAGTAAATAAACACTTGTAGAGATGCTACAACTTACCGGTTGTAATTAAAAACTCGATGTTTGTTATTTTCAAATTTTAATGAATGCTTTGACATTTCAGTTCATTTTTATTCCTAACTTCATTTGTAGGTGTAAAGCTGAGAACTGTAGTATTTTAAGAAAGCTTAGTAGTTTTAAATGTCAACCAATCTCATTTTAG
The DNA here is from genome assembly GCA_029286865.1 of Teinopalpus imperialis. Classification (NCBI taxonomy): domain Eukaryota; kingdom Metazoa; phylum Arthropoda; class Insecta; order Lepidoptera; family Papilionidae; genus Teinopalpus; species Teinopalpus imperialis. The sequence continues at coordinate 9,172,791 of JAGSMU010000022.1, read as the reverse complement.
TTACCGAACTATTTTCATAAGTTTTGAACATGATTAAATATAGTAAATATTTTTTTTATCATATTACTTCCGCAAAGTTTTATTCAGTTTACGTATATCGGTCACTTTGTTGGTATTTTGTAGCTAACCGTATTTTAGTATTTACTTTAAGTTATAACTTTTTATGTTTAAATTATTGACACTCACTTTAATACTGCTAACATAATCTTTTGGTTTGTTGGCAATCTAAAAATTGGAATTTCTTTTTTTATTTACTTTTTATTGTGCTCAATATAAGTTAATATATTATTTCAGACCTATATATCAAAAAATATAAATAATTAATTATTTATTTTGAACTAGATTGTCAATTAACGTATTAATTAAGTGAATAGTATGTAGTGCCTTTGTCGTTTGCGCCTGCGCATCATCTGTATTGTATATATACATAAATGATGTCTATAAGAATCAAGATAATACTTATTATTTTCGACAATTCTTAATCAACGTGACATAGAAAGATAGTAATAAAAAGAAGTAAATGTCACCAGCTTCATTTATATTGAATGACAGACTACCTTATCTGCTTGTTCATGCCTGTAAATTTTGGGTATTCAATTCAAACCTCTGGATGCAAATATTTCTATACTGTACTAATCATTTCTATTCTATTAGCATTCACTGTGACATATGATTATGTCGTTGACGCAATATCTCTTTTATTTTATGATTTCATCGCCGTTACAAAGGACGTAGGTCAGGGTGTAAAACGAACTCATACATATGTTTTCGCTAATACTTAGACGACTGTTATATGTTAAAGATGTACTAAAAACTTGAGCCTTAAACAAGAAACTGTCGATGCAGTTTAAAACTGTAAAGCGAACAATTTTAAACAAAACTAAGACTAGAAGTCGAATCACACACAATCAAAGCTAAATAAGAATAACTTGCAATGTTACGATCTTTTCTTACAAAGTTAAGAAGGGTTATTCTTTAAAAAAAAAAAAATATTACATTGAGAGTAACAAACGAGCACACAGTTCACCTGATGGCAAGTGATTCCTGCGGCCCATGACATCTACATTCATCCCTGTCAAGGAATCATAATGCAGATGGGTTGTTACCCTCGAGGAATGAGATGGAATGCCCCATCACCGGTAATAAGGATCTCCGAATCCCTGCACTCACCAGACGAAAACCCACCCATTCATTCTGCAACTTCAAAAAACTTTAGTGTAGCTCTATAACTGTAGTGTTTATACGTTATTTGTTATCAAATTAATTCCAAATTAAATCTTATATCACTTCAGAGGTGTTATATCCAAAAAAAAAAAAAATATATCCTGATCATGCATGCGCCCGTCCGTCCACCCGTCACCTTTATTATTATTGACCGAAAGAGTGCTGTAATCATTTTTAATTATAAGAAAATTAAAGTTATTAAATAAGATTATCAATGCCATTTTTACTTTATATAGGTAGGAAGGTTCAAATTACTGAACCTGTTCAAAAGGTAAAATATATAGCGAAATTACGTTGAAAACTACTAATAATATATAATAATAGCATGCCATCTCATTCCTCGGTCGCGACTGCATATGTATATTTGATTCTTTGTTGTGGATAAATGTAAATGTTCATGGGCTACATGCACTTGCTATCAGGTGAACTTTATGCTCATATTTCTAAAAAACCAGTAAGTCTGTCTATCCCGACATATACATATAACACGATATAAGCACTACTTATAGCTTCGCTTTTTATTGTATATATCTCCATACGTTATTTTGTAGATACATTAGTTATACAGGTTTATTGTAAAATATAAATAAATTAAGGGATGGCAACGCATTTGCTACACCTCTGATATTGCGGATATCTTCATATGTGCAGCGGTAATCACTCACCATCAGATGAGCTGCTTGCTCGTTGGGCACCTATTCTATATAAAAAAATGATATAACTGTTGATACATAAAGTATCAACAGTTCATATAATTCTCTCTTACTAAAGTCAAACGTAAGTTCTTTTCATGAATAAATCATTAATCCTGTCCACTTCTGTCCACCTCTGTCCACACTTGTTCATTAAACTTTGAGCTTTTTATTTATCGATTGAGATTTTATCGCCCTTCATTATTAACTTTTTAATTTCCGATGTTTTCAATGGTCACGCTCAAGCGACGGAGGTATTTGAAGTCTTAATATCCTATTTAAGCCGGTCTACCATCTGGTTTTAATTAATAATTTTGGGTACGATCTACGGTGACAGAGTTCTTGTGGTCTTGCAGTGATGTCTTTAGTTTGGTATTTAATATTGTCAATCAAACAAGCTGATAGACCGTTAAACCATAGAATAGAAGGATATTTTTTAATTTCAATAATCTCGCGAATCACCCATGTCTCTTTACGAGGATTTTCGATTTATTGATCCTGATGTAATGGCCCCACCATACCGATCTGAAATATGATCATAGGCTGCAGACTTCTTAGCGCGTTGATGTTTGCCGTCGATTTCTTCTATCTATATATTTAAAAAACGGTTACACATTGATATAAGCCGTCTGGAATTTAAATCCACGACCGCTTAATTAGGATATTTTTAATGATATTAGGGGTGACAAAAGACTCACTGATTTTCAACATATAGGTAAGTAACTCCTGGACCACTTACATAATAAATAATAAATCAGATTGTAGATGCGTTGACCTGAAAACCCATATGGAATGCTTCTTCACCAGCGGCATCTGATTTATTTTCATACACAAGTAATTATATGTTTTAATTTAGTATGTAAGCAAATATAGCTAAATATATTATTAACTAAGCACATGTTAGTTAATTAGTATAAGATCGATATTGAGGAACTCCTTTTTCTTTTCATTTTTCAAATTCATTGTGTCATTTTTATGATTTTTGTTTATTAGTTTTATATAATTTCACAATATTATATCACATTGTGAAAATGCCGATAAACGGCCAACACAGACGATGTGCAAGCAAGACCACGGCAGACTCTCTTGTTGCATTTATAAAATAACTACAGTTTTACTCCGGTATTGCTAAAGTGTGGGCCAACCTTGGTAGGTTCAATTATTCGTTATACGCCTTATATATAACTGCGGCGTGACTTTACAACGTCCTACGTTCACAGGAAAAAGAATAGTAAGTCCGTGATTCTATAGTCAGGTGATCATTTATTTAATTATAATAATGGCAAACGTGGTAGCTTTTATAATAATAGTACACGAGAATCTTTAGTTGAATCCCCAGCGCCGACAACCCATAAAATTGTCAATTGCATTTAGCCGGTTATTTACTCCGTGGTTGCCATTAAAGGAAAACTGCATATAATAAATAAAAATAAATATATTTTGTAGAGCACTTAAAGTCGGTTAATACGCAATGGAGCCGACTCCAAGTGCACGAATAACCAGGCGTATGAAATATATATATATATATATATATATATATATATATATATACATGTGTAAATGCTGTCACTCGAGTAATATTGATACACGAATCATATAAATACAAAATATTTTAAGTTATAACAATAAACTGCAATTTAAAGCTATTTGGTATTCAGTCAGTCAAATACAGGCAGCGAATGTCAGGAATACAAAGCCATAATAAAACCACAAGTAATTTACAAGGCTTTTTTAAATAACGTTCAATCATACACAGAATTTTTTTATTCGTTATCGTTGGTGAGGGCAAATTTAAAGTAGTAAGTGTAAATCGTATAATAGTAGTAATAAATAATAGTAACATTAATAATAAATAAAAGTTAATAGGTAATAAATAATAATAATAGTAGTGAAGTAGTTTTAGAAACAGAACAAACGCCTTTAACAAAAACTTTTTTTTCAAATAAAACCTACTAGGAATTGAACTCGGGACCAACGGTTATACGATTGTCTGTAACAGAAAATATTTAGTATAAACGTAGTTTCAATTGCCAAATAAAACAAACAAGCTGTTAAAGTAATTATATAACTGCTTACTTTCATGTGTAACCTCATCCACATTCCACCACAAGTGGCCGCATTTAGACGTACAAAGTAAACGCTTTCCAACGGTATTTTCATTAAATAGAAATTCTACGTGTTGATTTTACGGCGAAGGTGCAAATAAAACCTTAATCTCTTTTAATAGGATTTAACTATTCGACATAGGTACGTACGGTTGGTTTCGACACGTTTTTATTGTTTTAGTGTAAAAGCCATATTGTACATTGAAGCATTTGAGCGGATTCAATTGGAATGGACTTCATTAAAGTCGACATAGGAAAATTATTGAATAAACTTCGAGTTTTGATTTAATTTTTATTAAATAAAACAATTTTATTTCTATGCTTTTAGTATCAATACGTGTTTTGAGTGAAGAAATACTACTCAAGAATAGTTGCTGATATTTTTGTAGGAATAAATCGAAAGCTTTCCCTAACGAATGAAAAAAGAACAACGTTAATCGGCTTATAACTTTCCGTGAAATCGGCACACTTTGAACATATACGCGTCAGTATTAGGTCGTTGCTCACTTTTAATAAACGGTACGCAAACAGAGGTCGATTGCCGGCGTCGGTTTTTCTTTATTCAATAATTAACGAAATTATCTATGAGACATATAATTAATTACAATGTACCTATAGCTACTTGATTATTATGCATATACTGGTATATTTTAATAAATCAACTTCATAGTTTTTTATTCTCGTTTTACTCGTTTTTCCGCATGAAACGTCTCTAATCATCGTAAGAGGGTAAATAGTGTGCGCCCAGCTGTTGAACTAATATTACATTACTTTGGATATTTTGGGGATACAGGGTTATTTCGCTTTTTTTTTTATTTTATTTTAATTTATGAACCGTTTACATTTATATAATAGGTTACCAAAATATGAACAATTTTGTCAATGAGCAAACATGACTTTAAGAAATATTATATGAAGTACAGTACCTGCAAAATATTGTGTAATAGAATATTATATAGGTATACAATGGAACTTAATATTTGATAAGGTCACATGGTAAAAATATATATTTATTTCGAGATTCATGACAGAGATGCCACATCTAATATAGTCTACGCGGGTCCTGTGTTCGATCCCAATCAAGAAACAATATTTGTGTATCACAAATTGTTAGATTTCGGGTCTGAATATGTTGTAGTCTGTAGTATGTTGAGTCCCGCATCTTTGACATTGCATCTAAGTCATGCTCCTAACTTATTTCACATGTGGAATAGAGAAGGGGAAGGCTCTCTGAAAGCCTCTGTGTACGCTCAAATACGTAGAGAATCACTATGTCATCTAGTAACAACCGGAATATCGCTGCAGTCGAAATCGACCGGAAGAACAATATCTAGCGGTTTTCGATACACAATTAATTTAGAGTTTTTTTTAAATTACATTGAGAGTAACAAACGAGCACACAGTTCACAGGTAAGTGATACGTGAAGCCAATGACATCTACATTCATCCTTGACAAGGAATCATAATGCAGATGCGTTGTTATCCTTGCGGACTCAGATGGAATGCCTCGTCACCAGTAATAAAGTTCTCCGGATATCTACACTAACCAGACAAAACATAGCAGCATTATGGTGGTATTCTGTGAGGGAGTAGTCCTACACCGGTCGAACAAACCTCTTCATTCTGCAGCTAAAGACAAACAGTTGTCAGTTCCATAATGAAACAGAAAAAAACAGTAAACACATAAAAAGTTCTGATTTACCTTTAAAACAAGTATACAGAATAAAACTAAATGAAAAACTTTTTTTTTATTACATTGAGATTAACAAATGAGCACACAGTTCTCCTGATGGTAAGTGAGATAATGCAGATGCGTTGTCACCCTTGGGCACTGACATAGAAGCCTCGTCACCAGCCTATTCAAACATTATACAAAAAGTAACAAAGGTAAACAAACTTAAATATTTTTTTTATGTTTAATATTTAAATTATACGACGCTTTCAAACAAACGAGCCGCTTGAATGAAATGTTTGTCAAAATGTATGTAATCAGAGGCATAATTTCAAATGATTCGTTCACAGCAGAGCGTTTCGTTCCAGTACAAGCCGATTACTTGATGCGGGCCTCTCCGCGACTTAGTCACTTGTTTGTTGTTCTTAATGAGCACTGCCAGCCAACTTTGGCCTGTTCTCGCCTCAATTAAGACTAAAAACATGACTGGGGCGCAGTCTCTCTCGAGCTAAAGAGCTTGCTACACTTGACGCTCGAGTATCAGTTCACGTTCACTTCACTTATAACAGAGAGTTTATTTTTTTTAAATTACTTTAAGAGTAACAAACGAGCACACATTTCATCTGATGGCAAGTGTTCCTGCATCTACATTAATTTTTGGTCAAGGAATCGTAATGCAGATGCGTTGTCACCCTTGAGGAGTGATATGGAATGCCTCATCACTGTCATTAAGGTCTCCAGATCCCTACACTCACTAGACGAAACACAGCTATTACGTTATTTAAAGCTGGTATTCTGTGAGGGCGTGGTCCTAGTCGAGCTGACTCATTCATTCTGCAGCCAGAAACCAATTACAGTGTAGCTCTACCACTGTTAGTACTCGTCTTCTAGTAATGTATATATATTTTTTTCATTTTAATCTGTTGCAATTGATTGAATTGTAAGAATTAATTAAAATAGATGATTGGAAAATTGTCTTAAGTTACGTCTTTAAGGAAAGTTATAAAAGGAACCGTTAATTCTTGGATTATTACAATACATAAATAACATGTATTACGAAGAGATGCCATATACTGTACTTTATAATAGATGACCATTTAAAATTATTTATATATTTTATTTTTACGAAGATTCACAGATATTATATTACATCTATATTAATATATGTAATAAGCACATACATGTTATATGTCCCGTAAAGAATATATTTATATACTTGCATGATCTTGTGATTATAATACCTAGTTACATATACGTCACGTGTCGTGTGTGATCGATAAAGTAAATTTAATAATTATACAACACACAAATTTTTGTTTTTCAATCTCCTGACTGCATCTGAATCTTATAGCAATATAAAGTGATGAGGTCTGAGCGATTGAGTTTCTATAACTTAAATATAATACCAAAAAAATAAAACTTTTTAACTTAGGAATGACAATACATCAACATCTTGACTTATGTTACTTAACAGTAATATATATAGTGTGGTTTATTTGATATGATTGACATATACAAGTAACATACTCGAGTTGACATTATCTAGTATGAAGGAGACGCCACTACTATCGTTATTTGCCAAGAGACGGCCATTACACACTTAATCTTACAATGTAAAACGTATAACATTAATGGCTTAAAGAAATATCTTGTTGAAAAAAATTATAATCCATTATATCCTTATTTCCGAAGAGGTCTTTGTCCGATACACGTGTAAATAGTCGTCACACTCAATAACAGTACATGTCACTCTCAGTTAATCAAATACTAAACGAACGTTTTAAGACACTAAAAATAATGCACATCAAAAGTAATGTAAAGTCATGTTCTAAATATAGACATTTTAAAGACGAGCATATTATTTCATTTCTTTCTTTCATTTTTTTTAGATGACTGAAATAGCTTTAGTATGAAAACACTATTGCTGTTGCAGAAGCATGTTATTAATATAACTTTAAAAAGTAATTTTTTTTGATCTTATTTAGGATTTTAAGCTCCGTCCATTCCTCTTTGATTCCATTTAATTAGCGACTTTAATTTCGATTCCATTTAACGTTTTTTATTTAATATTTACGTAGAAGTAAATAATGTATTTTAGTAAGATGCTATTTCCGTTTTTCTCTTCATATAAACTAAGTATTTCCTTTTCTCGGTCTTGCATACAGGTAATATTTAAAAGTATCGAGTCATGATATTGAAGCATCAGTTTACGTAAGTTTTCAATTTATGTGATATTTCATTTTATGCAACGAAGTCACGACGTGATACAGAAAACTATCGGTGTTTCTAATACAAAAGGAAACGCTGCATTTTTCTAACATGTGAAACGGAGCGGAGTTTTAGAATAAAATGTTCTACGATTCCCAAAATAACTTAAGTATTGTGCTAAATATTGAAAGATATAGATATGAATTTAATTTAAACATTTAATGTTAATTGATCAATAATCGAGTAAATAATTTACGTTTTTACTTAAAATGTGGCTTTCTTAAACCAAAAGTACGACAACAAATAAAAAATACTCTACCGTTTCATACGTCGATTAAGATCATCTTAAATATAATGTTTGAATAACAGATATTATTTTCACATCTCTTTTATTCAAGATGTTTTCTGTCCGTATGTCATGTCTCGCTCATGTTTGTGAACAGGTCGGCGTCACGGCGAAGCTATATACAGCGACGAAATTTGCCTGACTGCGATATACACTCATACGTATTAAAAGTTAGATGTGCAAGTCGCGCGTGGGGCTTATATCGACCGTTGGTACGATGTGCCAACAATTAATATACCTATCTGAATTCGCCTATAAATAGCTATAATAGTGTCTGTTCGGGGTCGGGTATTGAACCGCGAGGCGCCGAAGGGAGGTGTGTCCCCTTCAATCACTCCCGTTAGTTTGTTTTGATTGTTGTTGCGTTACTTTTACATTTATGTTTTTGAATGTTGTATGGGGTTGCAAGAACAAGCAGATTTATATTGTGTTATTGTTGCAATAACGTAGATCATTTTCGAATACCTTTCTTTTTAAATTGGTCATCTTAATTTGTTAAGGTTAATGATAATAATTATCAAGTATAATCAAAAAGAGTAAGAAGATTTTAAATTAACAGTCGATTAGTTTTATTATTTAACTTAATATTTTAATTTTAATTACATCCAATGGTAATTGAACGTAGACAGTGATGTATTTAAAAATCCTACGCTCGGGCCGTATACATTACCCCGTTTCTTTTATAAAGTTTAATATTAATACTTAATTTGATTGGACACAGAAATAATCAAAGGCCAGACGTGAACTGTTTACAAGGTTGGTGATGAGGTATCCCTCCATAAAAGCGAAGTAAACCATTTTTATTTTTAATATCCTTTTATACGAGAATAGAAGTACAAACAAATACAAACTTTCATACGATTTTTAACGTCGTGAATACTTTCAACATTTTAAACTGAGCGTGAGTTTTGTATCTTGCGCTTAATTTCTATATTTCATTTCACAACTTTATTCATATACAGTGAAGGTGGCAAAGCCGTATTTTTTTGCAAACTAAATTCAAAAGGACTAAAAGAGGAGCTGCAGACTAGTCACGTTTTACTATGTACGATCAGACATGGGAACCAAGTCCGTTTGTTTCGTTTACGAAAAACATTGCAGTGACTTCACATACGCATTCTATATTAAAAGGTATATATATACAAGGACAATTTATTGTGCAATTAAGCCATTTTTATTATCGTTGTGTGTGCCATAATAGTTAGTGTTCCTACCTACATTTATATTTCTTTTTATCCCTGAAGCCCCTTAAATGATTTTCCTTTTTTTTTACACTAGTAGCTAGTTTAATAATATTATTTCTTAATATATGTCTATTTTAATGTTTTTTAAAAAGCATTTTACATATACGGATAAAGGGGAGATCTTAAAGCTTAGGAGCTTTCTGTATATACACGCTGATTACTTCGGTAACTTCAATAGCTTAATTCAGCGTCGTGGTCTTTAATTGGTTGTGATTGGCGACGAGACAGCGCCGCCATGATATATTTCGTGTTGTGAGAATTTTTTTATCTAAAATTGATATAAAAAAATTATAAAGACTACTACTATTGATAAATTCTAAACTTTATTATTTCGTGCACTAACTACAGCTGTGTACAACGCCAATGGAAATTACATTTCCGTTTTTCATTCGTAGTATAAATTAATCATTAGGTTCCCAGTAGTAAGAAATGTATCTACTTGTGTTGGGACTTACACAGCAATGCAAAGCATAATTAGCACAACTTGCACAAACTAACGTGATAGGAGAAATTTATAGTTCACTCTCGGAGGCAAGTAATTACAGCGCCATTTTAAATTCCTTTTTTAAATTTCGAGTTCTTACCGGATTAAAATAAGTAATTAACATGGTTCATTAAAAAATCTCACAATGTAAGCTTAATTCTTGAACTTTAATGATAATATCTAAAGACAAATAAATATTACTTTCATCATTTCAGCCCCTCATTAGTCCAATGCAGAAAATAGGCCTCCCCCACAGAGTGCTACATAGTACAATCCTGAGCCATCTCGATTTTGTTGATGTTGATGCTGTTAGCATATGCGGCTCTTACAGCTTCAACGGACACAGGGCTCACGGAACTGAGGGTCCGTGAGCTGGTTATAGAGTTTGGTTCTCTTACTTACACCAAAGCGCTCATACACTGAGCGTGTCGGTCTGCTCTGATCACGTTCCTATCTGATTGCCACCTAAGTTGCCACTTCCCTAGCTATCGGAAGATTCTCCAGAGTGGAGAATGGATGGTGATGTCTACTGACCATCCGAGGTTAGGTATGCGGACCTAGCATCTAACGCACGCCACCTGTTGTCTGGTCAATCGGAAGCTATGGGCGGTTAGAACCGCCCTGACACGCGAGTGTATCTAGTGTACGCGGTGTCGCGAAGATTACGTCGCGGTTGAAGGCGAGGGCGACGCTGATATGCGGGCGGACACTGAGTTTTCGAGTATAGTTTATAGACTAAACCGTTATCCCAGACTTTGTCGAATGCCTTTGCGACATCGAAGAATAGTAGCACTAGTACCTACTGGGTTTTTGAGGGTGAGCCCTGCAAGAATGTGTTCCGTTTAGCGGAAGGGCTGTTGAACGCAAGAGTATTCCTAAATCCAAACTGTTCGTCGGGAAGTAATCTATTAGCTAGGACGTGTTCTTTGAGTCGCCTAAGAATGAATCTCTCGTATACTTTGCCCATGGAGCTCAGGAGGCTGATTAGGCGATAACTGCTAGGAAGGTTCCGCAATTTGTGCAGTTTGGGAATCCTGATGACGTCCGCTTCCTTTCAGGCATCTGGGATGGAGCAGCTGGAGAGGAGCGTGTTGAATATTGCCACTAGGAGGCATTTTATTGTTAATCCCGTCGGGACCGGGAGCTGACCTCTTTTTGAGGTTTTGATGATGTCTGTGACCTCATCTGTGGTCACAGGTTCTAATGATTCACCTACTGGTGGTAACACTTCCCTAATTGACAAGTCGACGTCTACCTTTCGAAGGTGGTCGGGGTCCGCGGGGTCGTTCGATGGGGAGCATTGGCTGTCTAGACTGTCCGCGAGATATTCGGCTTTCTCCGAGTCGTCGAAGGCGAAAGTAGCATTGTTCGGTAAAATTAGCGGGAGCATTTTGCGATACTGTCTGCTTTGAAGACCCCGAATACCGCTAACCACCAGTAAGCGGTATTCGAAGGCTCGAGGTCCGCTAGCAGGTTGCCCCATTTATCTTTATTATAAGATTTGATGCGCCCTTTGTGGAGCAGTCTAACGCGATTAACGTCTGTCGGGTATCTATCGTGAAATTTTGTCGCGCGATTTTTTGTCCTTATCAGTCGATGGAGACTCGAAGGAAGGACCCCGAATTGATCAGGCGACGCGAGGACCGTCCTTTTCGAGTCTTCGACGGCCGAGGTGAAGTGTGAGTCGATCGCCCGATATCAAGTGAGTCGATCTCGTCAGGAATAGCGTCTAGCTGCAGGGTGGTCGTGGCTCTGAGTTAGCCTTAGAGAGCACGCCAGTCTACGATGGTTTTGGTCTGAGGGACCTCGCCCACCAACTGGCCCAGCTTGAGGAGCACCGGCTTGTGGTCGGATGACAGTTCGTGTAGCGGCTCTATAGAGTAGACCGCTAAGGGTCGACCGCTGGGGGTTGACCTCTAGGGAATCCTGAGCTATCCGATGAATTCCCGTTCCGACATAAGTCGTCTCTCCGTCTAGTGAGGGATCATCCGACACTATTATGGACAATACGATGTTGCCACTATATGTACAACAGTGGACTACACAGATACTTCCGCCTTAGAATATTAAAACAGAACCCGACAGCAAAAGTAACCAAAACATTATTCTATATTACGTGTAGTTTTGTTGAACGTTTCGCACATAATCCGCTCCTTTACTGGTGACGAGGCATTCCATCTCAGTCCTCGAGGATAACATCACATCTGCATTATGATTCCTTGTCAAGGTTGATTGTAAATGTCATCGGCTGCAGGAATCACTTGCCATCAGGTGAACTGTGTACTCGTTTGTTAATTTCAATTTAATAATTCAATATAATAAGAACAAAACATAAGAATTGAACGGTGTCATAAATGGCTATTAATACCGCTTGTTTACACGTTTAGAGGTTATTATTCCAAACGTTCAGTATTAAAAGGATTTGCAGTTAATTTCTTTTAATTGTATTGAGAGTGTCAAACAATCACACCTGATGGTAAGTGATTCCTGCGGTCCAAGACTCATTCATCCATTGCCAGCCCCGAGGACTTCGTTCGAATGTCTCGTCAACTGTAATATGGGTCTATCCTTAGCCGTCGGTTGTCAGTCAAATATTATTTTAAATACTAAATAATGAATGAAATTTTTGGTACGATATATTATAGTTAAAATACTTAAAAATAGGATTATGTATTACTTATTATATTTTTCCTCGTGCAACAAAATCGCGTAATAGACCTTAAATTCTTAGGAATGCGTGAATTTAATTTAACGAGCGTGTTTTGTACGTTCAATGGGCAGAAAATCAAGGGTAGTGTGAACAATTTGACTACATTGACGCGGCCTGCGTTACTCACTTGGATGACGTCACACATACGTAATACGAATAATTAAAAGGTTTTCTTGGAAAAAAACGCAAAAGAAAATGAGACGAGACTTCTTTCGACTCAATGACAACTCATATTAAATTTTTCCTGCCTAATATATTTTACGCTGTTGATGTTATATGTCTAGATGGCTAAGTTCACTTGCGTATCATTGGACTACGCAGACAAGTTCGCAAGGGAGAGAAAAATACTTGTTCTTTCTTCTATTTAGGTATTTTAATATCTATTCAAGCGGGATGGTAAATTAACCTACCACAGTGGATCACAGTGGTAGAGGTACACTGCAGTTTGTTTCTAGCTGCAGAATGTATGGGTCAGTTCGACTGGGACAGGACAACGCCCTCAGCGAATCCCATCATAATGCTGCTGTGTTTCGTAAGGTGAGTGTAGGGATCCAGAGACCTTTATAACTGGAGACGAGGCATTCCATCTCAGTCTGATTCTGTCTGAGTCATAACTGCATTATGATTCCTTGTCAAGGATGAATGTAGAGGTCATGGGCCGCAGGAATCACTAGCCATAAGGTGAACTGTGTGCTCGTTTGTTACTCTCAAAGTAATAAAAAAAAATAGTAATAACCGAAAGCCAGCGCTCTGATCGAATTAGTATAGGACGGACAACAGTCATCAAGATAATTAAAAAAAACTAATTACGTCGATATTAAACTAAAAACTGGTATATATGACTACTAATTCTCATCTGAGGGGAATATACTAACTGTTTTTCCGAATGTCAATTTAACTTACATGTATAACGTTAATAAACTGCCAAAATCCTGACCAAACATACGATCTAAAATCGATCTGTAATATTGTTGGGCAGCACATTCAAGGCATATGTCACGAAGTAAGCTTATATAGGAGGACATTGACTAAGAAGAAAATAAATAAAGATCATTCCTCTCGAATATACACTCGTTTCACACCATTACCTGTAATGAGTTGACAATAATTTTAAAAGCCCTGAGCTTGGGTTTCACCACAATCCCATCTGATGATAACTGCTGATGCAATCTCGGTAAAGCAATATAGATGCTTATTAACTCTTGAAGACACCCACATTGTACTCGGTCGCAAACAGTAACGCAGGCCAAGTTATTTCTGTTGTTTGATGTATGCATTAAAAACAAGGAAGTAAATCACTGTCCACAACAAAAGAGTGGAAACTCGCCGTACGTCGAAATATCCGATCATCCGTGGATATTAAATTGCAAAAGTCATGCACTTTCTCTCAAAAATATATCTTAAGAATATATCTTATCAAAGTAAATAAATAAGACATTATTCCGTAGAAACAATTTTCTTTAAATACACCTAAACATTATTTAAAATGATATCGTAACAAATTTTGTTTAGGCCTAAGCGTTTGAAACAGGTTATAAGTGCTGAATTAAATATATGCTGATTAGTAGCATATTACATTGAAGTTTATTGTGAAACAATAATAAATGTTAACTTCAAAACATTAATGAATACCGATAATATACTCGTAAATTCAGAATATGTGAGAAATAGGAATAGGTTTTCAAACGCAGCGCTCTAGAAATTAATTACAAAATGTGTATTAAAATAGTAAAAGGAGCGGTAATCGTGTCGGCGTAGCACTCTCAGCTGAAGGGTGCTTGTTTGTTTTTCAAATTACTTCAAGAGTGCTTTCCGTCTGTGGCCTGCTTTGTTTAAGTTTGTGATGAAGACTTTGTTTTTCATACTTATTGCGATTAAGCTCTGTACCAGTCATATAAAAAAAAATTACACATACATACGTACTTTACGTTGAAGTTTAACTTATAAACTAGCGATTATTCGATTAAGCTTAAAAATAAAATATTTAATACTTTAGTTATAAACAAAATAATTTAAAATTACTAGTCAAGCCATTAAATACTTTTATCACCTCCGTAAAATTGTTTATATATCTTATATATACAAGGTCTAAAGTAATAATGATCCATGATAATACAGCAAATGATATTCAAAATTGAAAGAGTGTGATATTATTTAAAAAAAAAACGAATGAACTGTATATAGAATAATAGGAATCGCTGAATTATTTCAGACTAAATAATTCTCCATTTTTCCACGCAATACATCATCGCGTCGTCAGAACTGTAATAATGAATGGCATTCAATCGTATTATTGCGCCCCGCATGCCCTGTTAATTTTCCAGCTATCGAACGTTAACGAAACGAAAACTGGTGACATCATATTACTGATGTGAGTAAAATACAATCGAACGAGTAATACAATACGACCGCATCAACAGTTTGTCCTTAACCTTTGCAATACGTGGGCGGCGCGAGGGACAGCCAACGTAGGAGAGGGGGAAGGGGAGAGTGGCACCTGCCTTCGGCTATGCTTAACGAGATCTCACTAAATACTCTATTGTATCCTATGTTCCGTTTGTACGTTTCATAGCGGATAGTTTACGTTGAAACTGAAGCCTGCAGATTGTAAATTGAATTTAATCTCTACTGCCTTGAGTTGAAACTGTATTAGCGAGCGAGAATTAATTTGCAACAACTGCATTGTGCTCGTATAATTCAATAAAACTGTTTAACGTTTCACACTCAAAAGAATGTCTGGTCCTTTGTAATATTTTGTGAAATTTAATCCATATACCCGCGAATGTAGATGACATGTATATATTTAATATACGACTGAGAGTAATCTTGTAAACGAGAGACATATCTATTTTGTGTAGTTAGAATTTAGAATTTGTTGCTATAAATTACGATTTTAAATCCTACACTTTTCATATTATGAGAATATATTCAAGTATTAAATTAAATGAGGCGTCATTAGGGTACGGTCTGCGAAACTTAAGGTCTTAGGTTCGAATCCACCATTCGACTATTATCGTGAACCATCTCCTAGCACAAGAATTTCCAGCTTAGTTGGAGTGGTTAACCGGAATATTAGTAATGTTAGTCGCATTGCTAATATTCTTTAAAAAAAAATCGTAATTTATCCCTTTTTATGGAACTTGCTCAGAAAATCGATTAAAATAAGTAAGTATAACAATATTATTGTACTAATATATTAATACTCACTTGTCTACAAATATTTCTACTAACCACCAACTATTACCGACACCAATCGGTCAAGAAGTACAACATTTAAATTACATATGGACGATTTAATTTCTAATAAAACAAATACTAGTCCTTTGTTCATTTAGTTTACTTAGTTTATTAGCACTTTAGAACTTTGTTGAAAGTAAAAAGTAAAAAACATATTTTAATAAAACTCTTCAAAAAAATATATATATTTTAATAAATCTTTTTACATATAAATTTATATAAATACTTGGCCTTAAAAATAAGAAGGCAATGAAAACAGAGAGAGGAAAAAGATCAAAATGTATAGGACAAGATGATGTTTTATTCTAATAATAAAATATGTTAAATGTCCTAAGTCCTTAAATAAAAAAAAAGGAATAACAATGAGGGAAGCAATTTAAAAGTCTCCGAACTTCGCCGTTGACATGGCGATCTCTTGCTCCCTGGACACTGGACGCGAAATGAATTGGCAGTTGAAAACGGAACAGGAAAAACAGCTTCGAGGACACCATTAATCATAGTCAACAGTTTAAATTATAACATCCCAATCACTTCTATTTTCGTTACAATTCATGTGTTTTCTTTTATATTAAATGTCGACGGCAGGCGTTATTCATTGTTTTAATTCATCAAAATAAAATCGTGTTTTAAGTGAAGTTCTTTATTTACTATAACATTTTAATAGTTCTTTGACTTTATAATTATTTCGATCTTCACAAACTGAAGAAGAACTCGAGAACTACGAATTATAAATCAGAATTATTCCTTAATTAAAATAATTTATTTACGCAAAATGGAGAAATACTCATTATTTAGGGTTAACAAAAAAACAAATAAAATACTTTAAGTAGTAGCTTTCAGTGCAATTATTATTTGAATACAAAAGAATATGTAGTTGTGTAAGAGTTGTGTAATCAACTAACATTTTTTAAATTACTGCCTTAAGCAAAACGCAATCATAGGCTAAGGAATTGCAATTCAATACAAAGCTTTGATTCAGAAACTTATCTAATTTATTGTTATATAATTCCTTTACCTTTTTCTTATAATATTCTTTATAAAAATTTCATTCTTATTTTAAATATAAAATTTTAATATAACGCAGCTAGTAACTCAACTTCTACGAACGTTTAAAACTGCCCGACTATAATGCGGACTGAAAATAAAATAAAGAGAGCTCTTAGGCTCCGATCTTCCTTCTGGGGAGCATTGATTGCGCCCCCGACCAATCTTACCATAGCTTTGTAGTTGAATAAAAAGTCGCTTGGTAAAATGCCAGCACGATGAAAAGAATAGCCGTTTTGCCGTAGTGAAATATTATGAGAACTCTAAGGTTCGCGTAAACCATTCGCGTAAAGCATTCCGTTTTGAACTCCATATAAGACAGGAGAAATTTTCTATGGACAAAATTAAAACGTTTAAATTTTTCATCACACGTATACTTTAATATTGTTTATACTAGTAAGAGTATGTGTTCGTATTGTGCTGGTGTTTATTTGTTCGCTCAGGGCGCCGGCGACTTGTTGGCGGCCGCCTACCCGCGACCCAATGAAAGGGTCAAGGATCTGCGACCGGCGACTCGTGTACTCGTCGTACACTTCATCTCATTGTAATCATTCAATGATAACTTTCATATGCTGGTGACGCGCGGCCACCGTGTAAGATAAGGCGAATAATAACATTGTCAGTCTTTATTTATAACAGTTTTACTGTCGTGTCGATAAAAGGTCGGTGGATTGCGTTAATGCGTAAAATTTACAGACAATTTGAATACAATGTAAATTAAATTCACAAATGAAATTGCATAAAATAAAAAAAAGCCGAAGCTAATACAATACCTTTTTTAAATGTTCCGAGAACGGTGGCTGCATACTTAGAGATGTACTTTGTACGAGGTCGGGCATTCTCTTGCAAATGGTGACAGAAAGAAGTAGTTGATTTGAGTTTTATGTGCCGATTTTATACCGATCGGAGTAAACAGGAAGCACTAATCGTCTCCAGTTTTCTATTTAAAAAAAGTTTAAGTGTTAAGTAGATAATGCGTTTTAATTGTTAGCTGTAGGAAATGTAGACTTTATATATTAATATCCTTAAAAAATGATTACCCATAACTCGTGTTATAACTTCTTTACAACTCTCTTTTTCTGCATGAGATTTTTAAGTGATCTTGTTTAAAAATCTGTTTTTTTTTCGGGCCGATGGCCGCTATTAGCCCGAGGGCTTTTACAGTCAGGTTTAGAGGTGACCGAGCAATTATGGCGCTCAGTCGAGACCTCTATTAGTAGGTAACCAGCACAAAGGCTCCCAACAGGCCTCGGCTTGGTTCGTTACCCTGTTCCGCGAGAGCGTCTGACTCGAGGGTGCCCTAGAGGGCCGAACCTCTGCTCGGTCAGTTGCTTCTGACTAAGAATTATCTACATTAATACCTCAATTATTATTATTGGCTATCTTTACCAACAATTCGGAATGCGTGGGCGCTGGAGTGTGGTGCAAGAAACTCCAGCGACGCGTCTGTCTGTATTGACTGGTGAGAACCGGCCTGTGACATGGCGGTATCGCGAAGCCCTCGCCGAAAAATCTGACATATTCTATTTCACTATGCCAATCTACAGACAAGTACTACGCAGCCCATAAAGAAATTAATTGATTAGATAGTACTTATCTTGAATTTGATTTCATATTTTTGAATTTAAAAGTAGAATTTCAAGGAACGAGCGAGCAGTGGTTTTGCAGTTGAAATACAACATACTATACACAGAAATATATTTATATACATATATATGTATATATATATATATATATATATATATATATATAAATATATATATATATATATTTGGTTAAGAGAAGTTGATTGTTGGAAGAAAGCGAAGTTTGATTATTTCTGTAATTGTCGGAGTCTTATTATGTTGCAGTAATACAGTGTTTAGGATGAAGAGCTGTCTAACATTAAGAATACCAGAATTTTAATGTAACTGCAACTGCACAGTTAATTAATTTAAAACAGAAATTAGTTTAAAAGTAGCAATTTTTAAAATAGCTCTTAAAATAGCTCTTTGAGCAATATTGATGGCTATTATATTATTATATTGAATCTCTGATTTCTACTACTTACTTAACTAATGGTAATAAGGCATTTCCTTCAAACACAACTACTGATTATGAAACCCTATAATATAACACGTTTAGTAAAAAACACGTTCGTCAATATTTTAACGTATAGATTAATTAACGTATATGACAAATTATTTGTCATATACTTTAATTAATCTGATATTTATCGAACAAGTTTGTGTTCACGTGTATGTCAAGTACGCAATATTTAATAACCAGAATCCTGTATGTTTTGTAACAAGAACATATTATACTTTAAGCCGTGACTTCGGTTACGTTCGCTCTTTTGCTCAATCACAGTTATTGATTTCTTTTACTGAGGAAAAAATATGTTTGATCGTAAATAATATAGTATAAACTAATAAGGAGTTATAACGTAATCTCACCTCGTGACCTCGTGAGCAGTGTAGCCTAGCTTAGACTTTATCTCTAAGAAATATTTACAAAGAATATTTCGGAGAAATCCGCCAATCCGTAGTGGATATGCGCGGCGAACTCCGGTCCAACACCAGAGGAGGCATAATTTCATGTGTAATACTCAGACTTCAAACAGAAAAAAAATTATTTGGCTTTGATAAAGGAAAATTAAGACCGTGACATTATTCAGCAAGCATAACAGGTAAAACCGTAGACAAAAGCTAGTTAACGACTCGGATCACATTTTACTTTAATTATTATATCAAGTACATGATAAGTTAATAGAAGTAACACGAATGAAATTTAATTATAAAACAGGTTCCATCATGAAAAGGAAGGAAATCTTAAATAACATTTCATTGAAGATATTTGTAACTTGAAAGTTCAGTGTAAATATAGGAAAGACCGTTTTAGTTTAAATTTTGCACATGATATAACAATCTCAAATAACTTTGTCGCTATTACAAATATAATTTTAGGTAGATGAAACACCGAATCGAAGCTAGTTCATAATAAATGTATTATAATGTAAAATAGATGTTAAATAAACTAGGACGAAAAATATTGGGTCCTTAATAAACCAACCAATCAACCAAACCAACATAGAACATTATGTTGGTTTGGTTTGGTTTTGAACATATGGCAACAAAAATTTCCTATCGTAGTTTACCCCTAATCGTGAATCTTTTCTTGTTTTACATTAATGCGGTGGCAAATCTAAAATAGACCGTGGTTTCTTATTATAAATGCAAAAACCTTGTCCCATAAAGGATTCATTTACGTTGCGGACACGAAATCTTGGCACTATAAATTTATCTATATCTCTAGTATTTATAGAGTGCACGTTCATCATATATAAATGATGTTGTGGGATATACAAGATTTTACTATAAATATAATCTTATATATTTAGAAGATCTATTTTATTAAAAATATATATATAATAAATACGGAATAAGAGAGAAGCTTGACCTTGCTGATCTTGAGCTTGATACATGAAGATGGCCAGGATTGAAGTTATGTCCGCGGTTTTTCTCCATAACTGTAACCCCTAAAGAAGTAACTGAAATAAGTGAGCCAAAAGTATCAACGTCAGCCAATTCTCTTACTTTCCTAAAGAGGCATATTTCGGCATAGGAAGCCAAATTAGACGTTCCCACTAGAAATGACAAGAGTTACCCCTTAAAACATTGGCATCACAGCACAGGATAGTACAAACATTTACTATTTTAGTACATTACAACATACTATTTTTCTATTTCAAATTCAGTTTTATATTTACTTGAAACTAGTAGAAATGGAACTACTTTTGATGTTTATAAAACGTATTACTTTGTCATATTATCTATTTAGATCTACATTAAACATATTATTTATACCAGCAATCTGTCTCTACAAATTTGAGAGATATTGCACTTTTTCTAAATACACGTTATTTTTGAGCCCCATTGCAGATTCGAAATGACTAGTGACTGGTGCAAGGCGCCACTAAGGAGAGCACGTTATTGATTATTGAAAGATCCTTATAAGTTATTAAGACATGCCTCGAAATCATTCTAGATGATTATCAAAGATGGATCTTTGCATATTTTCTATAGCACGAGCAGAGAGTCGGAAGGTATAAGATAATAGTATGAAGTTGCTGGTTTTTAAGATTCGTGAGAGGATACTCATTTACCAGCTAAAAGGAATTATATCTTAGTCATCATGGGTTATCACGCATCTTCATCTTGATTTTTTATTAAGAATTGATTAAGTATATTGCCTGGAGAAATCGCTAACAGTTTACCTAAACTTAAGAAAATATTAGTTTAAAACTGACAAAAATTACGTAATATTTATTTTCTTTTTGTAAGGTAATCTTTCCACTTCCTTATTATAACGGATCCATCAAAAGTAAGGTATGATTCTATTAACCTTTTCTGCAGTTTGTACATTTTTCCATGGTCATAATTTGTTAATCTAAGAAAAGCCTAATTTGTATATTTTCAGATTATCTATAGAATAATTGTCAAATTTTCATAATGCGTTACGCGAGTATTTTAAGATGGGTTTTTTTAATCTTGTATCTTATGTACTCTGGTTTATATTGTTAAATACATAATATAAACCTTAACGTATAAGCCTTAACGTCGAGAAAATGAAACCGTCGCCCCATTACCTTCGCCGCCCACGCCCTTCGCTAGTCAGCCCCAAGCATTCACAAGCATAGCTCTACAACTAATCTTTTAATCTTTTTTAATATTCTTATAATAAAAATATTATTAAGTTTCTTATTAAACTTGGTATATTTATTTTAAAAAACCTATGTTTGTAGGTATAGATATGGGCTGTATCTCAAAACATTATTTACAAAAACAAGGTTGACAGATAAGCACAGATTTATCTGATCGCGATACAAGCTAAACTAATTCATATTATATTTCCAGACAATTATGTCGAGATGGACATTTGTGTCATACGCGTTCTACACAATTAAGAGACGTGCCTGAGGAATTAGGATGAAATGTTACGGAGCTATAAGAGTCACATTCTCGTTTGTCTCGCCTTACAATAATAGAAAAATATTTACTATTCTTATGTAAGACTACCAGGACGTTAATTTGTAACTAACACAAAAATTATACATCGCTACATTATAGTAAGCTACGTTGTAATAAGCTTCTAAGTGAAGCAAAATCGTAAGTACATTAGAATAGATAGAGATATATATATAGATATAATAGATAGATATTCTTTCCAAGAATTTGGGAAGTAACGTTTAAGTTTCAAAATTTTATAACTTACAACTCCCTTGTAATTTGGATCATATATGACATACAATTAAAAAAAAAAAGAATACATATTCAGAGCATGCATAAAAGATTATTAGTGACTAATAGAATAAATACCAAAATCAAAACAATCGTATTATTATTCATTGTGCAATCGTTGAATAAATAAGTAAATCGGGGAGATTATTTCAAAAATAGAGAAAATCATTTTCAGCGCTGTCGGTAAGTTCTTTACTAAGGGGGGAAAACCTCCACAAAATATTTTAGAAGAGATTTCTTCAGTATACAGTGGAACAACCTCTTTAAGCGTCTTGAATATTCTGGATGGTCAATTTGGCATGTCAAAAGTGTGCCCAAAATATGCCTAGATTTACCAAAAGTTTTAGAACCTTTGGAGCGAAAACTAGCAAGTTTTGGATCTAATTTTATTAAATGGGCTGAACCATTATGAGTCTGAGTCTAAGCAAGACTCAATACAGTGGCACAAAATAGGTTCCCGATGGGCCAGAAACCTCGTAACAACAAAAAATCTCATTGATTTTAAAGAAAAAGGTATTTCCATGTCGGGGAATACTATGCTAGAATAATTTTTAGATGCTGATACGAAAAAGGACTAGAAAAATTTCCTTCAAAGATATTATTTATTTCCAATATGACGATAAGCAGAAGACCACGATTTCTGCCTTTTATTTGTCTTAACCCTCAAGGATTAAAACAATTTATTTATGAGTGAGAAGAGTTAACTACAGTACATATACTTTAAAAAGGAAAAATCATTTTAAGTTAAATATTGTAGTTCTTGGACTTCATTCCGCGATAGTCAATATATTTCCAGAATAGTTTATATATTCAAGGTAAATTGGCAAGTTAATGACTGGATCAATTAATTTCATATGCTAAAATTTAGTTTTACGTAATACATCATATCATTATTAATCAGTTAGTCTATCTTTCTGTTAGAGTTTGCATTTATCAATTACTGTCACCACCGGACCATCACCAAAATATTTTGATCACAACTCTGCCAACAAGTCAAATATTTTACTTCATAACAGGTCTATGAGTATCTTATATCAGGTTTTAATTTAAAAATTTGCGTTTATGATATTTCCTACTCTAATTTATAAGTAAAAGCTATTGTAAAGTTTTTCTTAAACGGAATGTTCATAATTTACTACACAAACACATGAGCATTTTCATAAAGATTGAGCGTATCCTTAACTAGACGCAAAGAACAAAAACGATTTGTACGCGTATCGGTTATAGACATTTATGTAGCCCTTAAAATAAAAAAGAAAAATAGATGTATAGATAGTGGTGAACAAAACACGTTATACGGTTTTTTGTAGTTTGTTTTCCTCTCGTCGGTCGTAAGTAATTCGCTCCTTCTCGAATAAAAGTTGTAGCGAGATACTCTTCGCTTTTACACGATCTTGTAGTTTCTCTTTTATTTTTTAGGTACGTATAATTCTCACTTCGGAGAATAGAAACCCCGCTTTCTGTTCTCGGCCCTTTTATTGAATTCCATACTTGTACGTCGGGGGGAAGTTTGTAGTGCCAACACTAACTAAATTCCTGAAATTCTTCGTTACCAACTAAAGGTTTATCGATATGCGTTTATATATTGTAGCACGTGTATGGTTTTTTTTTACCTTTTTTGGGTCAACTGGGAAAGAAACGTGCGCTAACAGAGTACCAATATGAAATAGCAGTATAACAATACTGAGTTTCGTATGTTAGGGATCCGTGGACCCAACTACATGTAAACATACATTCCATCTCACTTCTCAAGATTGCCAACGGATATATATTTTTTTTTATATAGTATAGACGGCAAATGAGCATGCAGCCCATACAGCTTGGTAAGTGATCACCGCCGCCCATGAACATCCGCGATACCAGATGGGTCGCAAATGCGTTGCCGGTCTATAAGAAAGGTGTAGGCTCTTCTCTTGAAGGTCCCTAAGTCATATCGATTCGGAAACAACGCTGGCGACAGCTGATTCACGACACAGAGTAATTATGCGTGGCAGGAAATTTCGAGTGAAGCATTGGTGGATTGCCAACCAACGAGGTGATGAGGATGAAATTTTTAATTCTGAATCTTGAATCTTTGTTGAGAATGGATGTAGACGTCGTGCGCTACTGTTATTCGCTTGCCGTCAGGTGAACTGTTTGCTCGTTCGTCATCCCTTATATTATAAAAATAATCACAAATTATTACTAAGTGCCACTAAGAAGGATATGTTGTATAGTTATATACAAATACAGAGTAATTCATAGTCCGTTGTAATGCGTGTAAAATACGATCGAAGGAGCTTTAGATGCAGGGTCAGAGATATACGCCATACATACACTCACATCCAAAAAACCAACTATATGTGATACACAAATATTGTTTTTCAGATGGTAATCAAACCTAGTACCCGCTACGCAGCAGAAGGTTATTCTAACCACTATGCTACGCTGTTGTCATATATAGGAACAGAATATATTATTAATTTTTATTTTCTTATTATTTAAAAATCTCGTTATTTTGATATAAACCTTAATATGATAATAACTGATGTATTCAATAAGAGGCCAGAATATCCTGCTTTAGAGTCATTCAATTCAACTACTTAGCACAGGTCTAAATCATAAAAAGCACTATTTATTACAGCTTTTAAGGTATAAATGTATTGTAATTATGTCGTGTCATTGACATTGCATCCGTACCCTCCTCTTATCTTATTACATAGGCGGTAAATTAAGAGAAGCCACATAAGTGCTTAGCAACTTTTAATTTCATATAACAATGTTCCACATATTTTTAATTCATTAAATTAATTTGTTATGGAACGTCACATATTCTCAAATTATGAAGCATTAATATTGCGTGACAACTTTAAGTCTTTTTCCAGATACTAATACAATATGTAATATGAATAAAAGTAAATCTCAGATGATGTAGGTAGTACAAAACGTATAAAAATTGAGTGAGTATATTATTTTCAAGGAATTTTTCATAACCAACGTAGAACGCGTTCAAAAGTAGTGGCACCTGTTGCACATGTATTAAGGCGGAGAATCGCTAAATCTCTAATTATGTTCACATTTTAATTCACTTCGCAAACTGATATTAATACTTTTTACCCGTTTGCAACATTAAAAAAGTACCTTCCTGTGACATATGAAGCCGGTCGAGTTGAACAAGAAATTACGCTCATTTTATGTTACATCCGTGTCCAATGTAGGAAAGAAAGTCCTTGCGAGTGGCATTGCGGCGGGTGCATTGTTCTCGTTGTTCGGCCGGCGGAGTGCGCAAGTGACGACCGATAAGCGATTTTTATTTACAATATAAGATATGCTACTATGTTAGCTGAATCATTGACTGATAGGTAGGTAGAGGTTGAAGAAGAAAAATAACTTTTTATGACGTCAACAAGGTCACGAAGACAAGGTCATCATGTCATTTTGTCACAGCGAAATATCTACAGAAAGACAACTTATTTTTTTAATGTAAGTAATTTGTAATAGGACTATCGTAGATTATAAATTTAAGAGAATAAAAAGACAACTTTATTTTTCAGCCTCCATACATATTTGGGAGAAACTTTTCTTCTCTCTCTCTGGATTTTCCTTGGTCTTTTACAATAAAGAGTTTATTTGACAGATCATTTTTACTATTCCGCTACAGTATTAAAATCTAGGAACAACCTTTTTTTGATAATATTAGGGGTCACAAACAAGAACACAGTTCAACTACTAGTGAGAGGCATACATCCATCCTCAACAGGTAGTACTGTAATTGGGTTCCAACAGTCATCATACTCATCGTGGCGTTGTGCTGCTATTTCGCGCTGATTTACTGTGCGAGCTTGGTCCTTCGCCGGTCGAACTGACCCATCCATTTTCCATCTAGAAATTAGCTGTAGCGAAGATTTTCAAATACGGTATTTTCTTATTAAAATGAAAAAGCAATGTTTCGTATCCTTCCAAAAAGGATGATATATATACATATATAATATCTATACCTATGTATATATATATATATATATATATATATATCATATATATACATATATGTATATAGGTATTTCTAAATTTTAAACTTTAAAACACACGTTTTTTGATTTAGTTGTTTTCTGTAAATCCAAATAAGAGCCCAGATCATTTTGTCGGCTAATCCAAAATTGTTACTTCCTTTTATTTTTTCGGGCTGATGGCCGCTGTTAGCCCG
This sequence comes from Teinopalpus imperialis, assembly GCA_029286865.1. Lineage (NCBI taxonomy): Eukaryota > Metazoa > Arthropoda > Insecta > Lepidoptera > Papilionidae > Teinopalpus > Teinopalpus imperialis. Next base: position 9,146,363 of record JAGSMU010000022.1, on the reverse strand, counting down.
AAGGCTTTTACAGTTTCACCGGGTTGAGGGGTGACCGAGCGCTTATGCCGCTCAGTCGAGACCTCTATTAGTGGGTAACTTGTTACTTCCTTACATTGTTTAGACTATGGAGTTATTATTATTGGAGGATATAATTAAATTTAAATAAAGTTAAATTAAATTTAAATAAAGTTAAATTAAATTAAATTTAATAAATTTATTAACTAAAATTTTAATAAATATATAACAATTCATGGATATTGCCGTATAACAGTTGTTGTCTTACAGCATTATTTTGGATGATTCTTTATATTGGATATAACAGTCTTATTCTTTTTTGGATAATTAGTATTCTTCAGTACAACGGACAATGGACACTACGTGCACTATGTGATGTTTTATCATTATTTCTGAAATAAACAAAAGATTTTTAATATTAAGTTCATCATTAAATACCACCGCAGTAGCTTTATACTTAGACGCCTACCTAAATTCTATTTGTGCACGTAAGCAGGCCTTTAGTCCCGCGACGATGCTCACGCAGATTCAAACACAAAAGATTTAAAGAAATCTATTTTTATAGCCTTTTTAATGTCTGCAAAATAATGTTGGATTACCTATCTATGATCTGATTGGTGATTTAACTATAGTTTAATATCCGATTGTTTAAAATATAAGAATTGCTTATTAAATATACTGTTAACTTCAAAATAATATGATATGTACACAACATATTTGCATACTAGCTGTAGCACATACACACAGCTAGACTGGTATAGAAACACGCTTTCCGGAATAACTTTGCTTCGTCTTGTCAAAGAAAGGAATCTTAATACTGATGACGAGGTATTGTATCTTAGTCCTATTAGGAATTACAATGCAGACCACATTTTTATTCCTTATTGAGGATGAATGGCACAATGCTGGTGTCATGGTTTGCAGGAATCAATTACCGTGAGGTGAATTGTGAGCTCGTTTGCCACTCCTAATATAAAAAAAAACGTATGTGACAAAATATGACGCCCGCGTCCCACAAATTATAATAAGCGGCTCCAACTTGAATTAGAGCAAAGTATTAGAAGTTGTTTGTCGCTGTTACTGGAAAACGCGAATTAACGTCAACAGCAATGTAATTTGCTTTAAATCTAAAATGATTTTCCGTCCTTGCTTGAGCAAACAGGAAAATATATTGTTGTGTTTTCGCGGAAGTGATATGATTCATATTGCTTGCCCAGCGATGTGTTAAGTTCTACCCATGGCATAATGGTCAAAAATCATGGTAAGCTTCTGAGTCTCAGGTCCTAGGTTCAACGGGAACAATGTTTGTATAACACAAGTTTTGAACGTGGTAGAGTTACGCTGCAGTTTGTTTCTAGCTGCAGAATTAATGGGTCAGCTGGACCGGGATAGGAACACGCCCTCATAGAATACCAGCATGAAGTAGCAGCATAATGCTGTTGTGTTTCGTCTGGTGAGTGTAGGGTACCTTTATTAATGGTGACGTGGCATTCCATCTCAGTGCTCAAGGGTAACAACGCATCTGCATTATGAATTCTTGTCAAGGATGGATGTAGATGTCGTGGGTCGCAGGAATCATTTTCCATCAGGTGAATTGTGTGCACTTGTACAAGTATTTATTCTAAGTTGGAAAGTTTAACAGCAATGATAGTTATTATAGAATTGTTAAAATTCTTTTTTTTTTAAATGAAGATTTTTGCTACTATAGTCCGACTTTTTTTCTATATATATGTACATACCTGCTTTGACTTATAAGCATTGACACTTTCTTCGAATATTATATTAATTTACCGAATTTATTCTACTGTTTCTAAAAATATTCTCGAGAACTGAGAGAGAAAGAACTAAACAATCAAGAATATCTTTGTACGTATTGTGGCTTGAGGCGTATTGTGTAGGCATCCTTTCTCAAACCTTTCTTTGTAATAGGTGTAGTGTTTTATTATATTTCACTTAATAAGAGCAAATATATAATATATTAATATTTATTAATTTTGTGGAAAGTTTAAGATATTTATTTTTCTCTTATTTACAATGTAGGTACTACTCATACCACAATGTCTCTCCACGCCACGGATTGACTGGTAGTGAATTCCTTACGGTATTAAGTCCGCCCTCTGTATCCCTTTTTGTAATGTGTGACCAATAAAGTTAAATAAATAATTAAAAAGAATAAAAAATAATGAGTAAAAGTAAGTCCATATGTTCATATTGCTTTTCAACATTTTATTGAAAATATTATTGTCAAGTAACATTCTTGACAAACCTCTGTGTTTTTCTGAATGTTATTTTTTGTAATTAAAATGTTATGTACTCTTATTATAAATAAATAAATAAATAATAAATTACTAGATATTATTCTTATTTTTTTTTTATCGAAAACCAACATTAAAAGGTCTATCTTTTCTTTATGGACTAAAAACCAGTAGAATATATGTACCTGCAAAAGAGTTTACTACACTTTTACTACACTGTTCAAGGCTACATATCAATACTAGGCTACCTATTATTAAGTACCTTAATATTGATATGTAGCCAATGCTTATTAATTAAAAGCAGGTATGTATGTAGTATATAGAAAAATCATCGGGCTATAGTAGCAAAAATCTTCATTTTTTTACAAAAAGAATCTTAGCAATTCTATCATAACCACCATTCCTGTTAACTATTCCAACTTAGATTAAATACTTGTGCAAGTGCTTTTAACAGTGCTAGAGCTACACTCAAAATACCAGCGTGAAATAGCAGCATAATGCTACTGTGTTTCGTCTGGTGAGTGTAGGGATCAGTAGACTATTTATGTTATATAATTACAAATATAAGGTCCATAAATATGAAATTGGCGTTTTGTCGAACTGGCCACTTTGATCTCAAATAATCTGGCGTTTGGTTAGGAATTCCAAATTTAAATCTATTTCAAATTTAGGCTTGCGTATTTGTGTTTTCGTTGTTGACAGCTCCTCTAATTTAGCGACTGTCTGTCGTGAAGTAAGCGATGGGGTCTAGCGTTTTCATAAAGCAGCAGTGGGCTAGAGCAATCGATCAGTCTCGGTAGTCTCGGCTAGCTTTTCCATCATGGTTTGCAATTGTTGATAATACAGATCTGCCGTAATCGTCTGACCAGATCTTAGGAAGCTGTAATTTATGACACTAGCACTGGTCCACCAAACACCACCAGTACCTTTTTCTCGTCTACTTTCACTTGGGACAGGATTTGGCCGGTTGTCCTGGATTCAACTACTGTGATGAGCGTTTCCCATTGTCGTACAGTATATATTTTTCATCACAAGTAATGATACGATTCAAAATTCCCTCGTTATTGTGGCAGTTGAGTAATATAACTCAGCACTCAATAAGTGTTTGTTGGTGTGCTTCACGCAATTTATGCGGTACCCATTTCTCGAGCTTTTACGCTTTTCCAATTTGTTTCAAGTGAATTAGTCACTCCTAATCAGTCACCTTTAATTCTTCGTTGACAACTTAGGCCTCCGGCCATGTGCGGGGTTTGTTTTGGAAGTCAAAATATCCAGAACGAAAACGTTGGAACCAAAATCGTACTGTGCTTTCTTTTACAGTAGCTTTCCCATACACATAATTAATTCTTGAAGCTGTTTCATGTAGTATGTTTCTTATAATACAAAAGATTGCGTTAATAAGAAAGACAAGTGCAAGTAGAGTAATAAAAAAGGTTTAAAAAACAGTTTAAGCAAATTATTCCCACATTAAAAACCCTGCGACAAAATATGAACGAAGGGAACGACGAACGTTAGGCAGTTCGGAGAGCGTACAAAAACACCGACGTGTAGGATCTAAAAGCGATTTGTCATCCATCAACGGAGACCGGGTACGCCAAGTGCAGTCTCATGTTGGCTATGACTCATTAGACAATCGATCCCGCGGCATAACCGCCAATCCCTCATCAGCAAATATAGAATATTCCACTAAATGCTCCGTAAACTAAAATTCTTAATGATCCCGACACGGCACTAAACGCTTTGTCCGTGAAAATTTAATGCAATTTTTATAATTGAGTCCTTGCCAATTGGTTGAAATGTATGTTACAAATGTTTGTGCGTTTTCGAAAGGCAGAAGGGCGTTGGGGTGTGTAACAAGTAATCAATATCAGTTATTTCAAGTGGTTTATTGAAACCAATGTCTCTTCATTTTTTCCCACAACTAAAATGATCTGGCTCGTTAACACCGCCATGATACTTAACATCGGTTCAACGACACTGATCAAAGAACTTTTAATCATTTTTAAAGTAAAGGTTACATCAATTGTAAGCATCATTTACATTAAGTGTCCTTAATCATAAAAGTTGAAAGAGAAGAGTAGTATTTTTTTTTTTCATTTTTTTTTTATTTATTTATAATAACATAGCATTTTAATTTCAAAAAATAACATTCAGAAAACCACAGAGGTTTGTCGAGAATGTTACTTGACAATAATATTTTCAATAAAAATGTTGAGCAATACATGCAAGTACCTACATTAATAACTAAAAATATAATACAATGAAGATCTTAATTTACACACACAGAAGTAAAGGTGGGTAGAAAGAGCACAGATGCATTCAATGCATGTACAGGTTGCTCAAGAAATGAGATTTTAATTTTTGCTTTATGTTTTGATATGCCATTCCTACAAAAATCTGTTTGAATAATAGAAAAGCATAATTCGATTTGGAGCTTTTCTTTCTCATGTTTTTTAGATTCTTTTAAATAAGAAACAACTGTGTAAAATAAAAATCGTATTAGAAAAATCTTAGACTTCATTTCATATTCTACTGTAATAATAATTTGAAGGTCAGTTTGATTTAATAATGTGTGCAAGCGATATTTTTAAAATGTAACGTGAAGTGAAAAGAAATGCTAGTTTCTTTTAGCTTTATTAAATAAATACTATACATTTATCTTCTATTACACATTATTTTTTAAGTTTCTTGAACGCGGAGGCACCGTAAGGTACGTTGCCTACTATCTAGACTACCGCAAGTCATCGAAAGATTAATAATACCGTAACACGTACGAGTGTATGCGGCTACAAAACTTTTTTAATTATATCGGTGGATGTGAAGAAATGCGAAGGAAATACCATTAAAGTTTTTCAAGTTCCGTTTCGAACTTGGTTTCTTAGATTCCACCTCCCAGCGTGGTGGCAGCCTTTGTCCGCGGGTCACAATGCCTCCGCTATGTATGTGTACAACCGCATAGAATGGCCACCTCATTGCGTCAAGGATATTTGTCATGAGTGCCTGCACTTACTCCGCATGCACACATGCGCATGTACATGTATGATATATATGTGCAGTTTGCATATATAGGTGGAGCAGTCTCGAGCCCGGAACACATCTCGCCTTTGCACTCTTTCTTTTGATGGTTCTATTTGAAACTCGGATTACTCGCGGTTTTCCTGCTCGACTAGCCGCGTCTTATCCTTTATTCCGCCTTGTTTGCGTTGTATGAAAATGCACGTCGTACTACCGCAATGTTACATGTTACTGGCCTAAATATTAAAATGTGTGCAACGTGTCTTGGATAGTGTACTGATTTTGTAACACGCTTTGCTTCTTTATGTTTTACGTAAGAAATATTATTCAATCAATAAATATATACAATTATATTCATTAATAATATAAATGCCTTATAATATAATTGATCTTTTTACTAAATTGTACTATATTGAAATGGTACGTTATTGTATTCGATTCGTTTCGAAAAATATAATAACGACTTGTGATTGGTTTTACAACTTTCAATAATGAATGAACTGCAAGATTATATTTTTATTCATCGATATTAACAATGTTCATCTGGTCCACGAGGATATATTCTTTATTCTTAGCAGATAACATTAACTGCATAAGGTATACTATGTGTGAGGTGGGGAGGAAGGACGTATTACATATATAAAACACTTGCAGGCTAGTAAGTCATAAATTTGTGATGTACAAATTAGGTTTGCAGCTGAGACTTTAACCTAAGACCTGCGACGCAGCAACCAAATTCTCCGACCACAACATCACGCGATCGAATTGAATACATTGATTGAAAACTTGAATTGATTGATCTAATCGTAAAAGTAATCATGTTTCTTTTTATTTATAGTTTTCTTATCGTTATCTTAGGCTTGTACTGCCTTTATCACAACTGAGATTAAACTTGATTCGAATCATATGACAGATTCATAGTATTTATATTAAATATTCTCTCTCGATTTCTGAACGATAGACGTAGATTAGTAATTATGTATCTCAAGTGCAACATCGCTTACGTTATACCATATAACATTATCATTATTTTAACAACAAAATAATATGTACAGTTCCAATAAAATATGTAAAAACTATAATTAACATGAAGGACTGTTCCTCGTGGTATGGTACCAAGGATATTCAACTAGCATTGCATTGCAACCTTGAATATCCATGCCACATTATTAAACTTAACGTTTCAGAAATACACACCTCTTGTGCAGCAATGTTGAGTATTTTTTTTGTTACTTTAAGAATAACAAACGAGCATACAGTTCACTTAATGGCAAGTTATTCCTGCGGCCCATGACATCTACATTCATCCTTGACAAGGAATTATAATGCAGATGCGTTGTCACACTTGAAAGCTGAGATGGATTGCCTCGTCACCAGTAATAAAGGTCTCCGGATTCTTACGCTGACCAAACGAAACACAGCAGCATTATGATGATATCTTACGCTGGTGTTCTGTTGTGGGGTGGTCCTACCACGGTCGAGCTGAACCATTCAACCATGCAGCTAGGAGCAAACTGATGTGTTGCTCTACCACTGTCAAAAAGTTTGCTTTAGTTGTTTTAAAAACCTTATCGACAAAGAACATTACTGACCAGTTCGTCTCGACTGCAAATGGCACAAATATAGTCATTACTTACAGAATCAAATTTGCATCAACTCTTTGTTTCAGCTGCCTTTAATACCGCCCCCGATTTGATAATAGTTCCCATGTTGGCAGTGGTCAACGTGTCTACGCATGTAAGGCTATGTATACAAGGCTTATTTATTAAAAACAAGTGTATTGTAAGACTGCGTATGCAAGGGCGATGTCTCTTTTCAAATGTACCAAATTTATTCCATTATATCATCAGGTGTGTTGCTATTATCTGTATTTCTCCCCAAGCTTTCATTGTCTAGTACCAGATCATATAACGGCAAAGCATTTTTAACGTTTTATTTTTATTGTAATGAGGTTAACAAATGAGCACAGCACACAACATGATGGTTAATGATTTCTACGGCTGAAGATATCCGTATTCATCCTAAAGGGTCTCCGGATCACTACAATGAGCGGTGTCCGAATCCCTCAACATAAAAAACACAACTAATATATATTGTGCTATTTTACGGTGTATTCTGTGTGGGCGTTGTCCTTCCCCGATCGCCCGACCCTTTCATGCTAGATGAAACATCCAAAAGGCCGTCCGACCACAGCTCAAAATTTTAAACCAAATCTTTTCTTACATTAAGTCTGCGTCAATAGCGACTAATGGTTTAAGGTACGGTCTGCGAAACTTAAGGTCGGAGGTTCGAATTCACCATTCGACTATTGAAGTGAACCAACTCCTAGCACAAGCATTTTCAGCTTATTTGGAGTGGTTAGCCGGAATATAAGTGATGATAATAGCATTGTACCAACAGAATATTATACTATTGTTGCTAAATATTATAGTATTTTATACCCTTCTTTCTTCTTTCCGGGCTGATGGCCGCTGTTAGCCCCAGGGCTTTTACAGTTTCACCGGGTTGAGAGGTGACCGAGCGCTTATGGCTCTCAGTCGAGACCTCTATATATGGGTAAAAGTATTTTATATTGTCTCATTTACCTCACAAGGATATTTTCACTGCTTTTTACTTGTTATATTCAAAAGAGAAATCAGACAGGCTTTGATTTTAGTGTCTGAGAATACATATATATGAGAAGTACGAGTATTTAGATATTAACAGGAATCCAAACAAATATCTTAATATATATTTCTTTTCCTTTGTCAAATTATATTTCTTTACATACTCGATTGTTTTATTTTCTGGTAGAACTAGCATTCATTGTTTGTCATGATTCATTAAACAAAGTTATATAGATATGTACTACTTTTAATATATTCCGGGGTGATTCTCGACTATCTTTAGGTGAATGGGTCTAGACAGTTTCCTGTTAAACATTCAACATTCAACTTCTTGACAAACATAAAACCTTTCTTAGACCGCATTCTAATTTTATAGAGTGGTACATTGCTCAAACATTATTCCATTTCCCTTATAAAATAATTAGCTTATTAGTTACTCAAATATGACAGTTATTGTCGTACAGCATGTGTGAGAGTGGAAGTAGACGATAAATAGTATTTACCGTTATTTCTTTATCTCAGTTATCTGTTTAACAAAGGATTCCCTTAGTAGCTCTATTACTATCGTCGAACAAATACTTGTACAAGACTATTACATCGAGATGATAGAAGAAAATCTGCATAATTTAAGGGAAACTTAAGTACAGTAAATAGATACTTATTGAGATCTGTCTGAGGGTTAATAAAATATAACATATTAAATTTAGTTTAATTGAGCTGCATATTAGAAATTTCGGAAACAATATTTGTCTAATAACACAAAACATAATATGCACGTGTTCATTTATGAAGTTTAATGGAGTTCCCTTGGAGGTAGTTATATGGACGGGACGGGCGTACGATCGAGTAGGAGCTCTCGAGACGAGCGCTCTGCTGCGAAGGGCTTCTATAGCGATATCTACGACCGCTTTGTAATCATCTCCACTACTTGAACAACCTGCCGACCCACTTTCGGTATAAAACCAACGTAAATTAATATAACGGAACGTAATTGTTAACATGTAATCACGGAATTTCAGGCATGGTTTCATATACGTTTGTCAAGGTGATATCCGAATACACAGTTTAAGTGATGGTAAGTGATCGAGGCAAGTTATATCCTCTACAGAGGTTTTAATGAAATAAAGCTACATGTGAGTTGACATCTGTGTTAAGCTGATATAAAATTAAATAAAAAAAAGAACTAATGATAAAATATCATCGGTTCTACTAACTACTAATGAACCTTATGCAAAACGATGACGAAGATGTCCAAGTGGCCGACTTTAGACTAGATCTTTTGGTTAGTATAAGATGACATCAACTGCCCAGAATAAATTATTGGTATTGTTTACGGCACTACTATACGCACTATCTCGTCGTCTCCTTCTTTATTTCAATGTAATAGATAAGGTCGAAAGAAGATTTAGAATTTTTGTACTCAAATATCCTCGTCTGAGAATTAAACCCAGGTCCCGTGATGCAGTAATCAGGTACTCTGACCACTACACCACATGACTGTCAACATGCAATAGAACAGTGTATTGTACTATTACTTTAAATTTTGGTCGACAAAGATTTTCCCCCTTAAGTATAATAATAACAATGATACCTTTTACTATTTATTATTACTACTTGTTTTGGTAAGATAATTTCACTTGTAGTTACATCCATTTAATTTTGAGTATGCCGTGCATCAATAACCTAAATAAAATAAGCAAACCAAATTATTTGACGCTACGTTGAAGCGCTTATAGGTTCAGAAGAGATTCGTTTGTAGTGACAGATTGTCATCGCCTTTTATATACCAAAACTTTCGAGTTAATTAAACTTAATTTTATGGTAAACCTGCATACATAAGCAGCGGTCACATTAAATATTTTTCCTTTTCATCCAGTCTAGCAGAGAGTGAGAAAAATTACCAATATATTAAGAACTATGATGTACACTAAGCCGTGACGCAGATAATAAAATGAGAGAGTGTACAACGTTAAAGAATAATGCCATTGATTTATTTTCTCCCTCTTATTACTCCCAAAAAACAAAAAAAATACTGTGTAATTTAGATTATTCACTATCGTGTGACTAAGTGATCATCTTCATGAGGGAGCTGAATAAGAATAACCTATCATCAAGTTAAATGGCGTGCAATCGAAGTTAGCTATAGTAAAACTATTTTGGACAATGTTGTAAGGAGATTTTAAATATTAATGTATTCTCTATGTAAAAAGTAATGTTTGAGATGTTTTATTAATCCAATATAGTCTAAAATCTTCACAAAGTAGGCACTTGTGTAGAGTTCTCAATCGTTGTTTAAGTACCGTTAAGCATTCTTAACGCAATCCCAATTAGCCCTGTGTTTTGCGAATCAACAAAGAAGGAGAATTCAAAATGGACTAACCACGAAACTTAAGTAAGAGATTCCGACTAAGCAAAGGGAACGTAAAGCAAGTAGCTTGTGGGAACTTTAAATTGCATTTTGAATTTGCTCGTTAACATTACACTCTGAAACAAATAACATCTATAATTGTGTTTACTGCATGACTCCTTAATTGTATTTACTACATGGTTCCTTAATCGCATTTATGTAATCACTGATAAGTTATTCCCGCGTCTAACGACACTCACACTCAACTCTGATTATAAATCACAAAACGTTGTCGTGTCTGGGGACTAAGATGGAATCGACCATAACGTTTCCGGTTTCTTTCGATCACCGGAAGAAACAGTAACGTTTAGTTACTTTACGCTGGTATATCGAAAAGCGTGTTTTGTTCGGTCGAGATTCAGAAAAATGTTTCCATATTTTTTTCATATTTAGACAAGTTTTAGATAGGCCTTTCAAATAAACCACCATCAAAATTGGCGATTTTTGAAAGGTTTACCTATAATAACAATAATAATGACACTCGACCGTTTGGATACACGAGAGTCACTCGACAGGGGGTACACACAGCCTCGTGTGGTTGGTCTTATATCTTATATATTTTTTATTATTCTTTTGTATGGTATATATATTTATTTATATGTTTATTATATTTTATTTATTCTATTGATCAGCTAGGCGAAGTTAGAAAAGAATATTCAACAAATAATAACAATTTATTTACGTAACCAAAACATCGTTTACAGACAAGCAATATATTTAAATACTGAAAAAAAAACAATCTTGTATAATGAACCGATATTAAAACTTCCTTACAATTATATGTGCTACGATGGACATACGTATACGTGAGATCGGACCGGTACCCTTACATATCAATATTGCCACCTAACAAAATCAAGAGCGATGGGGTTCATCATATAGTTAAATTTTAAATAAACAACAAATAAATTTCTAGATTACTAAATATAGTATAAATATATTACAATGACTCGATTAAGACATTGAGTTATTTTAATGGATTGTACACTTTGAAACGTATCTAGTGCAACGATTAACACATATCTCCCAAGTATTACAAATGCAGACGACGTTTCTCATAGCTGTCATAGAGCATCTGTGGCATGACTCGAATTGCAGCAAAAAAGTTAGCTTAACGGTTCTTAATATCTATCGGCGATTGAAGTCTGGTCTAGGCATGGCAAGTATCACTTGTGATCTAATTGTGGCGTACAGTCACTGACGTAACGGGCTGAGAGCCGGTTGACTGACCGCATCTAGAGATATCAAACAGCATCCCGTACCATCTATATCTTACACTAACCACTATAGTACTAAAGGATTTTTTTGGTTTTAAGATACTATTAAATCAATGCTTAATTTTTCGTTTTTATTTGGAACTTTAATACTTCATTATTTTTGTTTCCTTTATGATTTTTATAAATATATTTTACTGTTATTTTTAGGATATACGCAGTATGTTTAAAATTATTGATTTACAATAATATGCCCAGACATAGTGTTATTTATTTAATATGTCTTATTTATTATTCAATAGTCTTGAACGCAGAAGAAAGAAGTTAAGTTAATTAAAGAAGGAAATTAAGAATCTAAAAATGAGTAAAGTTCACTCTGCTTATACTCTTAACCTGATTATAAGAATAATCGCAAGTTGATATAGTAAAAGTAAAATAATAATAGCTTTAATTATAAAAAATACTTGTTTAAAAAACTTAAAACGATCTTGTACTTGAAGTGTATTAATTAGTCTTGATCATTTAAATAACGTAAGAAACCGTAGTAAAGTAAATATTTAACACGTCCACGAGCGACGCTAGGCTCAAGTTCGAAGAATCTTGAATGCCTATCTCAAATCATTTACATTGCTAATGTTGCATGCTGCGAAAAGACATTAAGTGGCTACGGTGTGACTCTATAACATTGCTTCATTAATTCTAATCTTAATTTTTTTTTTTCATATATGTAACCGTGAAAGTGTGCTCTCTCAAACGCGGCATAAGCTTTATGGTTTTGATTATTTTATCGAAGCAACGATCAAGTTTAACGCTTTATGTATAAATAATGCGTAATTTGTTCACGTATACATCCAGGAAGCGCCGTTTCAGACACATAATATTTTAATGAAATAATGCGAGTAATTAAGATAAGATAGCATTAACCGTTGTGATGATACTGTTTGAAGATTAAAGATAGATCGAAATGTTGTAAGCTTTGTATTTTTGTTTGCTCCCAGTCTTTTTATTTATGAATTCAAAAGTGTATTCGAACAAAACTAATATTCTGTTCCAATCGGTTTTTCATATTGCGAACATGGCGGCGTCCTGATTAAAATTTGCAGTCGGTTATGCCCTGTCGCTTAAATTGAGCGCAGTTCTAGATTAATCTCTCTGATGTATCTAGTAAACATTGTATTATGATCAAGTTTCATTTGAGAGTTACAATATATGGCCGGGTATTACATAAAATTTAAGATTTAATCTTTGTTTAAGGTTGGCACACTTACAAATCCCTTTTTAAAATTATAAACGTTAGTAACAAGACATTTAAGTTAATTTAATATTTTATACGTTCTAATTCTTAAACTTGTTATTATTAAACAGTTGTTTGATTCTAGTTATTTTTATATTAAGATTGACAAACATGCTCGCAGTTCACATCGCGCGCATCGTTACGCTGCTATTTTACGCTGATATTATTTAGGGACCCTTGCCTGGTCGATTTGACCCCAGTCATGTTGCAGTTAAAATAATTATAATAACACGAATCATGACTTTTCCACTGTTACAATCTTTTTTGAAAGTTCCCTTTTCAACAGTTTTAATATTTAAGGTTCTAGACGCATATGGTTTTATTATTAACGTGTCTTTTGATATTTTTAATAATTTCCACATGATTTTATTATTACGATACGACCGATAGGATAATCTTCTAAGTCTACGCATATAGCATTCCACAATAGGCCCTTTGAAGTCATGCAGTTAAGCTATTAAAATATTTTAAAATAAATTTACTTTGCTTTAATAGCAATGTACTGAAGAAAATTGTTTTTAATTCGTAGATATTTAAAAAAAAAAACAAACAGCTGCTTATTTTTATATTAATATGAACAATAATTATAGTTAAACCATAATATTTTCCAACAGTATTTTTCAACTTGGAACAATAAAAAAGCCTATCTAGAAGATCCTCTCAGGATAATTTGATAAAAAAAAATTCAATACCTATGCATAAACCGCGTACACTATAACAGAACAATACAGTTAGCCAGTAATCCGTGTTGCACATTCATTGCTCGGATGATATGCTTAAGGAGCGCAAGAAACCCAAGAGCACTCAGTTAAAAACATTAAACTTTTCCGCCACAATGCGTTCAGCTTGCATGTAGTGGCTCATTGTATCGTGATTTATATGACCGCTTTCGTAATTGAGGAACGTTCGCCGGTGGATCTGATTCGCGTTTAACTAAATATACGTAATCTGACCAACATATTTGAGTGTTAGAAACGTGTATAAAATATGTAAAAGGATCGAATGATTTCCTTCGTTGCTACATAGTTTTATTTTCTAATGTCTACTTAAGCTTCATACTTTATTATGTTCATAATTATTTATTATAAATTTAAATAAATTACATTAATACACATTATTATTTAATGTATCAAGCGAATTTCTAGTTATCAAATCGATAGGAGAACATTAATGAATATATAAAATCTATCATAATCTACTTAATTATTAAACATATCAAACCAATATTATTCAAATACATAATATTAAATTTAGAAAAATGGGATGCAATAAAAGATGCATCGATTATTTGTCGGACAACACTTATAATTGAGAATGAGAAAATAGAAAACTATCCTCACCATTTGCGAGTCGTCTACAGAGTCGTAAAGCTTTAATTTATGATATCCAATTTAAGCTAATGCCACCTACATAGTGCAGTGATAGTGAGGTATTCGTATGTATATAGGTGCAAATGTAGACATTCCGCCTTAGCTCGTTTACCGCTGCTGCTGCCCGTTACGAGTATTCTGAGAAAACTGCATCGCATTTACGACTTTGTCTTCCTTTTTACCACGTTAGACGAATTGCAAGACGGTCAATTCTGAATTGAAGGGTATGCGTGTAATATTGCATTATTCTAATGTATAGATTTTTTTATGTATGAAATTACCATTCCTTTTTTAAGAGTTAGTGTATAATATCGTATGATTAATGCCATAGTGTCGATTACCAGCTAAGGTATCTATTAAAAAATCGTACATCACTGAAATTTCCAGCCACGCACAACTACTCTGTGGAATCAACAGTCGCCAGCAGCGATTTCGAAGCGATACGACTTAGGGACCTTCAAGAAAAGCCAAACACCTTTCGTAAAGGCCGGCAACGTATTTCTCTTCTGGTGTTCCGGATATTCGTGGGCGGCGGTCATCATTTACCATCGACGTAATCGACGTACGAAAAAAAGTCAATAAGGACTAAATTAATTAAACGCATAAAATATTTGATAATTGGTCATCTTTAAATCGAGCTGGTTATGGTACGGACGGGTCAGGTACGGCCGAAAAAGGATCACTTAAAATACCAACGCAAGATAAGTCACAATGCAACAATTTCATGTAATGTACGTATAAAACCTTCCTACTAACCGATAACCTGTTACTGGTTACAGACCATTTCATATTGTCTTAAATAGTTATAAAACATCTAAGCTTATTTAAAGACACAGAGAAAACTCCAGTATCACTAACAGGTGAACCACGTTCTCTTTAAGTTTCCTTAAATTTCATTTATGAAAATTTAAACAAAAATTAAGTTGCTATTAATTTATTTCATAATTATTTGTGGTACATTTTCAAATTACCAAGTTCGCAAACTATTTACGGGGTTAGATTGTTGTCACGGAGATTGGCAAGGTGCTCTTTAAATAGTTTAGAAGATTTACCTAACGGTTCGTTAATTACATTACGTAATAATAATAATTCTTTGGATGAATTTAGAAAGTTAATTCACGAAAATCTTCCCTTTTCATTCTTATTATTTGGCTCATCACTTGCATCTCTTCTGAAGACGTTCTTAAGAATTTTCATATCCAGTAATAAACATGTAAATCTATACAATGCAGGCCGATATGTTTTTGCTGAGAAATAATGTGGTAAAGCCATATTACAGCTTAAAACTACCTTTTACATCATACGGTTAGCTCAACTAGAGAAAGGCTTTTCCCGTTATTTCATTTAGAAATTTAAATAAGTACCTAACCCTGTTATGTTGTGAACAGTGAATTTAAAGAAACTGGCTTATACTCCACGGGTATAAGTCATACGAAGTGAACTGTTTACTCGTTTACCACCCTAATCTCTATAAATAAATCAGTATAACGTAGAAATGGCTGATTTCTTTTTCATATAATTTGAAATTTTAGTACGAATTAAATTTAAAATAATATTTTATAAAAATCCGTCACCTCCATAAATGAATATTTAACAGACAAGAGAAGCCAATACAGACGAGTTAATTGGTGCTGACGGTAGTCATTATTTCTGCTTTTGATCTTTTTCCTCTACTTCAATGACGTAGCAATTAAAAATTATAATGATATATATTTTTTTAAGTAAATTTAGAGTAACAAACGAGCTAATGAGATTTACATACATTCATCTTTGATAACGAATCTTAATGCAGATGCGTTGTTAACCCTGAGGACTGAGATGGAATGCCTCGTCATTCGAAAGGAAGGTCGTCGGATCCCTGCACTCTCCATATGAAACACAGCAGCATTATGCTGCTATTTTACGCTGGTATTATGGTTACGTGAGGGCGTGGTCCTACCCCGGTCGTACTGACCCGTTTATTCTGCAGCTACAAACAAGCTGCAGTGTAGCTCTATCATTGTAATTCATCAATCCAATCATAATCCCGTTAGTAACTTTCTTCAGATCGTATAAAACACGATCTGACGAAAATGAACATAAATATGTCTGTTCGTACGAAGGCATATATTTCTCATGCCATGTATATGTATTTTACACAATCATTTTACCGCAGTGTGGCTCCTTTAGGTGAACTATGTGCTCGTTTGTCATCCTCAATACATAAAGTGTTCAAATTTATAAATTATACAATCTTATTACTGCAACCAAATTCATATTGGCACTTAATATTATTTCATTTGCTCTAAATATGTTAATGCTTGTTTGGTCCTTAAATATAGTGAGTTAATTAAATGAATTCAATAAGTTTAGATCGTGTTAATTCGTGTGGCTGTATAAAGGTGATTAAATATATGTGTTTTTGGGTACTAACTACTTCAACATTAAACTCTGCGTTCTTAACGATTAAAAAAATTATAAAGTAATTTAGTTAGCAGAAAATAACATTTAATGTGATTTGAAACATGGAACATATTTTTCCTTTTTTATTCCACTGTTCTACGATCTTTTGCGAACATGTGGCCTTGTACTTGCTGTGAAGCAATGTTAATTAACACACAGTAGATAAATAAAGGCCGTAGAGGGCAATACAATATGATATTATTATTTTATATCTAAAAACAGACGTACACTTGATTCAATACACGTATTGTTTATTATTAGCAAGCTATAAAATTTGTACACCAATATTTTCAGAATGTTTTTTATTGAAGGTTATCAGGTGTTTGGCCTGGAAATTTTATGTATGGATTCGAGGAAAGCCATTACCCAAATCGTTGATAACTCTTGTAAGATAACACTAACGATTTCATGAATGAGAATAATATATACATAAATATATATATACCATATAGGATAAATAAACGACGATATTGTGGTAATAAGTTATTCCTAGACTCTGTTGATGTCGATGCTGTTAGCTTATGCGGATCTTACAACTTCATCGGACACAGGGCTCACTCGGAACTGAGGGGTTAGTGAGCTGGTTATAGAGTTTGGTTCTCTTACTTACACCAAAGCGCTCATATACTGAGCGTGTTGGTCTGCTCTGATCACGTTCCTATCTGATTGGCACCTAAATTGCCAGTTCCCTAGCTATCAGAAGATTCTCCAGAGTGGAGAATGGATGGTGATGTCTACTGATCGTCCGGGGTAGGTATGCGGACCTAGCCTCTGACGGACGCCACCTGTTATCTGGTTAATCTGAAGCTGTGGGTGGTGAGAGCCGTCCTGACAAGGGGGTGTATCTAGTGTACGCAGTGTCGCGAAGATTACGACGTGCTCGAAGGCGAGGGCGACGTGAGATGTCGGAGATGGGCGCAGGTATCCGGGATCCGTTGAGGACGGACTGGATCTCGGCTTCCCCGTGAATTCGGGGTCGTTGTGGACGTGACGAGGTCTACGGTTCCTAACTGCCGGATTCGGTACCACCTCGTAGGTTGCGGCGTTTACCACTAGCGGGTTAGAGTGCGAACGCTTTCGCGAAGAAAATAAGTTATTATATACTTTGTTTGCTTTTTATATCGTGATGTACGTAGAATCGATAAGCGTTGAAGACAGTCGAGAGGCAGTGATATAGACGTACTGGTGAACGCATTATAGTACAATAAAACGTGAACGCATTATAGTACACATGACTTCGGCCAGCTCAGCAGAATGAATAGACCGAGATGTTGACCAAATATAAATTATAGGTTAATATAGTTTATTCAAACCTTTATGGTGATAGTTATGAACAAGCTGCGGCACTGATAGTCCCGCTCGACAGTTGGCATTCCATCGTTCTCCTCGGGGGGACAACGCATTTGCATTATGCTTCCTTATCTAGCATGAATGTGGGTGTCATGCGACCAAGGAAGTATTTAAAATCAAGTTTAAAATGTGTGCACGTTTGTCAAATCTAAATTTTTTAATATATATTTGTTTTATTACATACTATTCTATTGACAACCCACACGAGAATAGAAATTAATATTCACCTAACAATAATAATAAATAGTTTATTAACGAAAACCAAAAGCTTAACGCTAATATATTTTTTATAAGAATACCAGCAATGATTTTAACATTACTAAAACTCCTGTTAATCACTCCGACTAATCTTCATACTCATTGATGTTGACCATCCACATTATAGACCTATACAGCTCTCACAGTGTACTATCACGATACTGTCCCATTGAATTCTTAAAAACATGCAACAGTCGTCACGCCGCCTAGAATCATGAAAGGGGTCCTTTCTACACATTCAATATTTTAAAGACAAAATACAGTAATATTAATAATTACCAACTGTGATATCGACGCTGTGACAAATCTTTTTCCAACAGCAACCCAGTGATTAGACGCAATTAGTCGTTTAGTTTGATACGTACACTGAACTGAAGACCAGGAAATTCTCTCGTCTTCTGCACTGTAATTACTTCTCAAATATGTGTATCGTGTATGAAATATACTAAACTTAGATGCCACAAACTGGACGTGCAGCAACGTTATCAGTTGCCTGTCGGAACCTCTAGCTTCGGAAATTGGTACGGTCTACAAAGACAGCCTGTCGTTGCTGAGGATCATATAAATTCTCCTTACTTTAGTACATACAAATAAATAATGTAAGTTCTAAGCTAAATACAACTTACTTATAAACTTCAATACAATTTTAAATAAGAGTAATAGATTTCTAAACTTCTTAAATTATTATTACATAATTTATAAGTAAAAACATCTAGGCATAAATCTTTAGTTGCAACTTTAAGAGCTGATTTGCGCGACGGGAAATCAAAACGTAGTAAGGAAACTTGCATGTCTAAGGAGTAATTTAAATATTTCTAAGATATCAGTATTAGAATATTTTTCACAAAGAAATGCATTTCAGTTTTAATGTAAAATTAATGCTACCATGATGCGAGAACTGCGTCAAAATTCGTCGAGTACTTACGATTATAAGCTACATTTTTAAAATAAAACAAAAATAATTTTAGATATTTTCTTTTTATTTTAAAGGAAAAAGGAGAAAAGGATCATTGGATTTGCATATATTATATTTATTAATTTATCTTTGTTTTACTTATTATTGTAGAGTTAAAAAAAATCAAGTCAAGAAATACCCTTTCAATAATTAAATGAAATATCAGTGCGATGAGTATTCTCTGACCAGTTCGTTTATTCTACAGCCACCCGTACGAAAAATTCCATTAATTTTCGTCCGAACCTCCTATTCATGAAATTAATAATACCTTAATTTTTCTTATTATTAAAGAATTCGGATGTAAATATAGGCTACTAAGAAACCAAATAAACAGACCTAAAACTACCTTATATGATTTAATGATAGGTTTAAATTACTTTGCCAGAATTTGTGACACCTCGCAGAAGAGGTTATTTTTATTTTTCTGACACACTAATTGGTGAAGTTTTTATCCATCTTGTAAAATATCACAAAATATTAATAAAAAAATTATAAAGTGGGAAATCTGAATTGACTGAAGGTTATCACTTTTAGTATAGATCTCTGAGCTTTTTCTAACCAGATCATTATGGTTTTACAAACCCCTCCCTAGACTCCAACGCGGTACCCAAAAACAGATTGGGCAAGTTCATAATATATTATACGGAGTCATGTCAAATCAGAAACATACCTTAATTTTTTAGAGACCCATATAAGTTCATGTATTCCATCTTATTCCTCATGACAACGCATGTGCATCTTCAATGTTTGTTGAGAATGGGTGTAGATGTCATGCGCCGCAGTAATCACTTATCATAAGGTGAACTGTGTTGCCTATACACATAAAAAAGCAATATGTAGTGTAATGTGTTTGATAGCGGTAGAGCTACACTGCAGTTTGTTTCTAGCTGCAGAATGAATGGGTCAGAACGATAGGGGTAGTACCACGCAGAATACCAGCGTAAAATAGCAGCATAATGTTGCTGTGTTTCGTCTGTCATATATAACATATCATATATTGATATAAACAAAAAAATATATACAATAGCTAGTAGTTTTTTATCAATAAAAAGTTAAATCTATAATCATAAAACAAATATATATCATCAAATATATATATATAATCAATAATATTTCTCACATATTTAATAAAAGCAACTATAACTTTGAGTTTGTATTCCAAATGCGTAACATAACATAGCATTAAATATTGAATTTGAAAAAAAAATCATATTTGTGTATCTTAACGTCTAGAACATTTGTAATTATTTGCTTTTAGTCTATATTTATATATTTAAGCCTAGTTATTATAAGCACTCTGCTAGTCTGTACAGCGTGGGTCGACACAGCGGAAATAAGTTGGTAATATTTTAGATTTACCGAAGCGGGCACGTGGACGAGAAGCATACATATTCATGAGGGATACGCGCCGTCGCGTGTCACACACGAAACAACGCCAGTGACAAATAACCACGGATTTAGAATAACGAGACCAATGAGTCAAAACGTTACGAGCCCTGCGCGCCCTCACTCGTTTTACGTACGAGTACAACTTATTTGCTTCTTCATAAGGGTAATTTGGATGTTTTGACAGTCACGTTTCTTAGTGGTTGCTGCGCGATTCCCAGCCGAGTAAGACATTTTTTATCATTACATTGAGAGTAACAAACGAGCTCATAGTTCACCTGATGGTAAGTAATTCCTTGGGCCCATGATATCTACATTCATCCTTCACATGGAATAATAATAAAGATGCGCTGTCACCCTTAAGGGCTGAGGTGGAATGCTATGTCATCAGACGAAACACATCGGTGTTATGCAGCTATTTCACGCGGGTATTCTGTTTGCGCGTAATCCTACCCCGGTCGAGCTGACCCATTTATTCTGCGGCTAGAAACCAACTGCAGTGTAGCTCTACCACTGCATAACTTGTTAGATTTTTGGGTCTGCGTGTTAGTTGTAGTGGCAGAATGCGTAAAATAAATAAATAAGAAGGAAGATGTAGAAGAATAGTTTTAGAAACCAGGACTACAGGAAAACCATCAGGTAAACTGGAACGTTAGTCACGTGGTAATGTTCTAAAAAATATTAAGTTGTACTTTTTTTTCAAGTTTATTGTTCCAATAATTAGTATTCCTTTTATCTATTCCACTTTATTTATAATTAAGGTACTTTCCATGTATGAAATAATGCTTCTAAGAATCAAACAAGCATCGGCTGTATGAGTTTATATTTGCCGGGGCTCTTTTGTTAAATTCCTAGTATGAAGTCGTAGTACCGATGTGATGAGGCAATGAAAGCAATTTACTTGCTAATAATCCATCGCCTTATAGATAAATATAATTTTTACTAATATATTTTTATCTCTTTTTTTTTCTTAATATCTATTTTTGGGTAATTTATACACAAATTAATGTATAGAGTTTTTATTAACAATTTAAATGAATTCTCTGAGCAGTAAAATGTTTATTTTATTTGTAAATAATTATTTTCAATATAAAAGGTATAAGTATGATACAATGAGATTGAATCCACCTTTGCAAACCTTATTTAAGGGACAAAAAGCATTCCATACCCAGAAAAAAAATTGTTATTCTTGTTGAGTTAGTTCAAGTAGTTAATTGTATTTGATTTATTTATTTTGTCAAATTTTCCTTTATTTCTGATCACAACAAAAAATACATTTAGAATCAAACATAAACTTAAATATTACTGAACTATGAATTTATTTACTGGCCAACGGGATCAAACCTACAAACACGGTACCTAGTTTGGCATGAAAAAAAATCGTAGATCTACTAGAAACTGTCCAGATTCTGTTGATGTTGATTGTGTTAGCCTATGCGGCTCTTACAGCTTCATCGGACACAGGGCTCACGGAACTGAGGGGTCCGTGAGCTGGTGAGCTGGTAAACTAGACACTGGCTGTTGCAGGATAAGGTCTGGTCGGTCGTTGGAGCACGTCAGTTCCCGTATGTAAGACTACATTTAAGACACGCGGTATATCGCAGTATAACACAGTTTACATTATGGATATTTCGTATTATATAAAGAAAAGTAGACATAGTTATTGACATTTAATCAATCCCACGACTGCCCACGTTGTCAATCTAGCGGGCTAAGACAGCCCGCTAGATTGACAACGTGGGCACCTTCGTTTTAACATTTTCTAGAAGAATGAAGGCATCACAGCATCAGCAATATGTATCGGTTTTATTATGTAATTATTGTTATGTGGCATATTTTATTTCATCAGGAGAACTTCCTTCTTTCCTTTAGAAGTATAAAAAGTTGTATCCATGAATTAAAAGAAATATTAACGAAAGGGTGCCAGCGGATTTATGTCAATTCTTTAAAAAAAATATTACGACGAAGAATTAAAAACTCATTCTGTCAAGTAAATAGCCATTCTGATGATCAGGAAAAACGAGGACACTGTTCACCAGATGGTAAGCAATGCCCTCTGCCCATGACACCCACGTTCACTATCGATAAGGAATCATACTACAAATATTTATCATCTCTTTGGCCCAAGATGGATGCCTTCTCACCAGTAATTTTGTTTTTCTTCGGTACGACTTAGGAAAGGAGCCTATACCTTTCTTAAAGGCCGGCAGCGCGACCCCTTTGGTGTTGAGAATGGGCGCCGGTTATCACTTATCATCAGATGAGCTGTTGTCTTGTTTGCCACCTATTCTATAAAACAAAATCTGTGCTCGTTACCCAACATTGGTAGAGCTACACTGCAGTTTATTTCTAGCTGCAGAATAAATGGGTCAGGTCGACCGGCGTAGGACCACGCCCTCGCAATATACTCACGTGAAATAGCAGCATAATGCCGTTGTGTTTCGTCTGGCGAGTGTAGGGATCCGGAGGCCTTTATTTACTGGTGACGAGGCATTCCATCTCAGTTCTCAAGGGTATAATTATAAGGGCATATTCATTATGATTCGTTGTCAAGACTGAATGTAGAATGTCATGTGCCGCAGGAATCACTTGCCATCGGGTGAACAGTGCTCGTTTGTTACTTTTAAAGAAATAAAAAATAAATATAAAAAAAGAAAACCTTAATTTCATTTTTCTTATTAACCTTTTAAATTTCCCTATTGTTTAGTATGCAGTTATATAATTGCATTCTATGTCATTACATAGGTTTAATATGTAATTACATAGAATGCAATTAGAGCACAATCGTTGGATATATTTCAAGCACAGATCCATTGTGATTGGTGATGATTATACGAGATGAGCAAAAACCGCCGGAGCCCGCGGTCGACGCCCGTTGCCCTGTCACTACCAAATCCAGATTATATCGCGAAATCCAATTTCGTGGTTTTGTTATCGCTATTCCCGGAAATTTGGTTCATTTTTCTTATAATCAGCCATGCAGTACCGCTATACCGAAACTCAGGTACCTAGACGTCGAGATTTATCGTTCCGAATCAACCTTAATAGGCTTTAAAGGTGCATCGTGTCTGTAAGCTTAATGGAAGTTTGCAGTTTAAGTAAAAATTATATTTGAAAATATACCATAAGGCATTTACTACTATAGTTTGTAATAAGATTTGAGATATGAACATTATGTCAACGACATGCTAGCCCCGCTTTAGAATGTGATAGATGATCCGGCGTAATGCAACCTATATCTAAAATTTAGTAATTAATAAATAGCATGCAGCCTAACCACAGACATGAGATATTTGGTTCGTAATTTATTATAGTATTCTTGCGACATAATAGAAAAGTAAAATATACGAAATTACACATTTACTGAGTTTCAATAAAAGTAAAGAGTAAAAACGAAACACATGACTTTATGATCTTTTTTGCAGTTGTAGAGCTACACTGCAGTTTGTTTCTAGCTACAGAACGAATGGGTAAGCTCGACCGGGGTGGGCCTCATAGAATATCAGCGAAAAATGGCAGCATAATGCTGCTGTATTTCGTCTGGTGAGTGTTAAAATGGTGACGAGGCATTCCATCTCAGTGCTCAAGGGTGACAACGTATCTGCATTATGATTCCTTGTCTTGGATGAATGTAGATGTAAGGGGTCGCAAAAATCACTTGCCATTAGGTGAACTGTGTGTTCGTTTGTTACTCTCAATGTAATTTAAAAAAAAAATGATCACCAAGTATCTGATGAATTGCTTACTCGTTTGTTGCCATTACTTCTATAAAAATAATGCTTACTCAAAACAAACTGCCCGGTTTTAGTTGAATTATATATTTTTAAGTATCATCATCGTTTAGGACTATCACTAGTCTAATGCTGAACACGGGCTTGCACAAACTGCCACAGAGTTCAACCCTGAACTGATGGTAGTAATTGACATTACTGCCATAAATGTCTGATGCCTATTTAATAATTTCCAAACGCTTTATACTAAATTCCACATATACGTCGTGCCTTATAAACGTAAAGCATTTACGTGAAACACAACGTAGGCACACAAAGGCATTAGATATTTAACCCTCGACGTTATTCGTTCAGAGCTTACAAAGCAAGCGTTCTTCTTGTTCGTATTATAATGAGTTACTTTGTCGCTTTACGTGCACTCTCTCCATCGACGTCTTTTATGTAGGTACATACTACGCTACGCCTGTTCCCCCGACCGACGAGAAATTTGTTTAATCACATAATGGCTACCGAAATATTTGTTTATCCCCGCTTTTCAATTGAAGAGAGTTCAAAGTATTGTAAGCATGATATTCTAGAGATCTACAGCTATTCTTATAGGAACGTAGAAAACCTAGCGTTCTGTTTGAGTATTTATTGGTATACTTTGTATGGTTTTAATTGCTGTGGCTTTTCTTTAATATTTAATTTTATAATTTTAATTTAATAAACTCTGATAAAGTACTCACTTCATGTAATCGATGTGTATAATTTCGAATGATTTGAGTTGTTTATAAAAGTAGCCTCGTTCTTATCAGGAAAACTCGTTTATGTTTTTAAAATTTTTTTCTAGTCAATTTTTAGTCTATATTTGTTTTTTTTTTTTTTCAATTAAATTGAGAGTACCAAATGAGCACACAGTTCACCTGTGATCTGAACTTCCTGCGGCCCATGACATCTACATTCATCCATAAGAAAGAATGCAGATGCGTTGTCACTCTTGACAACCTCGAAGGAATTCCTCATCAGCAGTAATAAATGTCTCCGGAACTCTACACTCATCAGACGAAACACATCATTATTATGCTGCTATTTTACTGTAAGGGCGTGGTCCTATCCCGGTCTAGCTGACCCACTAATTCTGCAGCTAGAAACAAATTGCAGCGTAGCTCTACCACTGTGTAAACAAATTCAAATACGTATTTTGATATCGCACCACACATGAAAAGGGCCCGATTTATTTTAATAATTGAAATGTTATTTGCTAGTTTTATCTCTCGCTTCAACAACAAATATCTATAATGCTGTTTCGGGCGGTGTTTTTCACTCTATTATATACTTCATTTAAAACTCTTAATCGTGTAAACAATATTACATTTGTAACAGATTATACGCTACTGAAATCAAAGATATTTTTTTTAATATTTCATCCCTTATGTGCATAAGCTTTCCTTTATTTTCAAATTAGTCAACAACCAAGCACTGATTAAAATATGTACCTACCCACAAATCCGTCCATATAAACAGGTTTACAAAACATGCGACCGCAACCCGCGAAGTGTCACAACCAGATAATAAGCACCATTGCCGAAACCACAACACGTGTTTCGCCCCTAAATGAGACATTATTTGAATGGATTCTGCGCCGTTCCACATCTGAACGACAGATGAGTATATCTAGCTAACAAGGACCTAGCTAGCAAGTCATAGGCATTATTGTTTATTTATTGCTCGTAATAAGATAGAAGGGTACACGAATACGATCAGGTTCCGTGTCAATGAGTATCCGTTTTTCGGATTCTTGCAAACAAAACATCAATGGTAATCGGGTGCATAATAAATTTATTGGGGAATGTAGATAGTACTTGCTTAGATAGTATCAATTTGTTGTCACAATATATATATATATATATATATATATATAAATATATATATATATATATATATACATATATATGTATATATATATATACATCTAAAATATATGGGATAAAACCCTCTTAACAACGGCCAGTCCCGAAAAAGGCTTTAATACCGTTGATCACATACATTTGCTGGGCAAAGTATGTGGATTATGACAATGAAAAAGCCTTTGATTCCGTCGAAATATGGGCGGTACTCCAGTCCATCCAGCGAAGTTAAATTATGTATCTAAGTGGTGCGGTATTTGTACATCAAGGCTGCGATGTCTATGCGAGTACATTTATTTTAAATTAATTCTATATCATGACAACTCAGATACTGAGAGGTATGGTTTCGTTATTACGTCTTGTTAAAATTTTATATAGTCATATAACAGAACAGATTACAATTGTTACATTATTTAACGTTCCACGTTGTACTTAACGCCTGGCATAAGCGTTATAAGGAAATACCTAGCTGTAACAGAATGTAACATGAAATACCAGTATAATGTTGTTGGGTATCATTCGTATTATCGGCCAATATAACAAGATATCGTATTACGTGAAATACCATTGCATGCCATAACAGCTTGGCATGACATATTTACCCTTAGGTGTTGATAACAAACCAATGCTTTTCAATGACGATAAACGTATGTGGTTTGGAGCGTCGTCAACACATGATCAAGTATACTGCGTACTCATTTATCACTTTAATTATATTAGTGCACGAAGAGGATGGGTGGAAAAGTAGAGCAACATTGAAGCTAGATATTTTCATTTGAACATGGAACTTCACACCTTATTATAACAAATAGGGCTACGACACCAGCCAGAACATCCCCCACAATGATTACTTACTTTTTTTGCGCACACAGTTCAGCTGGCGATAAGTGATTTAGTCCATCCCTACGACACCTGCATTCATTATAGATAAATAAACGTAATGCAGATGCGTTATCACAGTTGTGGTCTCGGATAGAAAGCCTGATCACCTTTAATAAAGTCTCCGGTTACTTTATTTCCAGACGAAACACAGTAGCAGATGCTTCTTAATGGAAAGCGTGTTATACAATTAAATAACTAACTTGTACACTCTTTCATGTCTGCTTGAACTTATAGATCTAGAATAAATATCGCCTCCCCGTGTCTCAGATGCGTGGGAAAAATTGCAACGGCTGCATCGTGAGTCCTTTGAGCGTGTGTTTGGCGCACTAAGCATTTGTATAAGCCCCGGTAATATTTCTAAATAAACATTCTATTTTCCCTCTTCCTCGTATATTATTATAATTGTATTTTCAATAAATATATGATACAGTTAGAATCATCTAGGCATCAAAACAGGAATAGCTTTTTAAAATACTTATCAAGCTTCGAAAACTTAATAGTAGTGTTGTAGTACAGTAACATTGACTGCTCATATTACGGCCTCAGGGTTAACGCCACGCGAATTATAATACTTTAAATGGTTTTTATCCGGCGTATCGTTTTCCTATTAACGCAACGGCGAGACCAATATCACGGCGTAGTGCAAAAGGATAAAAAGGGATATAAAGTAACTTGTATGGCGGGTTGGTTGCAAGATGCAGAAATCTGTGCGGGGCGTGGGCGTGGGTGAACCGGTCTAGACAAGATGAACTTTAAGGATCCGGCAAAATAAAATAAAGCTCGCTACATCGCGACAGCCGTCCCGGGGACGGGGCTCTTAATGGCCAATTCTTCGCGAATTGCATCGGTCAGAATAGCCGCGTAGCAACACCGCGCCCGGGTAAGGACAATGACAATTTGATTTATGTTACCACTTATATATAGTATATATATATACCGTTTCACCGTACCGATGTGTTATTTATGGCTATATATATAGCCATAAACAACACGTTAGTTAATGCACAACAAAATACAATGAAATTATTTCAAGATTATATTGCAACGCATAATTAACTTCTACAGAGTATAAACTCCTGCGAATTCCCAAGTGAAAACCTCTAATTTACCTCGAGTGGACACAATTGGAAGAAAACACGAGAGGGCGTCGCGCTGGATTAGATTAACGCAGATAAGATTACTGGCGTCGGAAGCGAGCCGCGCACCAGCCACAATCGCCCATGTGAACCTGCTAATTGTGAACACTATGTCGGCCTACCACTACCGCCAGCCGACTGTCAACCGAACTGCCTGCAAAACACTCCACTAAGTCGTAAATTTTGTATGTAAAACCAGGACAATCTTCTGACTAAAATTGCATTTTTGTAAGTACCTTGGTCTGGCATACGCGCTTGAGAAGCAAGCTTACCCAGACCCTCTGGACCTCCCTGATTACATTATAGCGACGCGGACCTAAGTCCTGCTGGACGGACACGGGCGAGGCTGCACCCTAATGCAATGATTCATATTATTCGGTTTGCGGGCGAGTTGAACGTCTTCCATTATTGTCATTCATCGGAGGAAGTGGGCGGTGCGGGGCGGCGCGGGTATCGGCGGCCCCCGCGCGCCACGGCTGTGCTCAGTCGCTCGCCGACACTCTCGCCGTTTGTACGCGAGAGCTGTGGTACAAGTTGGCTCCGCTTAACGCATTCGTTCGCGATCCGTGTGTGTGTGCTGTCCGTGTACCGAGGCCGGAGCCCTAAGCCGCGTGCAGTGCACCGATAGCCAGTGCGAGAAGGACCCTGCGCGGAAGCGACAGCTGAGCCCAGCGAGTGCCACCAGCTTCTGGCTCGGTGCAGTCGACGTCGACAGCTCAGCTGACCGGAGCGCCTGCTGACTGCGAGCGCCTGCTGACTGCGAGCGCACGGTGAGTGCGTTCGGTCCCAGCATGCACGCACCCGCCACTGCATGTCTATTTCGAGTCGCTCCCGAATCTTCTGACCGCGTCCCGTTTACTGATGGCCACGACCGTTGCCAATGGCTCGCAACTACTCGGAGGAGCTCTGTCCATTTTTCAAGTGTCACGAGGCATACGATGAGCATGTTGATAAACAGTGTAGGCTTACTGCTGCGAAGTACGCGGTCCGTCGGTGACAAATAGTTTCATGTTATGCATTGAGAATAGCGACGGAGAATGAGCGTGAATTTTACAATCAAAACACGTTCCTTTAGTGTCGTATGGATACAATCGACGATCACTGTAATTGTGGCGATTGTTCTGCCCACAGTGTGTTCGTTAGCCACCGCCAGCTGACTTCCGTCGGTTTGCACTTTTACGCGAAACGGCCCTGCTCACCCGTTACTGCATTATTCTTCGTATTGTTTAAAAACATTTAATATTGCAAACAAATTAATTCAGTGAAAGCTATAGAGTTATTAAAGAACATAACGTGCTCACTTTAATACTATAGCTCACTGATCTGTTATCTCTTATCAATCTGCTCTTGCGAAGGTCGCGCTGATAATTCGGCTGCGCTGATAGTCGCGGGAGACATTGAAAGCTTTCTTTACTCTACTACACAAAGATATTATTCAAAAGACCACATAGAATTATTCTGTAAGAACATTGTTACCATTATGTATCTTACACATATAATCAAGTCTTTTATACACAATATTGCACTATAATATAATGCGTAGCCTTAAAATAAATAGTTATTTAGCTGGAAATAAAACAACAACGTTAAGAGTAAAATACAGAGGAACATCATCTTAAAGTCTAATGATTTGAATCGGATTTATACGTGATAAATATTTGCAAAAAATAAAAGAATGCTTTAATATATTGTCCGTTCATTTAAAAATAAATAATTCGATACCAAAGTTGTTTTGATAAAGTTTAAAAGGAATCAATTAAGTAATCTATAAATGTATTAATTATGTTTTACAGCAACAGTTTAATTATGACCAAATTACATACATATACATTAAAACAAGTGCAAGTTTTTTCGTTTTTATCTGTACTTCCTCTATTTATATGTTAATATCTAAATTTGATAAAATACCATAACTTAAATGATTTGAAAAGTCTAATTTTATTTAATGGTAATTATTTCAACGGGGTACGATTTCCCAAATTAGCAAGATTTGCCAGACTTCTTTACTCATGCAGCTCAGTACTTTTATTCATGCAGGCCGTAATTTTTATCATGTTAGTCTAATGTTAACCAAGTTGCGAGGGTGGATGCCGTTCTCATTATAAAAAGGATACTTTAATGTTTGAATGTAGATATAACCTGATAACTAGTAAATTTTATGTTTCTAAAGTTCAAAAGGAAAATAGTTACTAATTATAAATATTATTTTCTTACAACTCAAATTCCATTATTCTAAATTACTATAAAACGTCCGGAAAGTTATCCTGATATTTTTATCACTTCGTCATCGCGTTATCAGAACAATTATTTTACTCTATATTCTCATAAACTGGACAAAGGTCAAAAGTTTGTTTAATTTTCATTAACTATAATGAGAATATTATCTTGACATAAAGATAAAATAGTATCGTCCGATAAACACCTAAAACATTATCTTCCACATTATTTTGAACATATTGTTTTAAAATACTCTATTTATAATGTTCAGCACAATAAAATAAAATCTAAAACTAGAACCAGTGCTAGCACTGTATAATTATACCTAGTTAATTAAAACAAAACAAACATCATGGCTAGTCATGCTAAGTAACTGTGATGATAAACGGAAATTCTTTTTGAGGAAACATAATGTCGACTAAATAAAATGTAAAAGTTTAGACATTTTTGCTCACTGAAATACCCGATTATATTTAAAATACGAATATTCAGATAATACACAAAACATGCGTCTAGTGTAGATAATAAAACGTTTGTCTACGTATTACAAAGATATAAAATCTACCCGAATTGGGTGAGTAATGGGTCAGACCATTGTCAGGAGGCTATTGAACATAGAGGAATGTGGTCGGCGCATTAAGGGCAAATAGACTCCTGTATCTCTGGTACAAAAGAGTATTGACACTGTGAGATAAGCGTATCTGAGTGTTCACTAATGTGGTAGGTATCAGCGAGCGGGGTTTACACTCATTGTTCCGTTATCATGTACGGTTAGCGCATTATGTGGCCGATAAGCAAATAGCGCGTTCGGAGTCCGGCGGCAGACATGCGCGTCCGTTTGGTCATCTGGTAAGATATTTCTATAATGATTCACGTGCTTAGGCATATTTGTTACATGTTAAAAAGTTACAGATTTTATTTCGCTACCTTTTCAAAGTAGGTAACAACACAAACAACAAAATTACAACGTGATCGTCTGCGTTCATCGTAGATATTTCTGATCATTTCAATAGGGCTCGACGCAATAGTTTTAATTAAAAGTTCTAAAAAAGTTAAGGAAAATTTTAAATAAAGGAACAAATATCAAATTAAACTGATATTTTTGTTTTAAATTTATAAAACTGTACATTATTCTATTTTAACCTTTTAAAAAAGCATACTCGTACGTTGCTTACGAAATTAGACCGGCTATAATATTTATGAACGTAAAATTCTAGAATAATACATGTTACCAAATATCATAGCAGTGAACCGGCTATGAAGGTGTGTCTGTTGCAGAAAATTAATTGTTAATTAGTCTCTGCGGCGGATGTAGATAATTTACAATTTTTGCTCTATCCTAACATCTCAGCGTCGCAAATGTGGTTTCCCGTTCGCGGACTAACTTTGTCCAAACTCGCTGATTTGTAACTGTTCTAGCTAATTATATTATACGGTAGCTGAATTTATTTTTAACTAACTTTTATTTTGTGAATATTGCGAGATTTTTTTTTACAAACAAGCAGTTTACCTAATGATAAGTGAAGTCTGTGACCCATGAACACCTGCTCTATCCTCAACAAATATTTAAGAGACATGTTTAGTCAGAACTAAAATGTACACCCTATACGAAACACAGTAGCGTTATATTGCGTTTTCCCGCTAGTATTTTCTGAGTGCGTGAAGTTTGTCTGGTCGAGCTGACCCATTCATGTTCCTAGAGAGAGTAGAAACTCGTTACATCGTCTCTACCAGGGGTAGAATTAGTGTGGACTGAATAGAGTTACACTTACTACATACAAAAAACAAGGCCCCTATTAATTCTATGTTCTTAAAGTAATAGTTCTAATATATAGGACTTAAGCACTAGCCTATATAAAAAAAAAGATTTTAAAGAAGTGTCTATAAAACTCTGATTTTAATACATTACATATTGCAGAAGTGTTATAAATATATTACACTCGGGCCGAGCCGCTAGTGAGGGAATGAAGAGATTTGAAATTTTAGTTAATGCAACCAACAAAGTATAAAGTTAAATAATAAAAAGAAATGTAATCAATCGTTAGCCAACATGAATATCGGAAACAGTTTAAAGTAAATAGAAAGACAGAATGGTTTGACAATTATGCTATCTTCTGTTAACTGATAAGACTCTAATCAACTAATGGTATCAGACGTCATTACAATAATGCAATTAAAATACTTATTTCTAATACATAGCTAAAGTTTTATAAAAACTCACTAATAAACTATATATTAAATTGTAATATAAAGTTTGAATGTAGTAAAATAATGTTAAGAACTCCTCACTTATATATTTCGCCATTATCATATCATTGTAAAAGGATGCAGCATCCAAATAGCTCAGGATGATCAGGATCTTTGGGAGAGTCCTACTTTCAATGGTACTATTAGACAAAGACGATGATAATAAAACCTCTGTAGATATGCAGTCAGAATAAGTAATTAGGTGAATCACACCGTTTTTCTTCTATTCAATGTTCGTTTAAAATATTTGTAAAGTGTTACAACCATACTGCAGCGTGTCTCTAGCTGGAGCATGGATGAGTCAGCTCGATCGAGAAGCACCACACCGTCAGAAAATAGCAGCATAAGGCTGTAGTGTTTCGTACGATGAATGTAGGGATCCGAAGAGCCAGTTTCTGGTATTGCGGCATTCCATTCAATCCTCAGGGTTAACAATGCATCTTGAATCTTTGTTGAGTATGGATGACGAACTGTTTGCTGTTTGCGTTCTTAGTTACGTTTCATAAAAAATCTTTATGATATTTAAGACAATTCTAAAATTCTTTTCAAATAGTTTCTGAGCAAAAGCATTTTGTTTCGCTAACGGTCGCTCAATATAAATGCTTCGATTTATTTTTACCAAAACGCTACGATGAAGAAAAATAGACAAACTCGTGTAATGTATAACACTCCTGTACCAGCAGCCGAATCATTTTTCACGGAAAACAAGAGAACGATTTAGGCTGGGTTCTACGGCGAGTATTCTCTTAATACTTAATCAAACATAATATGTATATTCTATATAAAGTGATTTGTCTTATGCTGTGTATTGCAAATTCGATTCATAATATAATGTGATTATATAATAAGACAACAGAAAATTTCTTTTAAAAGTTTACAAGTAGTATACGTCAAGAAATGATTGCTGTATACAATAAACATTGTAATAGATTTCGTTAACATCACCCCGTAAAGCACCAGCCTTCCTGGGTATATATAAACTGGGTACAAAACATGGTCTATAAAATTAAAATTTAGGAGTAAGTGCTCTTTTTCGTCAAATTCCGCGGAATACCGGCGTGAAATAGCAGCATAACGCTGCTGTGTTTCGTCTGGTGAGTGCAGGGATCCGGAGAACTTTATTAGTGATAACGAGGCATTCCATCTCAGTCCTCAAGGGTGACAACGCATCTGCATTATGATTCCAATGATGAATGTATATGTCATGGGCCGCAGGAATCATTTGACATCAGGTGAACTGTGTGCTCGTTTGTAACTCTCAATGTAATAAAAATAAAAAACAAAATCCGATATAACGCGTGAAAAAGATCAGTAAGCTACTTGTATAACCGCTAACCGATGGGGAAGAAAAGTTCTCGAGTGGCAACCACATGATATCAAACTCATGTAAGACAACTCCCAATGAAGCAAATGCCTGCGTTCGTAAGTAACCGTGACTCCCTTAAAAAAAATTACTTGTGTCTACAAACGTCAAACTAGGGTACTTAGAAAGGATCAATTAACCATTTAATAAAGGCATGATTCCTAGCGAATCCTACTTCCCTAAAATGAAGCGTAACGGAACATAAACAAAGGTGCAGCCCTGGTCGGGGCAGCAGAGCGTCGTTCGTTCACTCCGAGGCTATATTTAGTGGAGTGCGCGGAATGCAGTCCGCCCGGCGCTGACCTACCACAACACCAGTGTCATAGTTTCGGCGCACGCGCAGCCTCTCACTGCGAGGGTGCATCCACACCTCGAATATTCAATTTTTTTTTTGGAATATTTTAAATCAATTTAATTTAAATTTGTTTTTTAGTTACCAGGTTTCTTTTCGAACTAACAAGGCATCATTGTGCTTTAGTACACTTAGTCTCTTTTGAAAGGTGTATCCACAATACAGTGTGGGTCACAGATATAGAATACACCGTAGGAAAAGGTTTTTTTAAAATTTATTCAATTATTATTATTATTTGTTTTTATATAATTTTAATTTTAATTATTGACAAAAACAGTGAGTTTTAACGATACTAAATACACATATCAATCGTTAGGACTTATGTAAATTCTCTTATTTTTTGTAAATGAAAATAACAATTACAATTGTAAAATATGTTAAATAAACTTTTATTATCAATACTATACAGTTAGTAGTTTTAATGTTGTAAGTTAGTTGTTTAAATTAAACAAAGTTATTTTATACAAAATTTATTATAAAAGTTTTAATTTAATCGTTCCGTAGCTTATGTAAAAGCAATATTCTTAACGATTCTTACTTCTTCAAACGTATTCTTGATGTAACAAATTATATAAGTACACGTTACGTAAACTATGTAATTTTTCAGAACATGAAGAAATATTGATTATAAAAAACCGTGCACGTGTAGTTTAAAAGTTATAAGAAATCTTTCCCTATAACTTCCGAGAGATATTATAGAATAATATCCGACATATAACCAATCTGTCAAGCTTCATTAAACGTATTGGTTGTTACTTTTAACACGGTCGAAGCTTTAAACTTATATGAAAAATCAAATTCTAAATAGAAAACCAAAAATAAATAGAAAAAAAAAGTATAAGGAGTTTCGAAATTAATAGACCAACTAAAAAAAAATCGGTCTAATTTTTTTCTATTACTTATTTAAACAGTGGTAGAGCTACTCTGCAGTTTGTTTATAGCTGCAGAATGACTGAGTCTGCGCGACCGGATTGGACCAAGCTCTAACAGAATACCAGCGTAAAATAGCAGCATAATGCTGCTGTGTTTCGTCTGGTGAGTGCAGGGAGATCTATATTACTGGTGACGAGGCATTCCATCTCAGTCCGCAAGGGTGACAACGCATCTGCATTATGATTCCTTGTCAAGGACGAATGTAGATGTCATAGGACGCAGGAATCACTTTTCATAAGGTGAACTGTGTGCTAGTTTGTTACTCTCCAAATAATAAAAGAAAATTCTCATTCAATTATACATTTATTTCAGGAATATATAATATAATTCGAATAAAAATAAGTTCCATTTGTTTTATTATACAAATTATATTAGTTATGACTTTTACGCCGAAATTTTGACGTTTACCTCATTCATCGCTCACATTAATAATTTTTTTCGCACAACTATAATATTATATTAAATAGTAAAATTACTAAATGAAAAAGGAAATGACAACAAGATATTACACTTTAATCCTCATGATCGAAGTCGTTATTTCATTATTAATAGTTGAGAATAAATAGAGCTGTTTCAGCCACAGTAATTATCAACTATCGGTCGGACAGTACGTGGCAGATTACATTGAGTTCACTAAAGAAGAATGGACAATCCTTAATCCGCCAAGTGTCGACCGTTGCTAAGTTAGGAAAATTATACACAAACACCAAACTTGACAGACAGATTTTTTATCGATGAATTTACAAGACGCCTTGTTAGTTCAATGTCTAAAGTCTAAAGTCCGGTGGTGTAGCAGCTCAGTGTCTAATTGTTCGCTTTTAATTCACGGTACACGAGCAAACCTAAAATGACTACCTTTTGTTCTTTGTATTTTTAGCTTTAATTTACCACATCCTCGGCCTTGCATGAAACAACTGCATGTGTAGGAAACATGTAGAATAATTATATTTTTTGATGACACGAAATCCGCCAAGCTGCAGTTGAGTCAGGTCGCGGACTATATCTTTAGATAGAAGACGTAACGTGCTAACAAAAAGTCATATGTTGCATTCTATAATTTCAAATAGACTAAAAATATAATATATACATTGTTTATTGCTGGACATAATGTAAAGGTTTTCGTCGACTTTTCTTAAATTTTATATCTCATGACAAACATAACATTTCTTTAAATGTTTCCTTAATCGTCGACACGTAATACATAAAATTAAACAAGCATTGCTTTGCGATCTGTGAAAATAGTCAATAAAATACTAATAAAGGGTAACGAGTTGGAATGGTCCACCCACACGTCATGTTCGCTTCGCCCCCATATATATAACCTATAAGCCAGGTCGGCGACTATGTTCGCATGATTTTTTTTTCGCATATATCTACAACCTTCTCAGATTGTACGAAGTTATAAAAAAATTGAATTGCTATATATCGTTTGTTTTGTTTTTGTATTAGTAGTGTTTAGTAGTTTTAAAATCATTCAGCTTTACAGACACCTAAGTTCAGGTTTACGTAAGTTATAGAATACACAAAGGAAGAACTGTAGGGAACACGCAGTGTAAACCGACTAGATACACATCTCTTTATCGATACGATTGGAGGATAATTGATTATATTAGATCATAAATAATATATTAATATATTCGTACATAAATTTTTACCTATTGGATGCTTGTAATAACGATGAATTGATAAATTAATAATTTAAGATTAATATTTGATTTTATTTCTTAATTGTGTCCTTAACAAGTTTGCAAATAATAAAGAGTAGTTCTTTGTACTAAACTGACTATCAATAAATATATAAAATATATTTTGGTACAAAACGAATAACTTGTATGTAATTTACATTTTTTTATTTATATATTTACTTATAAACTTTTGTACAACTAACATATGCACAAAGGCAGACTTAATGCCTAAGGCATTATCTACCAGTCAACCTTGGGAGGGTTCAGAGAAATCAAGGTAGGGACAGATGAATAATAAGAAGAAAAAAGAAACATACAGTACATCTAAATACTTATAAAATTATAGATATATATCTGTTATGTTATTATATTCTTATAATAGTTATAAGTGTAGAGCATAAAACAGTACATCTTTGTATAACTTCTAAGAGATGTTCATTTACATTTGTACACGATTGATGAAAACATACAATAACACTGGCATCATTGTGTTCTGGTTTGAAGGGTGGACTAGCCAGAGTAATAAGTAGATACAAAGATAATCCATTTTAAGGGCTGACAACGCAAACGTTTTTCCTTACATAGCCTCTAATCTAGATTTATAGCTTTGGTTATTTTTATTGTTAGGTTTATTTTATGTATATTGCGCCTTCCTAAAATGACACCAATAGGCCATTGATGCCTTTTTGAAAATGTTGGTAAAAACATATTGACCGTCAATTGTAAACATTATTAATTAAAAAAATAAAGAAAACCTTTTTGTATCTCTCGTAGAGAATGTTTGTTGTCGAAGCAAAGTCATTATGAACTTCAATACGATTTGAAAAGTTTATTGCGAAAAAATTTATATGAATAAGTGCAAAATTAATATACGATTGATGATCCACAGCAATAGGAGAGGCTTGTGTAAGTTACATAGGTAAGTTTGTGTAAGTTGTATAAATACACTTCGAAAAGATCAACCATCAGTCAATAATTTTTTTCCACGTTCCACCTTTTAATTGTGCCATATAAAAATAGGAATAGATAAAATAGTGAAGAGTAGTAGCCACCTTCCGTTTCGCTTCTAAAATCAATATCAATTTTATTTTTACACTGCCAAACCTCATAATTTATTCAAAATCAACTCTACTAGAGCAAACACTTATATCTACACGAGACCGTAGCACTTATAGAGCTTGCGGGTCTAAAATGGGATTAGAGAAAGAGCACAACCCTAAATAAATGCTGATATAGTCTGTCTGACTCGGTCTCGGGGTGCGTCGGCCGCTGTGGCGCCGGTTAGGTCAGACAGTGCTATTAGATCTCAGATTGATCGGTGCTCCGTCGCGCTCCCCGTATCCTATAGACGTCTTATTTTATCGCCGCTAACTGTGTGTCTAGCATGACGTAACTCGGATGCTTTTTATGTACAGCTTAGGTCTTTATATAAGGCTTCCTCAGCCGGCCGACATAATTAAAATCTTTTGCGCTGCCTTCACAAATCCGCACAACATTTTGTTATTAAAATGCCTAGAAAACCAGGTACGTGTGGCCCACGTAGAGTTTCCCTATGACCGCGTATGCTACTTGCTTGTGTGTAGGTGAGATTTTTTACATAATATTTAGGGTACAAACGCACACAGTTCACCTGATGGTGGTAAGAGAAGATTGAGGACTATAATATTCAAATCCATCCTCTAAAAAGTTTCAGGATGTACATGCGTTGATACCCCTAAGGGCTGAGATGAAATACCTTGTTATCTCTCCGCGGACCTCTGCACTTACCATACGAAACACAGTAGTATTGTATTTTACGCTGGTGTTCAGGTCGTGGTTTTTCCCCGGTCGAACCTGCCTATTAATTTTGTAGCCAAAACTGGCTACGTCTCTATATCACTGTTGAATTCAATATTTGCCAAAATGTTTTTTTGTTCTTTTCAAGAACGTGGATTGGCCATCGCTTTCTAACTTAACCAATATTCTCCGCAGATCGAAATGTTGTTTGTGCATTCCTCTTCTTTCTTAGGTTTTGTTAATTCAAGACGATAATTCTGCCAAATGGCAATCTCCAGGAGTTTTGTGATGAGTGTTAAAAATACCCGTAGCTATCTCGTCAATTGTTTCCTGCCTCTAGAAGTCTGAACTAAATTATACGTATCTTCTTCTAAAATTTTAATAGTTGTGCGTAATATCATTACTTATTTTTTCCACAAATTTTTAAATTAAATTAGTTGGTATATAACCTTAACCTACTTCTGTCGACGCGGGAAGTCTGAATAAAGTAAGTCAAGAATAGGCTTACATTTTCACTTATTTTTTTGGCATAATCTCAATTCCTTGTATTCATTAGATTTGTTCAGAGTTCACTCTATTATTCATCATATTCTTTATCTAAACGCACAATATACATACATCAAGTATTTTGATTCACATAAAGTCAAAGCATGTGTTTCGAGCCTTCTTTTTTTTACATGGGGAAATGCCTACGTATTGCCCCTGCAAGGATGGTTCCTCCATCATCGCGTATGGCGTGGGGTCACGGGAACGCTTTCGCACACATCCGCGACCCCGCCTGCGCTGGCCGTTGTGTTTCGAGCCTATCCTATGCTTACCATTCGTATAATGATTGACAGTTGACATTTCTTTACTAATTAGATAAGTTGTTATCATTATATTCAATCCTTTTTCATACACAACAGTACTGCTGCCACATATACAATAACTGTCACGTATAAATATATGGACTGATTATATGTTACCAGTGCTGATAAAAGTGTATTGTAGAGGCGTATAGTATGACAGTTCAGGTACAAAAGTGATAATCGACGTCATAGAACGTCCACGTAACACTTAATCCTTATCATGGACATTTTTCAGAATTTGCGATAAAATAAAAGGTGCTTCGTGAAGCGTGAAAATAAATGTATTGTTTTGTTACTTAGGCGTTTTTTATACGTGTAGGCAAGCATCGATGGACGTGTTTTCTGAACACATACATTTCGTATAGTAAATTGTCACGTGTTTAATTCTGTACACTACGAAAGCCATGTGAAGAAAATCGGGATTCACTCAGGTCAAATGCCACAAACTTTATATTGCACTTATGTATATCGATACAAAATCTATGAGCAAGAGGACATTCTATTATAAGATTCCGACACATTTATTAGTTCATTAATTTGAAGTTTGTTACCATCTGACGTCAAACGTCGGACCGTTTGTGTGTGAGCAATGTCGTTAGAAAAACTCAATGAATCCCTTAGGATTTTTTTAGCTTCACTTCGTTTTTTATACAATGGAAGCCTATTGAATTTTACTACTGTAAACCGTGTCGTTCGTTAATAATTAAATAAAAACCTAAAACCTAAGGTCTTTAATTACATTTATTATATCCATAGTGCAAGGTGTACACTTCTGGATTTTCCAAATATCTTTTTATGTTCATTAACTTTTGATCTTGACGCGTATGTGGAAATAATATTGGTTATAATCTTTACTGGCATGTTGTTAATTTGATTATGCTAGTTGTGAATATAAAAGGCATTGCAAGATATTTAGAAATTTATGTAATAACACTTAGCTTTTTAAAAGAAGATGTAATTCGCAAATCTCTAAAAGCACTTTAGATTCAATAGATTCCTATTTTTAGACTTATCATAAATTCTATCATTAATATGTAAAGGAATAATACTTCCGGTGGTCTCTAGTCAATCTACATACCAAACCAGATTGTGGAGTTCTTTCAATCCGGTAGCAAGTTTATGAGTTATTGATATAAAAATCATATTTTCCATAAACTACTTAAGGTAACATGATTCTCTAATATTTCATCTACACTATTTTCGTATACAATATGAAAGAAACATACAAACTTTAAAAAGTTTTAATTTTTATGACTTTCTACATAAAATTGTATTGATGCGTAACCAAGACTTACCAACACAACTTTAAAAAGTGGAACTACTTTTTAAACTAACATTACTTGTCATTAAGCACTCATGTATATAAATGTGGCAAAAAAAAAGTAGTAATTGTTTTATACATCATGATTAAAAATTTACCCACAATTTATTCCTGAATAAACTAACTTACATGAAATAGTTTTATACATTATCCAAAAGAGGAATATTATTTATTTACATGTAGTATATTTGATGGTTTTATGTTGCTTGTAATTTAAATATAATTGGTATCCCAAATCCGGTTCTATTGAGTTACTTTTTACATCATTGACGTCTCTACCTTTTCGTTTTTGCATCGGCTGTGTAGTTCTTATCTTAACAAACTGCAGCGTATCAGCGTCAAGGCACTTGATCGTTTCCAAGACCACATGTTTATTATTAGCTGTTATATCTCCGAGAATGTCTTGTTTACTCTGTAATGATGGTAGGCTAATAGCTGTGTTTAACGTTAATTAAAATACTTGTACTTCAAAAATGTCTGTTTTTGTCAAGACATTGATTGCCTTTAGTGAATAATGTAATTGTTTGTCGCCCTTTCATTAAGCCGTTTATATTATTTTCCCTTGTTTGCGTTTTTTTATTGTTAACACTGGGTTTGGTTTTTTAGAAGATAAATTTCGAATACAATGTATTTTTATATTCTTCCTGAGATTATGCTGTAATAATAATAAATAATATATTTAATCTAAAAATAAAAATACGATTCTTAGCCTGTCTATAATCCACCAATGTAAAATTATAGGCCGTCCTCATAAGTTGTCGTAGAGGTGCATGTAGTAATTTCTTAGCTGAACCATACCTGTAACGAATTTCGTATTTAATGAAAATAAAGTCTAAAAGCGCAATAGTTCAAAAACAATGGCGCCACGAGATATCACCCTGGGGCTAGAATTTATTTTTGCCAAGCTCTAGAGTTATTTATATCAACATTTAACCTCAGGCGTTAATTTGAATTGCAAATCTTATTGCATGATATTTTCGATGTGAAATTACATTGGTTGCAAACTTCACAAGTAATGCTGCGACATTAGACATTGCATTGCGACCAATAAAATGTATTGTAATGCTGTTTGTGGAACTCGAGTCCGTTCCCTGTCTGATAATATTACACGTGAATCTAGAATGCAACATCCTGACATAAATCGGAACATTGATAACTATACCTATGTTTATATATATTTGTGATTACTTAACGTGTCACAAATATATATATGAATCATAATGCAAATGCGTTGTCACCCTTGAGTGACTGAGATGGAACGCCTCGTCACCAGTAATAAAGGTGTCCGGATCCCTACATTCACCAGACGCAACACAGCAGCATTATTCTGCTATTTCAAACTGGTATTCCGAGAGGGCGTAGTCCTATTAGTCCCATTCTGCAGGTAGAAACAATTACTAAACATTATATAAATCTTAATTTACACCATCGTTTTGCAGCTCCTAGTAATAGTTGACTTTTGCCGAAGGGGTCATGGGTGAGTGTCATATTTGGGATAGCGGTGTCAGTCATCTGGCACAATAGACTTTTCTCTTTACAACCACTCTAGCATAATGGCACGATTCCATTTTAATTATCGATCCAAATATTTTTTTTGAATTTCTGTTAATAAACTTAATCGAGACTCAGGCAGGCGGTGATTAGTTTACTAGTATGTTTTTATAGACCCTTCTGACACCACTATTGAAGTTTAAACTTAAACTTAATAATACTACCAACATTAAACAATTCCATTAATACTTGAATAAAATGAAATTTGATGAATTTTGCCGGCCTTTATGTTTAATTCGGCCGAATTTTATCTTCTCAATTCTTGACAATTCGAGTGCTACCGTCCCATATAGCGAGCTTTTCAGCTTTTATTTAACAGAGAATAACTATCACATCCAAACATCAAACGCCTAAGTCTCTCGTAACCATGAGTGCTGAAAAACACTAGAAACTACGGGATATTAAAAGTAAAAAGCCCACTAAAAATGAAATCCGTAAAACAAATTTGATTCACTATGTAGTATTCGCGTTAATATAACAAATCATTCCATTCATCCTTTTTTGTTATTATGATATACTCCCAAATAGGTGTTTGCTACAGCGATTAGGCAAATTATTATTTTCATATAGCGTAAAAACTGTAAATTACGAATCAAAGTAATTTTCAATAGATCAGTTATTCACAGTGAAACGATACGATAGTGCCAAAAAGGCTGAGATGAAATAACAACGCACTATCATCAAACGTACGTATTATTACTAAGCTGCCACCCACGACGTGTCGATGCCAGTAACCTACAGCCGCTAATTTTGCACAATTAATAAAATATAAAATTAATAAAATTATAGAC
This sequence comes from Teinopalpus imperialis, assembly GCA_029286865.1. Taxonomy (NCBI): domain Eukaryota; kingdom Metazoa; phylum Arthropoda; class Insecta; order Lepidoptera; family Papilionidae; genus Teinopalpus; species Teinopalpus imperialis. The sequence continues at coordinate 9,103,092 of JAGSMU010000022.1, read as the reverse complement.
CATGAAATATGATATATATGAATATATTTTTGTAAGCCTGATAAGGCTACCAATAAAAAATAAAAACGTACCTCAGAGATTTACATCTGTATCTAGTATTGAATCATGTGCTCGAGGATGAACGAATCGTTAAGAGGTTGTGACGTCATAATCATAATAAATCAAAATATTTTAGTGTTCCTTTATAATTAAATATAATTGGGTCAATATAATATTTACTTTACATTGGATAATATTATAATTTTAACAGTAGAGTTTTTCCTTTCATATTGGTTTGGTATCTATTAAGAAGATATTGTAAATTGTTTTGCCACTGCAAGGAAATGTGATTCATAACTTAAATGACTAAACATTCTTAGTAGTGGTGTCAATTTGTTTTGGCTTTTGTGGATAAACCCCTAGTGTTCTGTGAATCCGCTATAATATATAGGAATCCCTTCCTAACTTTTATAGCTAATTCACACAACATAGTATACATAACTACTTATTACACATTAAGCATTGTAAAATGGTAGAATGCTCTGCCAACCCCGTGGGCAACTATAAGCGTTAATGTACGAATGTTTATTCTTTTTCCCGTGCGGCCACATTTAAAAGCTATAAAATTAAAGTTTATTCGTCGGGCTTCCGACATTAGCATGTTGATATGCAAAGCACACGTGATTATCTGAACGATAAGGATAACTTGATTGTGTAATAACTCATTATACAATTATATTTAATATCCTACGGTTAGATATTTTGTTAAATTTCAAAGAATAATCAGAATACTTGATCCACATGTGGAAATTCGATAATTGTGATTATTAAAAAATACAAGTTATAAAATCTGATTGTTCTATATTACTACGAGCTACTTTAATTATTTTTGCTCGAGAATATATTCAGCATTAAACTGAACTGTTAAAAGAGATACTAAACTTGTGATCAAAAACCTCAAATCATTCCTTTTCCCTTGTCCCTTCAATAGTTTTTTTAGGATCAATCAATAAATGCACAATATAGAGTATATTTTATAAAAATAATGTGACAATTTATAAGAAAATTATAAGCAGAAGGGTGATCTTTTAGTATATTATTAAAAGGTGAGGCATTCCTCGACTGTCTCGCGGAATTTTCTGATCCGCACAGCTGCCTTGTGGAACGGTCTGTCCTCAGCGGTTTTTCCAAACCAGTACGACTCAGGGTCCTTCAAGAAGCGAGCCTAAGTCGTACTGCACTTCGATGTTCGTTTGCTCCCTTTTCTCTATAAAATAAATAAATAAATAAACCTTCAATAATCAATTTACGAACTTTGTAGTTAAATAAAGATGGACTTCTAAAAAAAGCAAATGCATTAAATGTGTTTCTAGGATTATAAGCAATACAGTTATGTAACAAGAGATACTGCTTCAGCCCCTCATCAGCCGTCACGCGCGTGGATGTCGCGATGCGATAACGCTGTCCCTAGAACCTTTGGTGTTTGCTACATTGTTCCGCCATCCCGTGTCCACCCTGCGCAGTCAACGGATAGTTTCTTACAAATATCTCCTTAAACACATCATCATCTCACTCCTTTACTTTTCAACTGTCTAGACCCCAGACTCCCACGAATTCAACACTGCATCCATTGACTTCCTGCAGACTTGCATGCTACATGTTTTAATGTCGAAATATTTGATGAAACGTGATTAACTTTTTCTGTATTCTAGAATATTTTCAACCGTATTAAATAATTTATATTTACGCTAATAACAATTTAATAAAACTATGTCTTCGGATTAGATCGCGTGCAATTTTATAGTTTTTAATTTACAACGTAATTGCCACTGCTTGTAAAGCACACGAAGTGACTCTTAGTAGTTCTATGGGGTTTGAGTTGTTCGTCATCCTGGTGTTAGTTTGACGATAGTTATCCCAAGCTACAAACTGCTTTATATTATTACTTTGCTCTAGAAGAAATATATAATTCTTTGCTTCAGGAATATATAATTCTTGTATTAAAGATATTTATATACTTTCGGAATCTTTGCCCAAGGTAGAACGTGGGAGAGATAATGGCCCGGACTCCGTGTGGCGAAGACGGCGATAATTAGGCCCATTAGCCGTCACTACAGGTGCCACACTCAACGTTCTCAAATTATTTACCTCTTCGCTACTGCAGATACCAAACTATATCTTTATTTTTTCCTTTGAAAGCTCTCTGTTTCAGTTTTATAGGTGCTAAAGTAGCTTCATGAAATATTGTTCGCTAACTATCCCCAGCGCCGCTTGCAAATTAATTACGGGATATAGTGCTTTGTACCATATCCTACTTTCATAATTTGTGGATTCGCTAGTTGACTCGTTTATAATCTAGTTACATCTATAAAACGTACTAGAGCGTGACTAGACAACGAATAAAACGTTATCTTTTAAAATCCACAAGTATGAAACTTTAACTATACAATCGAATAATATTATACCATTATCTGTCATTCAAAGTGTAACAGTGATTTTGTTACTCTATCATACGTACTAAGTTGATAGTTTACAAATTAACATAAATATGGAGTAGAGAATGGTTGCATATGGTAACTGATTGCATATATTTTTATAATTCACGTGATAAATATCCGTCTAAATCTTCACTAGTGACGCTTTAAGCTTAGAATTCTCTAGATTTTTTTAAGTATACAATTAAAAATACAATTCAGCATACAGTTGACTTGATCGTAAGTGATGTATTGTCATCCCATAAACACCTACATCCATCTTCAACAAGTACTCAAGTTACATAGGCGTTGTCACCTCTGAGGAGTAAAGTGAAATGCCTGGCTACCAATAACTGGGCTTCCAGTTCCGTGCATTCACCATGCGTGCCCCTTGTTTGTCACTTGTATCAAACAACTTCTAAATTGACAAACAGACAAAAAAAAGAGACAAATTTAACTGTAAACTATTGTGTACATTCACAGTAGTGTAGTCACCTTAATAGGATTAAAGTTATCGTAGCTCCGTAAAAGGCAATAAGGATAAAGAGGACAAAAATGTTACAAAGGACGATTCAAGTCTGGTAAAGAGATTTACTTGCTTAAAATATAACTCATATTTGTTGAAATATGAAATAACTAAATATTAAATAGGTTTAATGCGATTTAATATTTTACAACACACACACACACATTTTAAAACAACTAGATTATTTACTTATTTACATAAATACATTTTATGTATATTAGATCACTGCAAGAAAATTGTCGTGTTACCGACGTGTTGGAGTATTCTATTATTACCCGTAATATTATAATGAACATCTCGACTAGTCTGAATTTGCTCAACAAATCTTTTTTATATTTCTTATAGATGTTGTTATAGATGAACCTGTCATTATACTATTTTAATTTATTATTATAATAAAAACTCATTTATAACTGAGTGTCCTGAAAAGATTCGACTATATAAATATATGGCATATTAGACACGAGTAATCATTATAATTCAGTTCCGCAATTAAGCATTCTCAGCATGGTATATATGCGCAATACCATTCCACTCTGAACGCTAAGTTTTAAGCCAACGAATTTGCACCCAACTTTCTTTCAAAGTCCGTAAGTCTCTGCTGTTGATATTTCCGCTAAGAGATTTCAAAGCTTTAACATTCTTAGGCGCTACTATTCGAAGTTTAATACGGGCAATTTTAAAGTATATGTTACTGTGATAAATTCAAAGATGAACGACTTTATTAAAATTGTATTTATTTACAGGTACGTACAGACAATTCAAGATTTAATAGTTGCAGATTAAAATACGTAAGTACAGATTTATCGTTTAAATTATAAACTGATTAGAGTATGACGTGTGTCTAATTCTATATAATATATTCAGTTCAATCTGTTTAGAAATAATGGGTTAGCTAAAACTTAACCATAGATTCAAACAGTGATATAGCCACGCCACAATATAGTATTGATATGCAATATGAATAGGACGGCTTGGTCTTGAAAGGTCCACGTTTCCAGTATATTTAGAAACAGTTCAACAAAATACGTAACACATTTCCATAACAACATAACGATGCAGTGTTTCGTATGGTGAGTGTAAAAATCCGTGGACCCAAATACACAGATTCTTTAGTGCATACTAAAGGCGATGACTGAATAATTGAATATGATAAACGAAGTTAAAAAAAGAAGAAGGACATTTTGCGATATTTTGAAGATCAAGTATCAAGTAGTAAAACTACTGCTGTATTATCCGACTCGATTTCGACACCATCAATCATCAAAGATACAAAATTGCGATCGATAGAAAGAGAGAACGTAACGCAACTTATAAAGGCTGACCTGATACATATTGGCTCTCAATTATAGATTTTATTTTATGAAAACAACAACCCTTGATCCACATCAGAAATTATGAACATTCTTTCTGCAGGCTAGTATGACAAATAGGACACTTGTGAAATAATCAACGTGCGTATGTACTTCGAAGTCATTTCAAAAAGAATAACCCGAAACCTAGCACAAGTTCTAAATCACGTGTGAGTTGTGGTATCTGAAAGGTTTGTGAAAATGTTATAAAGAGATTTGAAGAAGATGAACCATTGTTGCCTTTGACTTCGAATTCTCCCAAAAAGTTAAGAGATATCTGTGATTTCCTAACATACCTAGAGAAGAAGATTCTCCCGTTTTCGTAGCTAATATATATCGTAGCAAATTTTAACTTTAGCCTAGAAATGAGCTTAGCCTGATCTGAAAGATTATTTGTAATAGCAGGAGCATACCCAGACTTTATGTAATGTTCGTAACGTACATAAAACGTGTATAGTATATAACACTTTTTATGAAGTTCAGTAACGAATCGTTATAGATATCGACATAACTCAGTATCGGAGCATCCCTTCTTAAAAGTAACTTGAAGTCCATGTAAAACCGTCAATAGTATAGAAAGATGATAATTTTTTCATCAGGCAGCTTCAAAAAATTACTTTTAATATGCTAAATATATCTTGTATGTTAGAAGCCAGTTTCAATCACTTGTGGAAATACACAACGAAAATTTGCATTTTTTTTTGTATTTCTATTATATGTTGATTATATGTTGTTGATTTTAGTATGTTGATTTCTTTAATTTACTATTTGATGTAACTTTAAGTTACGTTAGTAACGCGAATACCATTGGAAATCATCATTCATATTTTAAAAATAAGATAATAAACATAAAGAACAATATGTACGTAACGGATATTTATATGCATGTGTAACAGGATGATTTCTTACGGGTAAACATAGACGACGCTGGCGTGCTGGTGCAAGTGACTACGTCGAACGAGGAATCTTCAATTAAATCAGAGGGTTCATAACGTTTGTCGGGTGCGGCCCGCATTATCCTGACACAGGAGGCAATCATGGAGCGGCTTAGGGCGAGCGACCGAACGTAAACGATTTACAACATTCTCACTTACGCCGAGGCGAATTGATAAAAGGGTTCGTTTACTACACGGCCACGTGGATTTTAGTCTATACCATTGTTTTGAACATTTGTTAGCGATATGATTTTAGTGTGTCGTATTTGTTCGTTTTATTCCCTCTAAATCTTCGCATTCATATAACTGCACAGAGTTAAGGTATATGGTTTATATGATATCGTGTGTTCAATGACTGATTGAAAAATATAAAAAAAAAATTACAACATTACGCCTTACTGAGCTATAAACGCTGAAAAAAGACGTAGTATAGTAAAAAAGACGGAAACCTTATAGGATCACAACCTCTCGTATCTGTCGGTCTGTTCGTATGAAATTTAAGTACAGTCGAAATGACCCAATTCGCAAATGTAGAGCGTAAGTAAACGAAATCCAAGTTTTTGGTTAAGTTTGAGGACCAAATTAGACAAACACATTTTTTTTCTAGTATACATAAGTCGAGCATTGAAATTTTGAAAATATGGGGAGGGGAACCTAAATTAAAATTCACTTTAAAAGTTCTCGCGGTAGTGTCACTCTACACGCGAGTTCGGCACGCACATGATCAGTTTTTATTAACATTAATATTAAATAAACCTTACGCACTATATGTATGTTCGAATACTTTTAGACCATTTTTTAAAACAATATGTTAATGGATATAAAGATATAATAATTTTGCAATATAATCGTAGAACTGGTTCATTAATCAATTGACGAATAAAACATTAATTGATCCACCGTGACTCATGAAATGGTTTTCCCTTTTTGTATGAACATTATAAAAACAGCAGAACGTTTCTAATATCCGTAGCGTAATACGTAATATCGTACAATGTACTTTATAAGTGCTAAGCGACGGAGCGGAATGGACGTCGTATTGGTGTCGACCGCAGCGTACTCTCGGCTCTCGGGCTCGATCTTATGCCGTAAATATTTGCCCAGTAACCGATCGCCGACTATATTGACTGCGATAGCCTTTGCGAGACACTACGCAATATACTTTAACGGGGTAGCTTGAGTGTAAGCTTCCAATAAGTTGCATTGCATTGAAGACTTAATTAACATTGTGGTGGGGACGCTTGTCGGTGTCGGATTTTAGATATTTTTTACTTCAAACTAAAATATTATTATTAAGAATATTACATTACACATTTTTATATTTCGATCGTACCCATGCTAAAAACTAAAAGTAATTTATTACATACTATCTCGTCCGTAACATCAACGAATGGGCAGCAATTTATTTATTTCATTTTATTTACTCTTTATTGCATTAACCTTAACAAAGTTTAAGGCAGAATTGATGCCAATGGCATTCTCTACCAGTCAACCCAAGGTGTGGTGACATATAGTGATAGATGTAGCAATAAACTAATTAATAAAAATAAATAATATATTTTCATAAGAAGTGAGGCTTTGGGACTTGAAAATTATAACCTTATAACAATTATTTTTTCAGCAGCATTTTCTACTTTTGAGTTGATATACTAAAAGAACAATGATGTTCATAACCGTTATATAATAGGTTATATAATAGCTATACTGCAGTTTGTTTCTAGTTGCAGAATGAATGGGTCAGCTCGACCGGGATAGAACCAAGCCCTCTCAGAATACCAGTGTGAAATAGCAGCATAATGCTGCTGTGTTTCGTCTGGAGAGTGTAGGGATCCGGAGACCTTTATTACTGGTGACTAGGCATTCCATCTCAATCGTCAAGGGTGACAAGGCATCTGCATTATCAAGGATGAATATACGAGTAGATGTCGTGGGCCGCAGGAATCACTTACCATCAGTTGAAGTGTGTGCTCATTTGTTACTCTCAATGTAATAAAATGATTCTTCAAAGTATTGTTACTTAATAAAAAATACGATGAGAAGTAGAAACAATTTATGTAACTTAGCAAGACGCGGAGGCTTATTTTCAGTAGAAGACTAAAGGTAAGAGATAATATAATGAAAAAAAAAATATCCGCACATACTTAATAAAAAAACCAAAACAAGGAACTATTTTATCAAAAACCCTCGCATTCAAACTTCAAATGTAACATACGTATCCAAACAGCAGTTTACATGGTAGAGTAAATTTTAAACAATAGTTAATTCTACTCGTTTCAGACGGAATGCAAATGTACCTAGAAACGTATTTCCGCAGCGTCGTTTTGCACGAGACCTGGCCGTCTTAACAAAGCTCGAGTAAATCTTGTGACACATTGTCGCATCCGAAACAGTCTGAATGCGTTTAATTTCAGTTTTGGAGATGCAGGAGTGGTTGCAAAGCATTAGTTTGCTTTAATTTTTTTTTTAACACGGGAGCTTTGGTTACTGGGACCGCCGCAGCTATTGTAGCATGAACAGGTAAGAATTTGATTATAGTTATAATTTATTTTTAACTGTTTTACTGATAAAACGTTTACTGTAAGTAAATTGATGGCCTACTAAACCAAATGGTTTTTTAGTCATTTCAAAGATAAAAGATTTTATTAAAGATTTAAATTGTTTCATTGTTTCAATACAAAATTTATTTATTCGGCTTCTCTCGCAAATTAAAAAAATGCCATCTTGCATAAATTTAAATGTTAAATTCTCGTAAAATTACAAGTACAGATTTAGAATACATTGCTCGCATATAGGTGAATTAAGTTTTATTTAAGATTTTCAGTTATTATTCATGAACATGTTACCGTATTAAAAAAAAGGAATAAGAAAATTTTAGGAAGCACGAAAGTCTGGTATCCAATCTTTAATAAGTGTAAAATGTCTGAAAAAACATACGTATGTACAAATGCTTTCCTGCTCAGTTTAAGTGACATGTTGTGTTTAAAAAAGAACAAACATTTGCTTAAACTGACAAAGTTATAAATTGTTTCTTCGTTACATGAAAAATAACAAGAAATTTGAACGATGTTCAAGGCGATATATGAATATATATATAGGTGTAGTATGAATCAGCGAAGGAACGATGCGAAAGAAACGGTCCATGATCGATTCCAGTAGTGTGTGAAAGCGTTGTAATTTGTAAAACAACTGAATATCTCCGTGAAAATCGCTGTCAATGAAACACACGCCTACTTGTGAATGGTTTGAAACGATTCGTTATACGAAATTAAGCCCTACGATTTTTTTCTTTAGCTACGCCTTCAATTAATCGTTACTTCGATTTCAATAACGTCCAGTAACTCGTAAAACTAGATTGATCTCTAACGGAGAATATTATTAAGACGTTCTTTAGTTTATTTGAATAAGTGATAAAGATAAATTACTTTCGAAGTTATAAGGTGAGAGTCAAGTGTCGGGTGGTGTGGTGAATTATTAGCATAGCCCTTACGAATTTATTGCGAAGTGGCATTTCCTATTACCTATGCGGCCGGAGAAGGAATGCGAGGCGGCCGGTGAATCATGTTAGCGGTGGCGGGTGGCGCTGAGGTCACGTAGCTGTGCGATGCCGTCATTGTTGCATTACGTCGTGCGCGCAGGAAAAAAACGCCTCTATGCGCTTCACTTCCACGGCCTCTTAAAAATTAAGAAACAAATACAGTCCAAAAGATTAATCGTTCTTTTTTTATTAAAAAAATGGATGTACCAAATGAAGCGACATTTTTTTATGTTTTTATTACATTGTTAGTAACAAACGAGCGCACAGTTCACCTAATGGCAAGTGATTCCTGCGGCTCATGAGATCTACCTTCATCCTTGAAATGAAGTTATAACGCAGAAGCGTTGTCACCCTTGAGGACTGAGGTGGAATGCCTCGTCACCAGTAGTAAAATTCTCCGGATGTCTACACTCACCAGACGAAACACAGCAGCATTATGCTGCTATTTTACGCTTGTATTTTGTGAGGGCGTGGTCCTACCCCGGTCGAGCGGACCCATTCATTTTGCAGCTAGAAATAAACTGCAGTGTAGCTCTACCACTGTAAAAAATAACAAACTATTAACTTCATAATTTCTTCAATTAATTATCATACAAATCTTTCTCCTCGGTTTTTCTCTTAAAATGTCGAAGCAAAATCAAGAATAAAAAAGGAACTAAATATGAAAAGAAATCATCGTAGAGTTAATGTCGGTGTAAATTGAAAGAGTTTCAAGTTGGTAATAAAGTCATCATAAAGAAAACAAAGTAATTCAAAATTATTTTGTGTAATGAGGCTGTGTTAAAGCCAGGAATGAATGGTATGCACTACGGAACAGAGCACGCTGGTCAATTCAAATGCGTATTATTTATGAACAGCGATAAGTATGCAATGCTTCAAAGGATTTTATTCCTTATTGAATTGGTTATAGAGGCGTTGATCGTATGAATAACGGCCCTACGCTGAGGTCGATATATCTCGGGGGCGTTTATTGGCGAGAATTGGGCGCATCCCGGTTGTTCGGCTATCCGTCCTACGTCGCTGTCATTCTATGGGAGTAAGTTTAAACGCTTACGTGTGGTAAAATTGACATCATTTATATTGTGTTCGACAAAATTGATAGCTAAAGATAAAACACCGCGAGTAGAGACGTTATGGAGTACATTATATTACAAAAGTCGGTTAGAGGTGTATATATTTTAAGTTATGTTCGTGAATCCCATCAGAAATTTGTAAAACACATAAATGATGTAATCTCGCTGTATGAGGTCTTCCGGTCTTTTAATAATTAGAATTTTAATGGTATATCAGAAAATGTTTCCCTTCTACTTGTTTGTTCCCTTTTTTATTATTGTATTGAGGGTGACAAAGGAGCACACATTTGATGGTAAACGATTCCAGCGGCCCATGAGATCCACATTCATCCGCTGTAAGGAATCAAAATTAAAGCATCAGGTGACTAGTGGTTTAGAGTGCGGTCTGCTGAACTTATGGTTAGAGGCTCGAATCCGCTATTCGACCATTGTGAAACATCTCCTAACACAAGGATTTCCAGCTTAGTTGGAGTGGTTAACTGGAATATTAGTAATTTTACTAAGTTTTAGTTGTCCCCCCTGAGTACTAAGATCCAATAGACATAGGTAATAAGGGTCTCCCGATCCCTACACCCACTAAACGAAACACAGCAGCGTTATGCTGCTATTTGACGTTGATATTCTGTTCTTGTTGATAGTCTGTCAAAAGTCTCGCCAAAAATCGTCTTCGTAAATATTTATAAAAATCGAATATAAGATGAAAAAGAAGAAAGTAGCTACTGAAAAATTTAAGATTTGTGTGAGATTTCTATGTTTAAACGGAGGTAGAGCTACACTGCAGTTTGTGTCTAGCTACAGAATGAATGGGTCAGCTCGACTGGGGTAGTACCACGACCTCACAGAATACCAGCGTAAAATAGCAGTATAATATTGCTATGTTTCGTCTGGTGAGTGCAGGGATCCGGAGACTTTTATTACTGGCGACGAGGGATTCCATCTGTCCTCAAGGATGACAACGCATCTGCATTATGATTCCTTGTCAGGGATGAATGTCATGGGAAGGGCCTCAGGAATCACTTGCCATCAGGTCAGGAGCAGCCCCGGGGCCTCCTATGAAACACGAAGTTACCGCTTTGGCTGATACCTGACGAAATTATCACCGCCACACTTCCAAAAACATAGTTTATTTAAGACATGACGAGTTTAATCTGAAACAGTACAATTTTTTCTCAGTCAGGTCGATGGTTTCGTGTTACGTAGAATTTTGAAGTTTGGCTTTATCTCTACTTACTCTAATTCTAACTCTAGTCAGATAAGTTGCAAGTTGTTAACACAACATTGCATTTAACTGCCTAACTAAAATCACGTTAAAAATAACATGAAGGATTCGTGATAATCGGGTTGTTTGTTAAAACAATTTTACAGATAAGTAAGCGTGATACTCAACATAACCCGTCTATAATTGTGCGTGTCCAAATTACTTTTATCGTATTAACCTGTGAAATGTAATTATTTACTAAATTAATTCTAGCGACACGGTCAGTTACGCAATAAAAGTCTATCGTTTAGTATAAATGTGTCATTTTGATTAACAGGTGTAGACAGTAAAATTGTTTAGAGTAATTACAACTTAATATTTTTATATATATCAGTACTAAGTAAGTAAGTAAAAAACGTATTTCGTTAACATGCTAATACTGTACTGAAATATAATATATATATATATATATATATATATATATATATATATATATATATATATATATAATATATTATATATATATATATAATAATATAATATGTATAACGTAACAATTGTATCCACAAAATAAATTTAGTAGTAAGAATATATATATAAATATATTTTACTTCTGGTTTTGAAAGCGATAACAACTTTGAAGGAAAACGTACGTACGTTTTAGTATATTAACAAAACTTAGATCATATTATTTCCCCAGGCCATTAGACGTATGGCGGGCGGCGGTCGGTCGCTAGCCGAGAGGTCCTCGTTAACGACTCATTCATCGCTGGCCATCTGGCCTTGTAAACGCTCGTTCATCCTGTCCTGCCTACGTGTATGTACAAAACAGAAGTCTGTGGTCTGTGGAAACACTTGTCAACACCCATTAATATTGTTGAAACAAAATAAATTTAAAATACTATAATATATTAACGGGAATACATTTGTTTTTCTGTTAATCGTACTTTCTTCGACAAAAAATAACTTGTTAAAACTTAAGACTAAAGATTATCAAATTTTAAACTGTAGCTTAAATTTTACGCAAAAATTAAGAACAATATCGTATATAGTATCGTATCTACAATCATTCCTATGTAATGTCTATACTGTGGCGAACCTTTAATTCCAGCACGGATAACCGCAGAGAACCGTTTTGTGTTGCTTTGAATCAGCCCGATCATATTTACATTAATCGTGTCCGCATCGACGTCGTGAGGCGTCTGTCATTGGCCGCTTGGCGTCAATTGCTCCTTTGTACCTAGCCGTCACTGTCTGCTCGTCACTCCTCCACAATTCATAGGACGCTCTATAAATATCTCCCTACACGATTGATTCACTCATTCATACTTAATTTCATTTAATATCGACACGTCACTGCCTATTATTCGAAGCAGACGGAGTCACACACCCCTCGTTCTATGTAATCTTGAATACGGTACCTGCCTTTATGGGACGTTATAAGAACTGTATAAATTTTTCATATTAAAAAAAGGAAAAATTAAATATCTTAAGTCAAAAGAAAAACAAAATTTATGTGATATAAATAAAAAGGACAAACATACGTCGTGTTCATTGTAGTAAATAAAATTCTGTCACTGACGATTTCTCTGCTTATACAGTATATATATATATATATATATATATATATATATATATATATATATACATATATATACCTTATATATAATATTTACATTAGAGAAATTCAATATTAATTCTTAACGTAATAAAAAACAAAAAAAAAATACATTAGTTTCTTCTTTATAATCTAAATGAAAATACTTTAAATTATGAGAATTTTCAAATAGAAAGCTCTTGAAAATAAGTATTTTTTTTTCGATATAATAGTTGTATAAAATTAGTGGAGATAATTAAAGATGAATAAATCGCATGGTTTTTACCAGTTATAGAGCACAACCTCGGTGTCCGAAGAATTAATTAACACAACTTTCTGCTCTGGTTTACTATAAATATTAATGTTTTATAATTAAACATCCACACATACAGTGTTTGTACATGGTATATGTTGCCAACAATTATACCTTAGTAGACTTTAACCTTGAAATAATCTAATTTCCGACACTATTCTATTAAATGAATACGGACAATGACCTGACTTTAAGGATATACAGCGAATTTGATAAATAATAATGTGATTTTCAAGTGCAGGATCGCCTACGTTTTCTATTTATAGTCTCTATTTATATCTTCCAGCTACAAAACATCGCATGAAGTACAAGGTTTCTCTGTGTTTATATCATACGATTGCATTTATTACTCGACGTCTGTACATTAAGCCAGAACTATAAAGTTTTTAAATAATAGTAAACTTGAATAAATACAAACAGAATAAAACAATTGAATATATACATAAAATAAATATAAAAACTTACGCCTATAATGCCTTGCGGGGTGTGCAGAGTTCCAAAGTCTAATGCTGCAACTGGATGATGTCAATTTTATTTATATTTAGAGGGTATTAATATAAAGTATATAGTAGCTCGTAGTGGCTTAACAAGCCACTACTATGGTATTAAAATAAGGTTAGAAATTACTTTCTTAGAATACCAGTGTAAAATAGCAGCATAATGCTGTTGTGTTTCGTCTGATGAGTATAGGGATCCGGAGACCTTTGTTACTGGTAACGAGGCATTCCATCTCAGTCCTCAAGGGTGACTACGCATCTGCATTATGATGCCGTGTCAAGGATAAATGTAGATGTCATGGGCCCCAAGAATTACTTGCCATCAGGTCAATGAAATGTCTACCTGTTTGTTACTCTCAATAAAAGAATCCTCCTTCATTCATTCAATCTTGCATATGTTCTATGAGTTTGTTATTATGATTAAAGTAATCTTCTTTACAGTAGCGGCCATGATTGAATCCGGAATCGATACACGCAGACATACGATATGTAAATGCTTATCACATGTAGGTACAGACTAACCAGCCGCTTCCCGAGATTAATTCAATCGGAAACGCTCGACGGATATATCGACCCCGGTTTGGACCTTTTGGGAACTACAATCATTGGATGCTTTAAGCTACTAGTTTATGTTTTCCGTTAATATGTTGCATTTATTTATTTGTCTCATTCACTTTTCCTGTTTACTAAGTATTGGCAACTCTTTGAACGGGTAGCAAATGTGGCATAGTTTTGGAATAAAAAAAAGTATACGTTTCTAATTATGTTCACTGTGTCTAGTGGCCAGTTTAACGCATTGATATGATAATGTCAAATCTTTCTCGCCTAATCATGACTAAAATAATCTTATATTCTAGTTAAATTTGCCACATGCAAAACAAACATTATGCAGTAAGTATACATAGTAGAGAATACATTATGGGTGCAAGAAAAAACATTTATTTTAATCTTATAGTATTATTTAGTATATAAATGAAATAAATAATATGTTAATATAAATTAAATACATATTATTTAAACGTTTCTGTACTTTAACATACATATATTTATTTATTATAAATTTTTACATTTCTATTATTCAAATGCTAGTAGAATATATAATATTTCAATAAAATTGTGGAAGCAGTCTAGTAAGTCTTTGCGTCAGATCAGTCATCATCCGGTCAACAATAATTTTATAAACTTATTTTTACAAGTATTTATTTTTAAAGTTTATTAAACTACACTTCACCGAATACTGGATACATTATTCAAATATCCACACGCGTATAGATTAACATCAAACTCTTTTGATTACACATTAATAAAGATTAATATTATGTTCTGATTTAGCTTAACCATAATTTGTTGAACTTTGTATTTGTAATTTTCGCCTTAAACATTTAACCCTAACGCCGGAAATCCACTCTCGAAATTCGTAGCGATCGCACAACTTTACTGCCTCGTTCGCTGTAAAACAAGTCGTTCATTATATAGACTATTCGGCTGAGCGTATTTGCATCAGTACAATTTACATGTAATACACTTATAAAGATAAATCTGTTCCATCATTTTTAAAGTCTTTCAAACGAGGGGAGATTTACTCGGCGTTGTGATTGGGAGGGATAATTTCCCGACGGGACACAGTGACTCATTTCCTGGTACAAGTCGGCCTGACGCGAAGCGACTCCCTTCAAAATATCTGAAGCTTCCGCGAACACCCGTTTGTGCTCTTACTATTGAAATTTTATTTGTCTTTATGGTTTACAGTAAAGAGGGCAAAGCTCTTATGTAGTTTACGACATCCTTTATTTTAGCTTTATGTGTTTCTTGCATAGGCAGGCAGTTACTTTTCGAAATGTAATTTCTGTCAAATTACAAATTTAGAACAGGTAGGAAGGTAGTACCCAAGAAGGTAGTAACCAAGTAAAAATCTCTCGAGTAATCCTTGATATATTTTGATTGATAATAGTTTATAGTTACTGTTATAAAGAGCTGAGATTAAGATATATTTCGATTTTAAATTTCGAAAAAAAATATTTATCTATTTTTATCGATACTTTTGTTAAGAGTTCTGACAATAAGATATTAATGAGTTCATTCATTCAATATTCAGAGATAACATTTTATTTCAAATTCTAAATATATCATATATTAGTCAAACATACAATAATATTTTTTACTTCTTAGTCCGGATAAAGGACACTGCACGTGTACTAATTAATGGCCTCGATTTTATAACGATTTTAGAGGCAGTTCAATAAGCAGCGGCGTTACGTAACAGTGCAATTACATTATGGCTTTAAGACATTTCTCTTGCGGCGTGCACGTTTACATTAAGCAAGTACATTACATTGTAAAGTGCAACCGCTTTGTTCCTTATTTATGCGTTGTTTAACCCAAACCGAGTAGATATTTTAAAATGGCCCGAAGAATTATGGCTTTGTTTCGGCTTCCGTATGCGTGCTTCGGACTCGCCTCGAGCCAAAAACATTAAAGTGAAATTTTGTCGGAATACCTTCTTTCTTTTACGTCCCTGCCTTTTTAAATTCTTGTTTTAATATATAATACACTTCCCTACTTATTCATAAAATTTAATTTTTATTAATGGTGATTGATACCTCCAAGCTTTTTGATGTCATTAATGTGAAATTTCTTGTAATTTCGTCCATGTATGTATATGCCGTGAATTAACAATAATTCATTAACTGCGTACCAAACTTATAAGCTGGTATGTAAACATAAAAATCTTAGTTGAACATTTTGATTATTCAGTAAGAATATCTGCCTGGTTTCAATTTTACAGAATTATTAATTAATATTAATTATATAATAATAACTTAAGTATTAAGAATTATTTAACTATAATGAATTATTTAATATACATATTTAAAATAAATATGAAAGGGAATAGCTTCAACTCTTATTATCTATATGAAAACTCTTTTCAGGTAGGGAGAGACTAGGGACTTATTTTATATTTAAGTAATTATTTATACTACACAAATATTGTTAAAGTTGGTTTACTTTTTTAACTAAAAACGAGAATGAAATTACACTCAAGGACTTGTAATATAATAAAAATAGCAGCACAGTAAATAGAGTGAATTTACTCTGTCTTAATGGATACAACGTTTTATCTGTTAGAGAACATTAGAATGATGGCACTGCGGCGAGTGTTTCCGTAAAATATATTTATGTACAGCGCGGAAGCAGTTCAATTAAGGTTGGTATTTAAAGCTGCCAGCCATGGAGTTCTGATTACTCGCCACCCTGCCCTAGAGACTCCCTGTCTCTCGTCTTCCATTAACGAATACAATAATTCCTTCCTCTTCTCCAAAATGTGGTTTCAAATAATAAATTTAATTTATTATTATATTTTTATATGATGTATATAAATTATATCTAACAAGTATTGATGGTTAAATTATCATTACTATGTAGAGTGTTAACTAAATATTAGAAAAGAAGATTAACTAATTAGCGGAATCTGTGCTGGTGTGTTTCGTAGCTCCTTTTCGTAGTGCTGAAAGCACATCTTCGATGAATGAGTGTGGAATCAACACATGCCATCAGCTGAACGGTGTGCTTGTCTGTAATTTTATTAACCTAAATAGGTCCTCAGAGTGACGACATAACTGTATTTTGATTTTAATGACAATGACTGTAGGTGGCTCTATTGTGACCAATTGCTATCACGTAGACTGTGCTTGATAATCACAATGATATGCATTAAACCAACTCGCTTCAATTCTTTTTACTTTTGAAATTATTATTTGACTGGATCGGTTAAATTAACCTGTCTTTATATTCTCCACTATATTTATAAGGGCATACTACAAGGGTCATAAAGTCATTATGTTTTGTGCGCGACCGGTATATAGGTACTTTTGACATATTTTTTTACAACTGTAATACCTGTATTTTGATAGCAGAAAGTAGCGTTAACTTTTCAGCTGAAATTGACATTTCGGCTTAAAGATTCACAAACAGCATAGTTAACTCACTTGATATAAATCTACTGTCGACTTTACTTTACGAACATGCCAGCATAAACTATAACCTTGCAGTTTATTAATCAGCACGGATACGGTTGTACGGACGGATGAAATTAACGCGAGTGCCGGAGGCCAGCCTCACCTCATCTCCGGTATCGTTTCACTTAGCGCCCAGTCCACGAGGGACGCGGAGCAACACCCCGCGGGTCGCATACGACACGGATACGACTCCTAACTGGAAACGTCATCAGCATTTACATATAACTGTAGAGGGACACTTCCTAAATAAGTACGTGAGTGTACTTTAAGATGCATGGTTATGGACTTGTTTGTTTTTCGTGTTTCCGTTAAAGCGTTATGGTTGATTGCTCGATTGTTTTATTGATTGATTGTGTTTAAGAACGGTATTCAGTTTGAATAGTCAATGTAAACTTTTTTTACGCCGACATTGGATACGTCATCATTTTTATATCTATATAGGAAAGACTGAAGACCTTTCAAGAATTGAGTTCGGGCGAAATGAGTTCGGTCACATTTAATAAGGTAATTTGCTCTGTATGTATGTATTATAAAGTTGTAATAACTTATGGTTGTTCTTAAAAAAACTAAACAACATAAGTGGTAATTTTTTCGAGCATGAATGATGATTGAGGTAAAAAAAGCTCTTCAATAACTTTACTGTAGTGACGCATGATGGCTAAAGCCAGGTGCTCATGTTTAAGTATTATGTGTATATGGTAGTACTGTCTACACAAAAGTTAAAAACATCGTGTCATAAAAATCGATAACACCCATCAAAGGCCCTCACTATCGGCCATATGTGTGAGATGAAGCTTATAGACTTCATTATTATAAAAACTTTTCTTATTTCGACTTAACCTTTTGGTACGCGTCAAAAATGCACGGAAACAATTTATTGTAAATCATTTACATCCATAATTATTTACAATTATCCTTACTTATACGTCGCCGTATAATTATAGTCGATGTATCTCTTACCATTATTCTCTTTAATTTATAACTCCGTAAATTCAATCTTCACACTGACGTAGGTTTAGTTTACAATGCTTAACTAAATCTTCAACGTTGCCTTTCCCTCCCTTTCGTATGAAAGAAATTTACGTAGCCACTAACTCAAGTCAGTCCGCGCTAAATAGTTACGGCGCAGTGCAATTGCCACGTTTATAACTTTTACTATGTTATTTCTTGCTCTATGGCGCGACAGTTCATTTGGGCTGTTAGCAGATAAGGTTCCTCTGTTCGCTGAGAATTTATTGCCCTGTAAATCCAGCTCCACGTCTCGCCACCCTGCCGCCAATGACTTGCACTTCATTCCCTTCGATCGGCGCTTTGAAACATTCCCATTTAGGAGGGGGGACGTTAATTAATTTTGCCACAGTGCTCGTGCGTTCAATTTGAGTGACTGTTCTTTAGACCTTTTTGCCTTTTCGGCGCATCACCGGCCGGGGGTGTATTTTTGTTTGCAGTCGTTTCGTGCTGTTTTCTCGTAGGCGCTTTGAAACATGTGTTTTATGTATAATGCGAGTAAGGGTACACTGTTCTATAACATCTTTTTTGTCCCTTGAATTATTAGTACCCCTTATTGATTAAGTCAAACGAGCTCGCACTTTACTCGATAGGAAATGATAATGGTGGCTTACGGACACCCAAATGCATAATATTAAAAAAAAAAATATTAAGACATTCCGCATCTGAGAGCTAAGAATAAGATTGCATGGTGTCCTTATGAGTAATTGGATCTGGCGATTCCTATAATCACCATACGAAACAACAACTCATGACAACTGTTTAGGCACGTATTCGTTGAAGACGTGATACTTCCCCGGTTACATTTACCTAAAGTGAAGTATGTGATTATAAATAAACTGTCAAATGTATATAGTTATAGTGGTAGTAACTCAGTTAAAACTATATATATGAATGATACGACAAAATCTTCACCATTCTTTTTTTATACCGATGTTGCTATAAAGCTCCCTTTTCCCGCGCCGTTCGATTGCTGATGACTTGCAATTCACCATACTTAATTAAGTTCGCCATTGTAACCACACTCATACTATCAATGTTGCTTTGTAAAATATAAATTCAGTACGAAATCCACTTATAGTCAATAACATTGTGATATTGCGCAAATTGTAATCATATTCTAAATGTTAATACTTTCTTAAACACTGAATCTTAACTGTTTAGACAATATAAACGTCCTAGAAAAATATCCAGGATATCTACGCAAATTTGAATGCAGCGAAAATTTTGCTGCGCGTACAAAGCTCAAGGTATTACTGGAAAACCACTATTACAATGTTACAAAGTTGTTAACGATACTCGGAAAAAACTAAAAAAATGCAGAGGTATGTTTTATTAATTCTACGTACACACGGCGTGGAATGGAGCCGACCGCCATTTTTCTGCGGACGAGATTTAAATATGGAATTCCGGTGTGCGAGCGGGAGAGGCGCGTGCCATTGACCTTGCGCCAGGGCCGCGCACGCGCCGGCCGCCGCGCCTGCGCCGACGCAGCGATGCACCGCCCGCCTAGCTTTTTTTTTTGATTGCATTACTATGCTAAATATTACTCCAGCGATTTAATATTGTAACACAAACATTTTTGCACTTTGTTTTCTCTACAAAATATATCTGATGACAGACTGGTCATGATGACGAAACATTTCCTTTCAGGAGTGTTTTCCCTTAAATTTACTTTATGGGAAAACTCCTCCTAAACTTATTAATTTATATGATCCCTGAAGTTAATGCTTCCCTTGTGATTCCCTCTTTTATGATTACTCACATACCGTAGCTGCAATTATTTTTCCTAATAATTGACTTTTTAATAGCAAAAACATTAGGCTCGTCACGTCATAGTACCTAAATAATACATCACGAATTGTCGGTTCGATTCCTAGCCCAGGAACAATACGTGTACATCAGATGTTAATAGTTTTCTGGTCTGGTTTCTCCATTGGACTCACGAAGGACACGACGTGTGAGTGTCATAATGTTTGGACACTATAATTCATCATACGTAGTTGCTGTCAGTCGGGAATTATCAAAATCAATTGTGTCTATCAAACTAAACAGGAATGGACTATGTGGAAAATTTAAAACTTGTCAATTCACATTCCAATATGTCAGATGGCAGTCTATTAATGAAAATCGGCTACACATTTCACCGTTGCAGTACACATGCGACGTACCGGTGGAGGCGAGCGAAAGCTCACTCATTAGAGTGGCGCACACACATAACAAACAGTCGAATGCCGAACGGTACACTCTCTGAGTACTTAATTAGGGAAATTGCCTGCTGTTTACATATCCGCTCTTGAAACTTGCCTAAACCACCGGTATATAGCAAACCGCTACAGAACTCGAACGAATGAGATTTGAGCTAATGACTACTGAGTTAACAAGGAGACGTTTACAAGAATTATTTTATAGATAATCATTCCTAATCTTTTAATATAAATAATCTTTATATATTTTTTTGTTTTGCGGAATACCGGGTTACAGAAATATCAAATAAATGTCTTAGTACCGATTGAATCGGTACGTATAGCGTCCTTTTAATATTACAACTCAACCTAGAAAACGCTTTATAATTCCACACTAGTTACAGAGTTTATACACGTATATTATTTTTTCTATTCTTTATACTGTGTGAGTGATTCTTACTCGCATCATTTAATTTAATAATTAAAAGATACAATTAATTAACGTCCCTCCAATAAAGCAGTGTCAATGTTGTCTCAATGATGTTTTATAATAATTAGTTAAGGTAATATGACACAATGTAACAAGCAAATGTAAAAGAAACTTGGTGTCCACGAGATTTCATCAGAGATCAATGCGGTTATGAAGTTGTAGTGAATATGTTATGCGCGAAACATTTCGTGGCGATCTAGAATTACTTTTGTAACAAACGTAGTTTCATCAGACGTTTCAACTTCACTCCGACGGCAAGAGCTAATATATAACCTATCGTGTCTAGACAGTATAAATTATGTTTTTCGCAGCAAGGGGAGTTTCAGCCAGCACAGCTTGTAATAGCGCACAACTCGAGGATTACATTCCAGCTCACAAATCGCTTAATAACTGCTTATTGGCGCGCAAAAAATATACGAATGGCAAATATAGTTCACATAAAAGACATATTCTAACTTTATGTTAATTGTTTTTAATAATTAATTAATTTTTTTTTTGCTATCAGGCATTCAAATTATGTCTTGCGGTTATTTATTATTCAATAACGTAGTTATTAAAAATAATTCTCGTGGGAACTTTTAGCCACAAAAATTAGTGCTGAAATTACATATGTATATCAGTATTAACATAATGATTTTATTCAGTTGTTTACGAGAATGAGATATTGCAATTTTCAGGTATTAAATAACAAGTACCGTCGACTTCAAGTACATGTTTCTAAAATTATCATTCATTATTTTTATTATTATATAGAGGTATATTATATATGTAGTTAGGAAAAATTATATTCACTAAGAATATAACTTTTCCTAATTACATATCTTCACCCAAAATAAGTTATAATATAAGCATAATTTAAAAGATGTTCGAGGAAAACTCTCCGATATTGCATTCGCTAAGTGTAGGATAGAATAAAGTTCTTAGAAGATCGGACCACCTCAAGACAGACCAATTACGGGTCTGTGAATATTGCGTTATTCGAGATGGCGTCGCCGCCGAAGTCTGGTTGCAATTGCACCGTTTGCTTAGAAAGCCGCTGTGGAATGCCACAGATATTTATTTAAAAGGAATTCAAAAAACATCTCAAGTTTTAATTACAATTTTAAATTACAGTCAAGATTAGTGAGCGGGCTTATTGTTCTTCAAATGTATCTTGACAGATGAACACAATTTTATAAAGGATTTGTTTTTTTTTCATATCATTAGTCTAATAAATAAAAATCAAATAAGGAAGTATCGTGTGAATACTCTTACATTAATTGCCTAAAAATTCATTTACATTTCTTTATAAAAAGTGTATCCTTCCTTAGAGAAATGTCTTAGTAATAGAGAAATATTTTAATTGATGTGCTTTTTCTAATTTCTATTCTTATTTATATAAGTTTTTATATGTAGAAATTCATTTTTCCATAAATAAAAAGCAATAGCAAAGAAAACAAAAGTCTTCATAATCGAATCACATATGGTAAAGTTATAACCAAATATGATATTCATTACTCATTGTGTATTTTAAATTTATAAATAGGGAAGTAAACTATTTACAGAAATTATTTACAGCATTACACAGTTCAAAGTCTCACACTGCTTATCAGTGCTTGTTAAACTTAATTACGTTAATTTCTCCGCTATGTGCGTAACTAGTAAAAATAATCAAGCCTTGATTTCAACAAGAATGAGTTCACAATAATTATAAATGGTAACAGACAACAATTAATGGTAGTCGGTTTAAACATTAGTACATTTTATCGCATTTATTGTGACTTTATTTTGTTATTTATTTTTTTATTGTATTTGTCTGACCAGTGCCTAAAATAGTGTGTATTTAACGCATATGCATCTTGAATATTTGGTGAGAATAGATGTAAATTTTATGGCCCCCATTATTTACTAACCATAAAGTGAACTATGAGTTCATTTCTCACTACTTTTTACAATATTAGAAATATCGTAAAAAGTGCGGAATTTAAAAAAAAAAATAATATGTGAATTCCGCCCCTGGAAACTTGACCTACAAGTAGTAGTTCACCATATCACACTTCATTAAAAAAAAAGCTATACCGAAGTCTGTAAGCGTGTCATAAAAGAAATCAAACTACAATAAATAGTACATTATATAACGCCCTTACGATATTACCGTTTTGAAATATAGTGAGTATAATACCTGAAATCTTTTCATCACAAATGAATCAAATGTAGAGAGTTAGACGTGTCCCACTGTACGTTAAATATTTAAAGCGCGGAACAAACGCACACCTCATTAAAATCTTTTAAGCTGATTTAAAAGCACTTCGCATAGCTTTTTGGATTAAAGCTTTAGATTTTTTTTATTATTTACACTTTATACATAGCGAATGCCGTTTATAAATTATAGAAGCTAGAGGTAGAGTTTTCAAACTTTTTATGTTATATGATTTATTTATATTTTGACAATTTACATTGATTTTAAGCCACACATCAATATTTTGTACTATAGTTTTAATATTATTCGCAAATATTATTATATAATAAACTTGGGAATAATAAAACGCGACTATTTTAAATAAGTGTTATTTATGTTTTTATAGAAACATTCGCACGCGTGTAGTTTAGCGTAACGCTAGTGGTCTGCGAAAACCATCTACTTACATTCCGAGATTTTTGTTTAATTTAAGCAATTCTAAAGATTCATTCAAAATAAAACATAAATACCAGTACATATAAGTACCAGTGCCCATTATTCGAAGAATTTACATAACCCAACTTTTCACGGAATAAATTAATCTAATATCTAATCAATAAACGTAAACGGCAGCTCAAATCGTCGTACCGGGCGTCATTACAACTAATTACAGTCAATTATCACTAATTAAGTCTTTTGTTGAACGTTCGTTAGTGTGCGATGCCTTTTTATCTGTTCCCTGCTGACGGGCGCATGCTCAGGCGAAATTAAACAGTTATCATTCATACATTATTTATAATGAGATCTGCTCCACCCAACATACGGGCGGTAAAGGAAATGCGACAGTTAGTTCGTTGATTGACTAACCATTGTCAAGTCATTCCTTCAATTTAATACTTTTTTTTATGGATTAACTATCATCAATTATGTAACAATTGCTTTGATCTCTCTATTGATCTATATTAATGGGAAGAATAGTCGCTTTGTATGAACGTGAGAATTAAATTATATCTGCATTCTTTAGTATTATTGTAAGACACAGGCTTCATACGTTCTAAAAACGGCTATTGGGTAATTTTATACTACGCTGATAAATTTGAACTAAAGTGGTTTCTTACCTATAACTGTCGGATCTAGATGTGAAAAATCGAATTTTGAATCATTGTAAATGTTCTAGAGGACAATGAACCACGCCCATTAAGGTTCACCAATATAAAAACGAATGCTAAATAACCTACAACAACTCATTGAACATATTACTATTCTTCAAATTGAATATATAACTATCCTTCAAATTGAACATATTACTATCCTTCAAATTGAATATATAACTATTCTTCAAGTTGAACATATTACTATCCTTCAAATTGAACATATTACTATCCTTCAAATTGAACATATTACTATCCTTCAAATTGAACATATTACTATCCTTCAAATTGATCATATTATTATCTTTCAAATTGAACATATTACTTTCCTTCAAATTGAATATATAACTATCCTTCAAATTGAACATATTACTATCCTTCAATTTGAACATATTACTATCCTTCAATTTGAACATATTACTATTCTTCAAATTGAACATATTGCTATCCTTCAAATTGAACATATTACTATCCTTCAAATTGAACATATTACTATCCTTCAAATTGAACATATCACTCTCCTTCAAATTGAACATATCACTCTCCTTCAAATTGAACATATCACTCTCCTTCAAATTTGAAAGATTCGTCGTAGGTATTCGGTACATTCATATCAAGCGGATCGGGGATTGCCATTACCCACATTTCTCTTAGCTTTAGCCTCTATTGTTTTTGTGTATGAGTATTGCTGTTGGTCCAGTGACCTCTACAGCTTTATCTAAGATCCTCTATTGCTAGTCACAGGGAAATCATATTAAAAAGTAAAGTTACAGCTATCATATACGGATTCGTGCTGATCAAAGAGGACCTTCAGGCCCAGAATCTCCCAGTCCTGTCTGTGCATAGGATGTACAGTGGCCATAATAAAAAGCCATTCAACATGGTGATTGTGGCCCTCGAAAGATCCGAGGCCGGGAAGCAGGTATTTAACCTGAAAACCTGCTGCCACCTCTCTGGGCTGACTATAGAGCGCCCACATAAAAACGGCCCACCAGGCCAGTGTCACAAATGCCAATTATATGGCCACTCAGCACGCAATTGCTTCGGCAAACCCAGATGCGTCAAGTGCCTGGGTGACCATGGCACCACCGAATGTCCGAGACCCAAGGACAAGGCCCTTCTGGCCACTTTCGGTCCCCTGCATGTGTCCTATGCAACACAGAGGGACACACAGCCAATTACCTTGGCTGCCCAAAGCCCCAAGCCGAAACGTCCGGCACTAAAAATCGCGCCCAAGGTCGCTACCCCGACCGCCGCCCCGCGCCAATTCTCGCTCCTGTCCGACCTCTACGCCCCACATGGCATACGCCGATCGGCGTAGCGACCGTTGCTCAACCGGTTGAGCAGCCTCCTCCATCAGCCGGACGGCCGGTTATCGAAAGCGACCTCGACTTAGTGTGTCGCTTCGCCGCCGTCTTCAACGGCGCCGATGTCTCAGCCCTAGCAAAAGCCTTAAGGATTCTAATAGCAAGCCCGAAGTCAGGATTGCCGCCACAATGCGCTACCAACATGTAGTGTCAGCCATCGTCAACTTTCAAGCATAGAGGGCCTTTACAACGGCAGAGTAAAACCGCGTTCCCTTAACGTCGCATTTTTAACGCGAACGGTATTAACAATCAACGCGACGAAATCTTCAATTTCGTTCGCGATCACCAAGTCGACGTGCTCCTAGTGCAGGAGACATTCCTCAAACCGCACACTCGCAATCCCAACATTGCGAATTATAACATCATTAGGAATGATAGAACTTCTGCCGCTAATGGCGGAACTCTCATTTACTACAAAAAGTCCTTGCACTGCGTGCCCGTCGACACGCCAACCCTCACTTTCCTAGAAGCCTCAGTCTGTCAGCTAGCCATGACCGGCCATGCCCCCATCACAATCGCGTCCGTCTACCTGCCTTGCAGACGTGATGCACAAGTATTACGAAGCGACTTCGTGGCACTCCTTTCCTTGGAAACTCAGTCATTTTGGCAGGAGATTTCAATAGCAAGCACACTCGGTGGAATGCAATTAAAATCAACCCCGGGGTTGGCTTTAGACTCGCTAAGCGACGCACTCGACTTCGACGTCGTAGCGCCTACTACGCCTACCCATTTTCCATATATATTGGGTCACGCACCGGATGTGCTTGATATTGCCATCTGTAAGAACATCAACCTCGCCTTCCAAGGGATAGACGTAATCCACGAGCTCGCTTCCGATCATCGCCCCGTTCTTCTTCGGTTAGGCCCTCCGCCCCAACCTCACCCTCCACCAAAACCATAGTAGACTGGCACCGACTCAGGAACGACCTGAAGGAAGCCACATCACCACACCTAGATGCTATTCCTAGGAACATATCTTCAGTCCACGACACGAACCTCGCAGTTCATGCCCTCACTAGGCACATCCAGACAGTCGTCGAGGATTGTTCGAGGCGGGTTCCCTCGGTGGAAGACCACCGATGGACCCTGCCAAGCGACATAAAGGACCTAATGAGGCGCAAGAATGCGGCGACTCGTGCCCACGACTTATATCCCACTGAAAGTAACCGGCTGGTGCTACGTACCCTTCAGCGTGAAGTCCGGTCACGCATAGCCCAGTACAGGAACGATCGGTGGGATAATCACCTCTCCAATATCGAACCTTCCCACCTCGCCTTCTGGCGACTTCCCAAATCCTAAAGGGGCAACGCCCAAACAATGCCTCCCTTAGCGCGTCCTAATAAACCACCCGCCTTCTTAGACGAAGAGAAAGCCGAATGTCTGGCTGACAATCTGGAGCTCAATGCTCACCGAGCACACTACCGATCGACGCCGCTCACCTTGCAATGGTTGAGAGCGAGGTCGATCGGAGGAGTAAGGAACCACCTCGCGATTCCGTTACCCAAGTCACATGCACCGAAGTTGAGTCCATAATTAAAACCTGCGACCACGCAAGGCTCCCGGCCCCGACGGCATCACCAACAAGGTGATGAAACTCCTACCCATGTCCATTTTACACCTACTGGTAATAATCTACAACGCGGCCAGATCCAAAGGCACCTTCCCGAACACCTGGAAGGAAGCCGACGTCATAGGGATTCTCAAGCCTTCGAAACATCCAGCCGATCCATCAGCCTATCGACCCATAAGCCTACTCAAAGTCTTGGGTAAGGTATATGAAAGGCTCATCCTCGCCCGCCTCAAGGACTTCATGCTGTCCCGAGGGCTACCAATCAATGAGCAGTTCGGGTTTCGCACCCAACACTCATGCACACATCAAGTGCACCGCATCACGGAGCACATCCTCAGTAAATTTCTTCAGGGCTACCAAACTGGGGCACTTTTCCTCGACGTGGCGAAAGCTTTCGACAAGGTCTGGCAAAACGGGCTCATATACAAACTATATGAGCTCGGTGTGCCAGATCGACTCGTACTTATCATACGAGACTTTCTCCGAAATCGAACCTTTCGTTACCGCGTCGAGGGAACGCGCTCCGAGGTTCACCCTATTTGTGCTGGAGTACCACAAGGCTCCGTCCTAGGTCATATTTTGTACACACTCTACACCAACGACATACCGCGCACTCGCGGTTTAGAGCTAGCCCTTTTCGCCGATGACACCGGCCTCTATGAGTCTGGGTTCAAACCAGACGCTATTTGTAGACGCCTCCAATCTGCAGCCAACACCTTAGGGAAATGGTTTCGGAAATGGAGGATCGAGGTTAACCCTACCAAAAGTGCAGCTATGTACTTCTCTCGGCGCAACAAAACGCCGCATCTCCCAACTATAGAGTTATTTGATCGTCAATCCTGGGAACAGACAGTCAAATACTTAGGCGTTACTTTAGATGAAAGACTCACCTTCGGTCCGCATGTCAACCGCGTACGGAATCGAGCAGCGTTCGTCCTAGGTCGTTTGCACCCGTTACTCAATAAAAATAGCAAAATGTCCCTGCGTAATAAAATTACACTATACAAATCGTGCATCCGACCCATAATGACATACGCAAGCCCCGTCTTTGCGCATGCTTCCCCGCGTCACATTCACCGACTTCAGGTAATACAAAATCGTTTCATGCGCAAGGCCACCGGTGCACCGTGGTTCTTGCGTAATGAAAATCTACACATAGATCTTGAGCTGCCGACCATAGCTCAGTACCTGAAGCAGGCTTCCCGCCGATATTTCGACTCTGCCGTCACACACTCTAACCCCTTGATTGTAAGTGCCGCCACTTACAATCCCATCGCGAATCACAGAGTCACCCGCGTCCGAAGGAGACCGAGGCACGCTCTCGATGACCCGACGACGTGACTACCAGGGCCCAAGCCCTTCATAAAACACAACACACGTACATTGCACCCTCACATCGCCCCCGCCGACGGCGAGGGCGTCACAAACAAGGATATTCGCGATACCGCCATGTCACTGGTCGGTTCTCTCCAGTCCATACAGATAGAAGCGTCGTTGGAGTTTCTTGCGCCACTTCTTCTCCAGCGCC
Organism: Teinopalpus imperialis; assembly: GCA_029286865.1. NCBI lineage: Eukaryota > Metazoa > Arthropoda > Insecta > Lepidoptera > Papilionidae > Teinopalpus > Teinopalpus imperialis. The sequence continues at coordinate 9,074,139 of JAGSMU010000022.1, read as the reverse complement.
CACGCATTCCGAAGTGGTGGTACAGATAGCTAATAATCATAGCGAATTTAAAGAATCCTCTGTCAGAAGCAACTGACCGAGCCGAGGTTCGGCCCTCTCGGGCACCCTCGAGTCAGACGCTCTCGCGAAACAAGGTAACGTTCAAGCCGAGGCTCCTCTCAGGAGCCCTTGTGCTGGTTACCTATATATAGAGGTCTCGACTGAGTGCCATTAGCGCTCGGTCACCTCTCAACCCGGTGAAACTGTAAAGCCCTCGGGCTAACAGTGGCCTTCAGCCCGAAAAAAAAAAAAACGGATTCGTGTTCTTCATATGTCTTGGAATGATTTTTTTTATTTTTTTTTGCGTATGTAGACTTCCTTACTATATCTTCCTCCAACAGGAAGCATGTAAAATAAATCAAGACTTAAAATTGCAACTAACAATTTAATTGATGCTAGCACTGAAGACTGAATTCTGTTTGTTGTCTGCGTCATTAAATCATGTACAAAATGTATCTAAAACTGCAAGATTTTGGCGTTTATCTTAATCAAGTGTAACAAATCCCGTTGTGAGAGCCACACAATAAAACTATGTAAATAACATATGCCGTGCAGATAGATATGTTTAAAGCGCAAAAACTGCGTCACATGCAAAGCATCGTGTTCCGTGGTTGCGAGGATATTAATATGCGGTCCAATGCACGCTTCAATGCAACATAGAAACCGTTGATACTAGCCAATGTTCCTGCTATCTTAGTACATTCAAAATCAAAGTAAAAAAAAAATCGATTTAGGAATATTAAGAATGTGGCGTTCGTTTGTTCCAAATTCGAATTTTATTCAAAAGGAACCAACGTACTTTTGAATTGCACATTTTAAAACTAAAAATTTGACGACTAAAAAAAAATAGGAATACTCTTGATGTTAGTTAAAAAAAAAGTATTAAAAACAAAACGGCGTATCACGCTGCAAGGACATGTAACCGACATATATACATTTCTTCTATTATCGTCAGTGCACGGAATTCGCATCGGTTCGAAAGTTGCCAATTGATGACACAGTCACCGCTGAAGCCAACAGATCAATGACTTCTGAAATGTCACGCCAAGAATTCCGAGAACACACTTTCGATACACGTGCTGGAACTAAAGTGTGTTAATAAGCTTATAGGGGAGATTAGTGGCCATAAAATTAATGATGGCGAGGACGCTCCACGCCTGACGCCGATCGTATTGATTTCCGTACGAATGTGTATGGAAAGACGTGGACGTTCTGTTCAGGGTTAGAACGTAACATTGTTACATAACTTAATTATTTTGCTTATTTTACTCTTGTTCTTTGGTTCTATAGATAAATAATGCTCTTGATGCTTATTAAAGCATTAATTGATTTATGAGCGTCTATTTATATGCAATGCGATATGCTATTATTTCCATAGTGCAATATTTCCGGGTTGATGCGCATCGGGCAACCCTATTCACGTCAAGGCGTGGAGTCCTTGTCGCCGCACGTGCGCCATGCGCGACACGCGCGTATCGACGTCGTGTCACGGCTCATGTGCCTTATACAGCCACAGCAGTTCCGGTGTATCGCCTCCGGGGCCCGCAACCCGTTCCGTGAGACTGATGACCGCAAAATAACGGAACGCAATACCACTAGAGAGGCCCGCCCTGCGTACACGCACCTCGGGAGCCCCACCATTCATAACGTTACGTAAACGAAGGGCCGTTAAATAAATGCAATGTTACTGCTCATTACGAACCAGTTTTCGGACGAAATAATGGCACTGATTCACGGTATACCATGGCAGTGGTGGCGCGCTCAAGAATGCGGTGTGAAGTGGAACTAATGCCGTTAAATTCACAGTTCGTAGTACAAATGGAATGAATGTAGCTGTAAAACGTTTCTTTATAAATACATACGTAACCGCGAGGTGATTTGAATACGAATGTCAAGAAAAAATTTTAACGCCCTAATATCACGCCTCATTTAAGAATAGCTACAGCGCGAAGAGAACCAGGCTAGGACTTCGCTTTTCAGAGAGCAAATTCAAGACCCTATTACTAGTAACAAGGTATTTCATCTTAGTCCTCAAGGGTGACAACGCATTTGCATTATAATTCCTAATCGAAGATGAATTTGGTTATCATGGGCCAGAGGACCACTGGCCATCGGGTAAACTGTGCGCAGATAAGAGTGTAGTTTATTATTGTTAATTGTCATAAATATAAATTTTTGCCAACATTTTTACGCAGGCTTGTAACAATTAAGATTGTTTGCCAAACGTAACCAAATAACTATAAAATATAGGCTTAACTCTTCCTATAAACCTTAATACAATGGTTGTAGTGAAATGATAGCCGAGTCTCTTCGTCCATGTCAGAACAATGCAAATAAAAAATCAACAGAAACATCTGGCATGAAATAAAGCTGGAAAGACCCATACCCGCGCGTCGTCCGACCCGATCTTTTTGTATATAATATTTTTGCTCTAAGAACCTGTTTGAATTTTACTGTGCCTTCCTGCTTTGTCAAACGTTCCTTTATTATCTGTTTCCCTCTTAGCTTTATATATTATAATAAACCCTTTAATACAATATGTTATAATAAAATCGAAAACCTTAAAGTTAAACCATTAAAAGTGATAATGCTGGTCGCTTCTGACAACGACGAGATCTTCCGCTAATTACCAGATGACATCAACTGAGTAATACGTAGTAAAACATTAAGTACCGTAAAACACACAAACTGGTCATTCCCTTCCAAAGACCAATGTAATAAATATGCAATAAAATTCCTATAAAAAAATATATTATGGAAATTATTTTTCCTTAGGCTGAGATATGAACCAAGCAGATGTAACAGTATTAATAACTCAACTCAACACCATGCGCTCAAGGAAAATTAAAGCAAATCAGAATATTCAAATTAAAAAAAAATCGTTGAATCGCTTTTCCGTGAAATTCCAAACAGACAAAATGAACATAACAAAAATCGTATGGTCGAAGTCTGTTTACAGAAAAGAAAAAAAAACAATAAAGCGACGGGTCGTGTCCCATACGTCAAGACACCTGCGCCACGGACCAGACTTGCAAAAAATTCTCGCGAGTATCTCGCCATGCTCGTGTCGGCTCTGCTCCGATTAAAGCAGGAAACAATAGTAACTTTCAATGCAGTTACAATTAATAACTGTGTAATAAATACTGATCATGCGCTCGTCGTCTCTATTGCGGAAACTTTCACTGTAATCAAAAAATGTTTTATTTTCTCAAAAACTATCCAAATAAAACCAAATTCGTACAGTACTTCGAGTGGAAGAAAAAATTTACACATTAAAATTTTTCGTTTATCATTATCCTCTTCACAATTTAAAGAAAATATATTAATATTTATTACATTGCTTAATAACACCTCAATTACTTGTTATATATTATATTTTGTATTGATATATTATATGGAAATTTACCAATACATTAAACAAAATATACTAAACTTCAACTAAGATTTATTTAACATTCAGCAGAAATAAAACGAAATAAAAATAATGTAACTGTAATTACGTTTTCTTCCACAAGCCTCACGACGAACCTTTTACTTGGAATCATAAAACAGTGACACGTTCAGAGATCTCTATTTGATTTATGCGGCTTACATTAGCATGGTCGTGGAAAAAAAGTAATGGATGTTTTAGAAAAAAAAAAATGTACACACCTTTATTAGACACGTGTGCCTAACAATTGAGTTCCACATTATTCGTGGCGATACAAAAACCACAGATTTAAATGGAGCGCACCTGCTGTGTATATTTATTACTTTCTTATGCTTCGCTGTTAACTTAGTCTTAAAAGATTGAAAATAATATCATACATACACACGAGTACCTTTGAATAATATATTAAGACCTGTTTAGTAGCTTAAGGGAATGCGCAGTTGTGATTCTATGCGACGTTTGTTTTTTATAACATAATATATTTTAAGCTAAGTTAAAGTAAATAATATGATAACAGTGGTAAAGCCACGTTGCAACTTGTTTCTACCTTGCAGCATCATGGGGCGGCTCGATAGGGGACGGAGGAAGCTATAACAGCCCTCTTAATAAATATTACTAGATTATCAAATAATAATAATAATATTTTATTTGTTACATAAAAAGTATACAGGTACAATTATGTATATATATATATATAATATTCATAAAATTTGGAATAAATATGGAATGAAAAAAAAAACGTTTCATGAAGTCGTAAAAGTTTTCCTACAACTCAAAAAGCAATCTTGAAGAGTGTCAGAACTCCTCAGAGTCAATTAAAAGCTCTACGGGCGTATATTAAGGAGAAAAAAATGTAAACTTCTGTACCTTCCAATTTTAAGTTTTTTCCGTAACATTCCTGCTTACACAATCAAATAATACATTTAATAATAATTACTTCGGTTTATATTAGGAAGATACATGACGTTATTTTTTTTGTGCGTATGACGCATCAGCTGAGGTCAAACTGAATCATAAACTTCAAACCAAACCTTTACGCACACCGACGCAAGCGATTGGCCGAATGGCTCAATATAATTCTAATAAAGACTATTTTAACACCGGAGTAGTATAGTGAAGGTACTTGGACGTTACGTATCAATGTATAAGAGGGAGAATTCCTCGTGTGATGGAGCGAGATGGTAATTTTTCGCAGCCGGATGCCGTGTTACTTTCAACTGCACGGAATGCGGCCACTGACTAGCCTCTTACGTACCGCCACACCCGTCTGCTTCGAGTCTCGCTCACTACTCCAGCCACTACGTAAACGTTACAAATTCTAGTCGTTTTGTAAACATTTAAAACAAGACACGTCAAATGTTAATGACCTATGTTTTTTTTAAATCTATCGATTACTGAATTTGAATCATGCAGGCAGCTGTATTATAGTATACACTCAATATTTTTATTTTGTCAATTTAATCTTAGCATATTTGGTTGTTTTATGTTCTATTTATATTGATACTTTTGAATGCATATACAGATTTTGTTTTTTATACTAAACTTAATATTTTTGGTCAATAACTTACTTTCTTTTAATAAATAAATAGGAAATCAAAAATAGAGTTTAATATCTCTTTGAAATTGTCTGTATTTAGATCAGTATATAGATATTAGTGAGAATCATTATGTATAAAGAAAACTTCATTTTATTTCGGAAATAAATCGAGGCATCAAAATTAATATATTGTCATCTTTCAGAAGTAACTTAACAAATTTTACGTGATATCATTCTTATAGTATTTATGTTTTTTATTACTTTGTATGCTGGGTACTAGAAACGTTTATGTTTTGTGTATGATTTGTTACCACACCAGCTGCATATTGTACACGGTAATATGACGTCATTTGTGATTAAGATAAAGATTTCGCCGAAATTTAAGGTTGATATTTTTTTACAATTGACAGTCATCTCGAATTGATAAGTTCATCACATCTAGCAAGGACATATACAGTTAATATCATGTCTAATAACATCCGACTTAAGTTATATTTTATATTTCTTTCTTATGAAAACTTTTTTTGCTAACAAACGTAAATAATAACTTTTTGTATTTACTAGTATAATATTTATCGTATTATACTTTTCATTGCATATTCATCCTTGAAACGGTATAAACAAGAATTTGTTTAGGTATTATGAACGCGACAGACGTGCTTTGTATATTTAAAAGTTAACGTGATTTCAATTTAATTTAATACCAATTTATATTTACTTACGACTATATACAAGAACTAGAAAAGATTTAAAGTATATCCCCACAATACTATATTATTATTTTAAGTTTTAATCTCTTTTAGTTAGTTATTATAGTCAATACACAACCAATTAAGATTTAAGTTTTTCTTATTGATTTTAACTGTACAATCTGGTATATCTAGCATACCATATCGACAGACAGGAGAGACATTTGCATACTGTCCGTTTGTATTTGCGAATAGCGTCTAGCATCGGATGCTTGACGAAATTCGCAATGCTAATAATACGGTGGCCAGACACACCTCGTTTTAGCATCGCATCTGTTAGCAGGTGACACCATCGAGAACATTAATCCTTATGCTAAAGCGATAGGTATCACTTTAGAATAATGTTGGGCAAGTCCATATAGAAACTAAGAACAACGCACACAAATAAAATTCATAGCGCGTTCCGAACGTTCACAGCGTCGCAAGGTAACTTGAGTTTATTCGTGGACGATTAGATACGAGATTCGCGTGTTAAAATACACGGCCTCTGCGTAGGCTACGGTATCGTATACACGGATAACTTTCGACAGTCATTGAATGGAGGGTTCGATGACCGAACACCGAAACGTTCGAATTTGCATGTGTCAATGACACTCGATGCAGGCTCGCCTGTGCGGCCTAAACTTTTCCTTTCAGCCGTCTCGCCGTTTCACTAAGAAACACATTTCGGTCTGACCTCGTGACACTGACACGGTACGTTTTTTTACCGATACTAGTGAAATCGTTTATCCTTCTTATTAACGAGCGTCTTGAACTGGTGATTGGTGGATTTCTAGGTTCTACGATGATCTTTCGGTACTAATTGATTTTTTTTTCGGTCTTATGGCCTCTTTTAGCCCAAGGGCTTTTACAGCTCACCGGGTTGAGATATGACCAAGTGCTTATGACGCTCAATCGACCATGAGGGCTCCCGAGAGGGAGCCTTAGCTTGGGCTGTTATCCTGTTCCTCGACACTTTCCATTGTGACTCGAGGTTGCCCGAGAGGGCCTTACTTCGGCTCGGTCAGTTGCTTCTGATCTAAGTAATATCTATCTCAATTGATATAGATATTATTATAAGCCATCTGTACCACCACTTCGGAATGCGTGGGCGCAAGAAACTAGCGACGCTTCTATCTGTATTAACCGGAAGATTTGATAATTGTTTGGGATCCGTGGACCCAAAATTGTACATGTAATGAGGTGGCTCAATCACCGGCGACAACGCATCTACTTCTTGGATTTTTGTTGAGAATGAATGAATTTTAAAATTATATAAGTTAAGTTAGTCAGTGACAGATAAATAAATCAGTTCTACTAGAGTGGTAGAGCTACACTTCAGTTTGTTTCTAGCTGCAGAATGAATGGGTCAGCTCGACCGGGGTTAGACCACGCCCACAGATGTAGTAGTCATGGGCCGTAGTTATCAGGTAAAACCCATGGTATTATAAAAAAATTGCCGCTCGCCTGTCGTCCGGATTTATAGGTTCTACAGTATATAGCTACGATGCGGGGCTGTACCACGTAAAATATATTAAAGGTAAATGTAAAAGATCGCTTTTAAGGTGAACTAATAGCGGGCAAACAGTTCAGCAAGAATGCTCTGGCCATCGAACACGTCTACTTGGAACGTGCGAAATCCAATAAAGAAGTCGCAGCACCTGCGTCTTATTACATTCTTACAGTGATGCTCGCCTCTCGGGCCTCCCCTGAAATCTATCCCAACTTTCCATGTCGGAAAGATTGCCGCTTGTTCAACTTTTACTTTGAAATTCGTTCAATTAGTATCAGTCGCGGAAGAAAAGTTTCCCGACGAAATGTTTTCATAATCAGACTATTCAATTCTGATTCGTTTGGAATTCGGCGGGCGAGTTTGATTCCGTTCCGGAAGTAAGTTTTATCGGGCTTTCACTGATCAAAGTTGAAGTGATATATTGGCATTCTGCCACTAATGATTAAAGCGAGATTTAAGAATTTAGAATAATATTAACATCATTTATTTTAATAATTATCTTATATGGTTGTAGTCGCAGCTTATCCATGTCACAAGGCGTTATATTCTATTAAAAAATACATACATCGAGTATGTGAGCTTAAGCTAGAGATTGCGTATATAGTTTTAGTTGAAAATGGACGTGGAACACGCGGCAAACAAGCAATTGGCTCATCTGATAGTAAATGATGACTGCCGATTTTAAACATCCCCAAGACCAGAGAAGTCACTGTTGTGTTGATTGCCTTTAAGAAAGATGTAGGCTATATTGAAGGTCCCATAGCCGTATCCGTTCGGAAATACCGCTTGCGATTCCACAGATATGCGTAGAAGAAATCGCACAGTGATGTGAATGCCAACCATCGAAATTTTGAATTTTGATTTGTTATAATAAGTGTTAGTTACATCGGTAGAGTTATGACGTCTGTAGTTTAATGTATCTTTAAATTTTAATTAAGAAATTGCAAGTTATAATATTTCTCGCCACTAATTTGTGTACGTGGGACAATAGCGTCCCCTGGTGGGTGTCAATTTTAATTGCTAATACAGTATTAGCATACACGCTTTGTGAGTTCTTGATAGGTGCGAGCCCAAGGCGTCGCGCGATGTCCTTATGAGTTTCTACAGAATGTATGTCGTCACGATTACGATTAAAATATTAGTACACTGTATTGTTCGTCACTTGAATATGTAAGTATGAAGCATACTTAAACATATTAAGTATAATGTTACTTACAGACGATAGGTCGGCTCGACGGGAGAACCACTGTCACACAGAATACCAGCAAAAAAATAAATATAAAATAAAAATAGCATATCACTACTCTGTTTCACTTGTTATTGGTGAAAAGGCATTTCACCTTCCTCGGGGGTGACATGGGATCTGCATTCTGATAATATCTGATCCGAGAATAAACGTGAGTGTCACGAGCTGTAGGAATCACTTAACATCAGGATGTGTGCTCGTTAGTTAATAAAATAAGATAAGTTGAATTTGTCCGTGACATCTAAATAAATCAGTTTTACTACAGTGGTAGAGCTACACTGCAGTTTCTTTCTAGCTGCAGAATAAATGGGTCTGCTCGACCGGGATAGGATTGCGCCCTCACAGAATAACGGCGTGAAAAACCAGCATAATGCTGCTATGTTTCGTCTGCTGAATGTAGGGATCCGGATACCTTTACTACTAGCGACGAGGCATTCCATCACAGTCCTCAAGGGTGACAACGCATCTGCATTATGAGTCCTTTTCAAAGATTAATATAATAAAAAAATATCTAATAAGTGTAGGCGAAACAAAATATAGCCGTAAATATCATTGCTCATACAAAACTCAGGTAGGTCATGTATCATGCTATAGAGCCATCGCTTAAATAGAAGTCAGTGAGGTATATTTTTGAACTACATTTTTGACTCTTCCAGTGGGTATCATTGTCTTTCACATTCATAACTCTAGTTTATAATTATAAGTTTGTGAAAATAAATGTTACAAATACATACACACTTCAATGATGATGATAAATGAACACTGCGAATCATTGACACCGTCATTAATGGTCAAAAATAATCAAGTTGGAAATCCATTTCCACCCTTGTCTGAGAGGGAATGCTTTGTCACCAGTAATTGGATCTCCGGACTCTCTTCACTCACTGTGTGAGACAACAGATATTGTCCTCTCTACTTCTCTTCTTCCATTTGACGGTACTCATTACGAGTATAATATTTGTGCAGTTTAAACCAGTAACAGTAATAGCTAGAAATACTTTTTTATTTTAATCATTTTACTCATTCGCCACTAATTAACCGTCTGTAAAGTAAATTACAATAATGAGTGGTGGTATAACTGTTCACGATTCATAATTAAGAGTTATTAATATGTATTTGGTTGCACGGCGGGATTTCAAAGGCAAACACCGGCAACCGTTAGGCGCACACTTTCCAACTAGTGCTATTTTAAAATTGATATTTACCAATACATTTACATTTGATAGAAGACAATCGATGCCAATTTTTAACATTAGTTAAATATGGGTGCAGATCGTACAGTACCTTGTACAGGCAATATTTGGGGAAGTATGTAAAAGCGAATAAATTGATTTGATTGACTCAAAATATGAGAGGCCTAAAACATTGATGCGATATTAAACATTGCATTGTCTCTTAACTTGTAGAGAATCATCTAAAGCGTTGTAGAAATATTCGCCTGGATGTTGATATCTTACTGAACTTTTTTATTTAAAATAATAGACAGCATCGTGTTAGAGTAAGAGAAGTCACCGCTCATATCGTTATATAGGCATCGTAAGCAACGACGAATGGAAGAATATCCCCAAATATGGAAAGCATTGTAGCTTGTGCAGTTTATTAAAAAGGCTTGCTATTTTTGCCGAAATTCCCTAAAAATATATCAATGGATGAGCCAGTATGTTCAGGAATGCCAATAAAACCACTTGACCGGGTTGTCCATAAAGATCCACCTCAGTCACTAAAGTTACAAATAACTGTCATTATCATAAAGAGTGCGTAATTGGATGATATCATTTATTTTTTTACTTTGCTTCTTTTTACAGTACACATGAAAACGTACTAGTTCAACATTTTCATATATTTCAGTGTCTTCAATTACTTTTCTAAGAGCAACCAAATGTGCCTGTGACTTTACAGGAGACGTCTTGGTAATCGAAATGTCAGTTATTCCCGCTCTATTAATGTTACTCTCAATCCATAGTCAAAAAAATTTGGTTTCGGCATTTTCATCAAAATGCGTATGTTAAGTATTTTTGAAGTGGACGTAAAAAGTTGGTATATTCCCCTTTCAATATTTTATCGTTTTAGTAAGCTATTATTAACTGTGAATAAGTTATTAGCCCATGACGAGTTAGAGCTTAAATGAAGAAAGAAGAGGAATAGCTTTTAAATAAAAAATAACACAAAAATTGTTTTGATAGCCGTAATAAAAGCTATAACATTTAGTATGATTTATAATAGCATAATATTAAAATTTGAAACTAAATATTTCTTTACTCGAAATAAAAGAATAAAATAGTTAAAGTTAACTAATATTTATCGGGTAACATAAATTACGATTCAAAATGTCCAAAGATCATCAATAAAATGTAATGCTTGGAACGGCGTACGAAATTGCTAACAAAACAATGTTACGATGTCTTCTGAAGTTTTAAAAGTGTTCATAAACATTCTTAAGGATGGACGATTACTTTCCATGCAGATGACGGATAAAGGCGTATTCAGAAAATTGTCATATCATACCACATAATATTACTAGACTTTCTGATTAAGAAATACTACTGTTATTGATTACTAATGGTTATAAACATCCTACAATTATTTACGATCTATAGACAGACACATTTTGTAATTCAAAAGTTAACAGCCTCATAAAATCTACTGATAATTCAATTATTTTAATCTATTTAAATACTAGTAAAAGCTAAATTCTTCCACCTCATATCATGAACATTATTACCAGTTTATCGCAAAGCAAATTGCGAACATATTTACAATCTTTTAATTATGTAAATGATTGCAAGATTTACCGAAAGATTGTACGGTTTTTTTTAACGAGAGGGCATTAACAATTTGTAAATTAATTTAATTATTATACGGAATCATTTAACTTCTCTTGATTTAGTAAACTTGTAAATTACACTTAGTTTGCAAATCGTTTCTGTGTATAATTTATGTTCATGAAATCTTAGTCACTTGAATTTTTTTGGACGATTTGAATTAGAATAATTGTAATTTAAGAACTCCACGCGTTGTTTTATTTAATTATTTTTATGTTGATGCTATTCATAATAACATTACGAACATTCCCGTTAACCACTCAATCTAAGCTTTAATGCTCGTGCTAGATAGCAGACGGATTACGACAATAGTGAAATCTACCTATTTACGATTTGAACCTAGTATATTAAATTTCTCACACCCAAAATCATTAAACTAAAGACGTTTCGATGATATAAAAGCTTTTAATGGAAACAGAAAAACTTTTTATAAAATCATCGTAGGCCAAATTAGGCACTTTTTAAATAAGGTTTGGAAAGAAAAATAACTTGTGTATCAACGAAAGCATAAAGACTGGCATTATTACCAAAAAAAATTTTAATTCATAACACACTTTATGTAGTATTAAAGCTAATCAGTTAAATATTATTAATGTATTAATTGAATTTATCTTTAATTGATGATTAAATTACTTTCAACGAATACAATTACTAATTTATTTTATCTCTATTACAGGTACGTAGCATCAATTCGCCGAACGAGCACAACTAAAAGGAGCTATTTGTACCGGGTATGAGCATTTTAATTAAAGCTAGCGCAATACGCACGAAAATTTCTCAAGAGACGCAAGAAATCATTGGATCTGAATCGTACATTATTAAAAGCTCGAAAATTGACGATAGGCGCTATTCTGAAAATTAACGTTGCTTTTTTTATCTCAAAATGCACCATAATTATTCTCGCTTATGACCACAGGTAATTGTGAGAGACAAGTTAATTGTTAATAAAGGAACGTAATATAAAATATAGACCTGACAACAATAATATTAACGATGAGTTAAATTCATACTAAGAGCAAAAGGCCGGTAATATTTTACTGTGTATATCTACAGTCGTACAGGCAGACGTAGATGTTAAATATATAATATTTTCTTTATGTTGTTCTATGATGTTTAACGCCATACTCCGCGTTTCGGGTGCTCGCGTAGTTTCTCCGCCGCAGAGATTTACGACGTCTTTATATTGCACGGGGCATAATGAAAGCAGCAGTGCGTGTGCCGTCTTTACATCGAACTAACTGTTACTTTGGATGGATTCAATCTACTTAGGTACACGACGCCGACGTCGCGCCGATGCTCGTCCACAATTTACTTATTCAAACGTATTGTATTACGTACCGACATTGTATTCATGAAGCTGTTTGTTACGGTTGTGTGGTTAGAAGTATAAGTGAAAATCAATATTACCTACAGTAATTTTATTAATGTAATTATGTAATAATTATAAACCTTCCATTGAGCCAATAGGTTAATACTATTTAAGTTATATTAATGAAAAGTAACAAATAAAAACATTTGGTGTGAAATAGTTGGTGTTAAATTGTTAAAAGAAATACTGTAAAATTATATAGCATATGATGTAATAATAAAAAGAGAAAAATACACTTCACAAAATAGAATTTTAAACAATGATGTAAACAGGTACTACATGAATCCTACTCGACTGGGAAAGGCCTCATAGAATAATACCCTGGTAAATATTGGGATCCGGGGACCCAAAACCAGGCAACCTTCCCCCCCAATGTATATAATGAACTACATTCCGAAAGTACTATAATATCATAAAAATATCCTTTAATATTTCCAGTACGTCGTACAAGAATCTAATAAAGATTTAAAAAATATTTACCTCATGCAGACAGACAGAATTGAATGTGAACGACAAGGGATAAACAAAACAATGCATTTGTAAATTGAAACCCTAGCAGTCCTGAAGCGCTTTTATTTTAATGGTGCGCGTCCTAAAAAGGGTTCGGATCCAGACATATTAATTGCGTCAGATGATTGTACTGGCATCCGCGCGGAAATTAGAACCATTGGACTGTGGCAATCGCTCCCGTCGGCGCTCTGTAACCGACTGTAAACACTACACAAAAAGTAATATCGTACAGCCTTAAGCCGAAATATTCCTTCCAAATCCGTAAAAACAACGGGATTATAGAATTATAGCAGTTTTTTACGGCCCAATTGTAAGCACGCGTAAAATTTATAGACGTTAACGTTAGGGCCCCGCAATAAACAGTTAATTCGACGATAGTCGTGGGACTACTTAATATTTTCCTTCACTGCCCTTAAGGTCTACGAGGCATCATATCGTAATTAAGAAACAGACGTCTGGTAACCCCGACTCTTCAAATATTAAAGTCTGCTTCTACTACACGAACAAATCCTAGCGTGCTTAATATTTCACTTAAAACGGTCTGTGGTTTACGCCGCTAGAGTTTTCTTGCGGCCTTAGTCCGACGATTTAAGTTTTGTTTTAATACTCGCGAAGGAAGGCGCCACTATGAACTAATCTCGACGCTTAATAGTTAATGCGGTGCCTGTTTTTGCTCGCCGCGTACCAAGGGAAATGTTCCTGCCGGTCAAAGTTTGTGTATTCAACATTTGTGAGGCGGACTTCTTGAAAATAATTTTATTTAATGAATGGACGACTTTTAACTCATTTCTCAACATTTACAATTTTAAGAGAAGGTACAGGTTTTATTAACCTTTCATAGGACGTCATTAATAAAAGTAGCCGATCTGACATAACTTTTTTATCGATTTGAATACAACTTGCATAATGTTGACGATATCTGGACATATTATTTTTGATTAAAAATTAACGTATTTGACTATAACATATACATATAAATTTAGGAAGAGTCTGTTAACCTATTGTACATGTATACGTATAAAATAAAATACCGTGTCCTTGGAAAATAAATTATTGGATGCCAACCCAACCCTTGTGCGAACACAGTACGCGCGAAAATGTGGGTATCATCACTAAACGGATGCAGCATTAACTTGGCTTTTAATGAATATTCCGACGAAATAACACCGTTTGCTTCGCATTCGCAAGAAATAATCTCCTGACACCCGGCGATCATAAATCTTTCAATAAGACTTCTCAAATAAATACAAAATTCACGTGACCATTTTCAGTAAACTAAATTATTTCACGTCGAATTTTTTAAACTTCAAGAGAATTTATTACAGTTTTCTAAATTCATAAAAAAAACTTTAACGTTGGTAGAGCCACGCATTTTTTTAGATGCAGTATGTATTTAAGATCGAGGAACCACGCCGTCACAGAACATCAAATCAAAATAGCCGCAGTATGGTGAGTGTAGAGAATCAGTTCAAGTAACTGGGTCTCGGGCTCACTTCAGTAAGAGGCATTTAATTTCAGTCCTCACTCGATTTCACATGCATTTTATAAATATTATTTTTAGTATCAACACGAGTTCAGTTACCATAGCATAACGTTACTAATAACATTAAACAGTTGATTAACTACTGAAGAGACTTTAATAAAATTGGCATTATTCCCTAAGTAGAATTTTTTGAACTTTAGAAAGTTGAACTTTAATCATTCCAGGAGATAAAAATATAAGTTCTATGAGAAATACGAATACGAAAAAAAATACGAATATTACGCATTTTTAACAATACAAATATCACATACATACATACGGGTCAACTCAATACGGACTTTTATATAATACCTTTTTTTCAAAATATAACTGCATCATGTCTGTTCATTTATATCATTGAACCTTGATGTGCTTTTAGGAGTTCGGTAGCTTTAAAAGTAACTTAAAAAAATTTATACTTTATGGTGAGTGCCGAGACGGGAGATATACAAAAAAGCATTATATATGCGAAGACGCGGATAAGGCTTTTTTTGGTTTTAACGAAGTATAAAAATAGTCCCCACAAGCGGTTGTGTGTTGTTTTTAAGGTTAGGTGGTCACCATTTTTCGTCAATGACTTATCATATAGCTAAATACCGACAATTATTTGTATATAATACAATATATATATATGTATATACAATGTGTCAAAAATTTGCGGTTTTCCTAATTTACGTAATAACCGTCATAGTATTTCATAAGATTTACACAAGTTACATATAGCATAATATAAAATGTAAATTGCTTCCTTCGAGATAAAATTTCATATTTTAAGATTACTTTTAATTTAAGTATATTCAACGCATTATTAATTCAAATAGATACGTAAATATAATTGGCTAAAATATATCCTCCTGTAATGTGCAAATAATCCAACACTCGGCATTCATTGGTTTAACTAGATTTCTGATTACGTGCGAAAAGCACATCCCGAGTGTTCTGAAAATTAAACAAATTGATATCCGACACAAACCACTATTCGGTTTATTCGAAATGGTAATAACATCTGCTCTGAATTTGTATGAAATTATTTACTCATATTTTAAATTCTCCCTCAGCATTTCTGAAACAGGGAGTATTACATTGAAACTTAGCATTTTTTCCTTTTTCATATGTTTATAGGATCGTTAGGCCTCTAACTTTACTGAAATAAACTCAGGAGAAGTTTTTTTAAATTGCTTTTGGAAATTTTAACTGTTGTTGATTATAGGAAAAATGTTCGCAATTTTCGTCTGAATATTTAGTATATTATAAATGTTTAAATTTACAGTATGTTATAAGGGTATATTGTATTCTTTAGGGGCTCTGATGTTTGGAATTCTTGTGTCAATTAAAAAATTGTTTGTACACAATCGACGACAACGGCGAGTGCAATCGGTTTCACGAAACGTGCCTTTCTTCGACATAGGCCGAAGCTACATTACAGCTCAAAATACATTAGAAGTAAGGAAGGTTTAGAATCTTATTACAGTAATCATAAGGTTGAAAATTTACCATAGCCTTGTAAGTTACGTTACAGTACACTATGCGGATTTCTTTGAAAAAAAACGATTGGAATGATTCTTTTGAACTTACAACACGTCAAACGTTTTAAAACCCTCAAAGTCGGTGCATCGAACTGTAACAAAGGCTTTCACACTAAAAAACGCTAGGAGAATACGTTTGTACCGCCATTGGCCTGTACATACGTAGGAAGGAAAGCACAGTCACGATGATATCGCGTAGTAAGAAACGCTCGGATAAAAGGTAACCGTTAGACTTTATGAACTCAATATATTATGTCGTTAATTGACCGAAGTAATATTAAATCGATCTTAAATGGAAACACGCTAACCGAAACGCTACTATTAAATAACAATTCATGATAATATTTTATTAGTATAAAAGTTATAAGAATTACGTTTTCTGGTCTGTTTTGCCGCCTTACTTTTTAATTCGGTAGTCTGTAATTGGCATCTATAATTTTTCTTTTTAACTTTGGCTGAGTGCTATATTTTTCCATATCATTTACCATTCAAAATTAAAAATTATATTATTTTTAAAATTAAATCAAAAAGCCGTGGTAACTCACTGTAACACGGTAACAATTTTAAGAGCTGACTTATCATGTGCTCGGCGGTGAAAGAAAGTTATGGCCTACCAACGCCTATTCTTCGTAATTATTTCTTTATACAATATCTGGAAAAGTTTACATTTGTCTTTTATAAATAATTCTCCAACAAATGTAAATGTTTACATTTACGAGTTATGCTTCGTAAGCAAGAAAATATGGGGTGAGGCGAAGACAGGAAACACTTTTCCGGGGCTCTGACGGAGAATGCCCGCACTGATAACCCACAGATGCTTAAGTAATTTGTGTCAGTCCCTTGTTAATTGCGGGAAATGGGCGAATTAATTGTTTTCCTTTCTTCATCTTATTTTTCCTTTTAAACTCGAGAGCTTAATTAATTGGATTGATTTAGATGGAAGCGTGCTCGAACTCAATAAGCGATCGCGGATCGCTCCCGTTCTGTTCTTTTGATAGAAAGTACACCCATTCGATCATTTATTTCGTCGGCGGAAGCCTCTAAATAATATATAAGATAACGTTAAAATGATTAATAGACATTTATAAGAAAAAATAAAGGTATATACTACGTTATTATATACATATATTTATGTTAAAATTTTTTACAGCATCAATTAAGATTATTTATAATTGTATGGTACAAATTATAATCGCATCGAAAGGGATAAAACGCTGAATGTGAAATTTTGGAATCCAACTTTAGTAGCTGCGTTAAACGTTTATTAGCTTAAACTAATACATATTGCCGTTTGTCACTACTTATAAAATTGAAATAACTACTTTATTAACCCAGGTTCAACTTTAGTTAAATCGTTTGTGTTATAAAGTTAACTTAAACTGAATTGTTTTCACTCATCAATGAAATATGCGTAGCGCGTTCATTTCCGTAACTTGTCAATCTTTTCACAACGCATCCGGCAATAGAAATCATATCATTGAATTTACTTGAATCTATGTATATATATATTCCAGAATATATATATATTCTATCTATGACTGTACTCAAGACATGCCATAGTGACAGTGTTTTCATCATCTCGTCCATACGTTTGGGCGTGTGCGTGACTGTTAAATCAATTAGGGCTAAACCAATTTGCGGACTGAAGTTATCGGGGAAATTGTATATGTGTTAATTGTAAAACAAGTTCCATCACAAATAATAACAAAATAGAACATACGCGCACACGCAATAATTGGTAAGCCAAATATACATCCGCCCAATCGTTCTTCTTTTCTGAGACCCTAAACTGTCAGAGGGATATGGCTGGTTCCTTTCTATCCAAAATCGATGAGACCTATGGCTAAACAAAAGTTAAATGTATACGCAAATTTGATAGGTTTAAAAATATATAATGCGGAGTGCATTTATCTTGTGTCGATGTATTTATAGGGGCGAAGCGCGAGGGCGGCGGCCTGGCGCGGGCGACGACCGCGCTAGCAAGGCCGTACCGCCCAAACTGGGCCCAACTGCAATACAATACCTGATTCAATTATTTATGCATTTCGTCTGCAACAGTTCAGATTTCAGTCTGCGGTCGCTCTACGTCTCGAATGAGCTAAAATTATTTAAGTCTCATCTTAGTCAAGTATTTCTTACAAGCCCTTCAAGTTCGAGACGATTTTAATCAGAAATTACTTTGTTATGGTTGCTGCAGGTGATCTATCGACCTCTCTCACCCTCTCATCTCGTGTAGTCGGTGTAATCTTTCTAATGAGATCAATTACTTGTCAACTTCAAACAATTTTAACATATTTTTTTAAGCCTTAATCTGTTAAAAGCAAAACGAGAAAAATTATATATTTGTTTGCATAATTTTAGTATTAATATTTTCAGTAAAGCACCACTCACGCTTAAGATGCCGATGTTTTATTTTGTATATAAAGCACGACCAAGAAAATGGTAAAAATTATATAAATGCAGAATATTATCTACGCGTACGGTTACATTAACACAATAATATTTTTTTTTATTTATATAGCGTCTGAACGGTTGCAGCACGTAACCATAGATAAGTACCAATAACAGAACATCATATAAAATAATACGAAGACTTAAAGATATATGTGTCTTTGTAAAGGTAGAACGTCTAAATATTTAAGTATACTTAAAAATATTGGCGTAGTTGGTTAGTTTAATGATTGGCACTTCCACTTGTTACAGCAAGCACAATTATTTCGAAGGATTTTTCGCTTCAGTTCTTTAGAAATTTCTTATGATTTACTCATATCCGGCTTCCTAGTTGAATCACGTTACATTTATATTTAGTTTACAAATTACTTACAAACTTAAAATTGTTGATAATTATTTGTAACTAGCAGTGTTAACGTTTCTCTTCTCATATTCTTCTCAATGACATGGAAGCGATATCGCTAAGCTTTTTTTAAATTAAAATACCCTTCATTCTAATGTTCTGTTTGTGTGATCCTCCTGATGAAGGAAATATTATTTTAAGGTTAAATCTATATCTAAGCTCAACATTTCACGTAATGCGTGTGCAAGCAGAAAAAAAGTTAAAAATTATAACAATTTCGAAATTAAAAAAATTCGACTGAACAGTTTCATTAAATATAAGTAAGAGTTATTTCGTTCTTGAATTTGATTATGTATACCAATTGTCTAGTGTATATTAGCGGTACATTAACACAACATTATGTTTACACGAGCTTAACTCTCGTCGGTGGAGTAATATCTAGGTCTCACTAAATTCTGTTTCCTCTGTGACTTCTCAGTAATACTGTACAAACCAATAACAGCTATTGAAGCAAACTGACAATAATATGTATACATATAGTATATCCTGTAGCGAACTGTTGAAAATACACTTGGAACACATTCACCACACATGTCCAGTCGCGAAACGACGTGTCATCAGCATCCGTCGAAAGAAAATTGCATCAATATTTACCGCCGCGTAAATGGCACATCGTGTCCAATGTTTCCCTTGTAACACTAATGTATTGACGTTTACGATGTACAACAATTCAATAATATATATATTTATATATATATATATATATATTATAAAACGCGTACTTTCGTAATAAACTGTAGTAAAAGTCTCAACCTAAAAAATAGCGTGTATGTATAATTGTAATAAAAAAAGAAATTTGATACAAATTTCTTTATTTTAAGCAAACTGCCAGACATCAATCAGCTTATAAACAGAACACTATTAGGCATTGATCTCTTTCATATTAGGAGGATTTGCATCGACATGGTTAGCAGTCTCGTTATACACACCACTTTACATGCTGCTGACCATACTACCTGTCCACCATCTTTAGTAATTAAATGCGTGTTTGAGATATTTCTCTAGGACCTCAGCTCATGGGTGTCCGACATTAAAGCAGTAAAGGCCGCCGGGCCAACAACGTATACGGACTTGCAGAATATAAGAGTGATGTAATGTCTCATTGCATCATATTACTTGATTTACTTTGGCTACGATATTATTTGACGACACCAGTCAACCAGTAAACAACATATTCGTAAAAATTTTAGGTATACAGATTCATACAAACAAAAAACCTACTCCTTTTGGCTAAATGTTGTTGATTTATTTACTGGCGCAGAAATAATTTACGATTCTCGTGAGTTATAAAGAAACTTCTTCTAGAGCATTTAACGTACTAAAATTTGACAAGACTTATGAATATAATATTATGTTATTATATATATTATATAAAATAACATATTATATTCATGAGAAAAAAAAGAGCTTGATCCTTTTTTTTTCGCCTAAAGTGTCAACAGTTTATTCTAACTTGATTTGAATGTCTTATTTGGAGAATTATAGTAGTTTTTTAACGCTTACTCGTACAAATTCGCCACTGTTTCAGTTCTATCTGCAACGGTACGGTGAATAATTCCACAAACGCCTGTACGCTCTCAGATAATTCAGATACCATCTGGCCAGATTTAATCAGAGATTACTGTACACACACCTCAAAACCGTCTGGGGGAATAAATGGATTACTGATATATTGCAGCGTGACTCACGTGACTATATATAATTAATGGATATCTTCTAAACCGTTTTTGCTATTTTATTTTGCATGAAACACTAACAGTAATAATGTTGGCTTAGACATTTACGACACATGGAACGGCGAACGAGATAGACATAGGTAGAATAATGCATATTTACAATCTTGGAAAATGGTCTTTACAAATATTCAATACAATATATATACAAATATTCAATAAGATTAATTTGTTCTTATTTACTAATTAAGGTCATATTATCTTGTTTGAAATTAGAAATATAAAATTTGTAAATATATTAGTCATAAATAATTCTTTCAGGAATTTTAGTAATATCACTTGTATCTAAAGAAAGTCAAATATTAGCTTAGAACTTTATCTATTAGATATAAGTAAATTTCTTATAAAACAAGTTGTAATCTCAAAGGGTTTATTATTCTGGATAATATTGCCAATCAGAGTAAACTTGAGGGTGCTAAACTAAATATGTGAGTTGTACACCCAAATTATAATATAATTAATAAATCGAACCTTAACAGCTGTGGCGTTATAGGTCTGGAAGTTCAATATTCGTTATAAACGGGTCTAATTGGAACGATGTCAGCGGATTCAGGAAGGAATTGGTGGCGTTTTGCGCTCTAAATACCCGTATGATTGGAATGTCGGTTTCACGATTTGCAATTCTAAACCATTGTTCTGTTCATTTAAATTCATCTTAATGTACTAAAGCGGGACAGTGTTTTATTCTTTTTTATTTAGCTTACTGGCCAGTCACGTTTTTTTTTCTATTAGATATAAACGTAAACAACGGTTTACTTACATGTTTCAAAGTAATTTTAAATTTAAATTTGATATTGACGTTTAGGAATTACATAAAAACGAGACTGATACGCCAAAGTATAATTTTCAAATAGTGTTAGTTAACGATTGTAAAATAGGATGTAGTTTTAATAGCAAATCAAGTACATACATACGTAAATATGTCACATTACATCGTATATATAGTTCTTGCAAAAGATTTTGTTATTTTTTCTAGTATTAGTGACTGAATGTTTTCATTGTGATTCCAAGTGCATGTAAATAACGATACCAATACCAGAAATCCTTGTTAAACAGACGGAAGGTTAACGTGCCGTGTAAAACGTTTAATACAACCACTTCCCTAGTTACTTTGCTTTATTTGCCTTCAAACTCATCTCCTGCGTTTAACGTAGCACACAGTAAACGAACTCCGAAATTCTGAATCGGGACTGATTGAATCGCAGTCGTGCCCGCGGGAATGGAGTTATTTTCCGACCTATTTCGTGGCGCGTCTACGCGACAAGTCAGGCCAACCTCGCGCCATGTTTGTGCCTCCAGAGAAATCCTTTACAGTTCATTTATTTTGTTTGGGTGCCGTAGTCGTGCTTCCAAGGACCGATAATTGTGTCCCTTTTGTTTGACAACCATATGTTTTTTTTCACAATTGTATTTACTTTCCATTTTGTTAAATAGTTGACTGAGAATATTGTTGATTGAATTAGCCTTCGTTCTTATAGACACGTATGAAATAATAAATAATATTATAGGGCTATCGAGAACATTACTCACCTAATGGTAAATGATTCCTATGACCATGCTACCCATATCCAATACCTCGACAATGCAGATACGTGACGAGTATAATCCCTGAGAACTAAGATTGAATGCTTCATCACCAGGAATGAGGTCTCCAGTTTCTGGTATGTCTTTAGGTATTTCAGAAACCTCGGTTCTAGACAGAATGACCCGATAAATTCGTGCTAAAGCTAGTTCATAATTGCCTCGTAAGAAAACTGTCCCGCGTGTGTGTTTTGAAGGTTTTTAAAAAAAATTAAAATATATTTTTATCCGTATAATCTCTAATTCAAAATGTGCATATATTCCATAAATAGTAAATTACTCATAACATACAACGGCATACCGTAAAACAATGCCTGTTGAATTTCGTATTATCGATTAAACAGGAACGCAATTGACGCGAGTGATAATTGGAAATCCAGTATCAAATTAAATAATTCACTTGCATACAAAAAAGAATTGTAATTAAATGATGCAACACTGGCAAACGGTTCGAATGCGACTACTCATGACAATATAAGACAGAGATTAGTTAATAAAGAACGGAATATTAATTTATCTACGTGGTAGAGCTAATCTACAGCTATATGGGCCATATACGTATTACAAATGAAAATTATTAATGCAATGAAAATAAACCTTTATCAACAAAACTGAGCCGAAACTCATCCTGGAAGACGTATGTAGACATAATAAGTCCCCGTGACCAGTTAGATATGATATGATAGATAGATCATGATCACTGTGTGTCCTTTACTTTCATATAACACTTCCCATATGGGATAAAGGTTGCAGCGGGTGTATTTATTTGTCCTATGCGTCCAGTTGTTGCGTTCCCGTCTCACGGACAAAAGCGGACGCACAATGGGCCCCCACGTCATCAATCAAAAGCACTGGGCACCCTCGCGCCCCCCGCTATCACCAGACTGATTTACCCTCACAGGTAACTAACAAACTATCCAAAGCTATATTGAAGCACGCAACGTAATCTAGCCCTTTTAATATAACAAGCTTATAAGAGTAAATTATATGTCCTGGGTAAGCAAAGGCTCTTCAAATGGGATGAAAATTATTTAGTATGTTGTTTAGTGTATTTTATTTATTGACTTTGGAAATAGATTCTAG
Source organism: Teinopalpus imperialis (assembly GCA_029286865.1). Lineage (NCBI taxonomy): Eukaryota > Metazoa > Arthropoda > Insecta > Lepidoptera > Papilionidae > Teinopalpus > Teinopalpus imperialis. The sequence goes on along the minus strand of JAGSMU010000022.1, from coordinate 9,050,646 downwards.
AATATGATAGGTAGTTAACGTCGACACGACAGGGAAAAGATCACGCTCTCACAGGATAAAGGACCATAAAGCTATTATGTCATCAGCAGTTATCTTTATTGTTACAAAGTGTCACTTAGTGCCTAGTGCTTATAGGCGTCAGGCATACACTTTCATAATTTAGTAAGATGGATAACGATAGAACTTTATAAACACAGCTGTAACGTTCACTAAGTAAGATGACAAAAAAGCGGAGTTCATTTTGGGTCGTGTTGACCTTCATGATATATTAATAAACCAAGTAATACTTTCATATATTCACTTTAATTTTTCATGGAGAAGACAGTGATGTACGCATTATATTTGTAATCTGGATATTTGTGGAAGTCTAGGCGGCCATTCCTTTGATCTTATCATATGCAACTTCAACTTAATAACATGATTTTTTCAACTAATACAATGTGCAATTTCAACATTTATATAATATAAACTTGATTTTGGTCCCTAAGATATCTTCCGATTATTAACCATGATATGGTTATCCACTGTACAGGATTTCTTTAGTGCGGTTAGCATTCGCGTCAACCCACTCGATGCTATTTAAAGGATACATGCCGTTTTATCTTATTTGCATAACAAGAGAGGAGAAAATCGTTTAAGTGTTGGTTTTGCAGCACATTTGTTTAAAACAAACTCACCCAGTTACGCTCGTAGTGCAAACAGGAGGCTACGTCGCGTGACGCCTCACCCAAACGGACCCCTGCCTTTATTTTCAATAATACATAATTTTAAGTCAGCGCTTAAATCCGCTTACATCCGGCTTATGTCAAACTAGAAATAACGTCCGAAATGGAAAACGGGATTTATCCGGAATTTTAATATAAAACAACAGTAACTACTTTTTTTGAAAATTAAATCAATAGCGAAGTTAAAATGAAATACCGTTATATTTACAATTTAAGCTAAGTGATGAGACACAATGATTATATGTTTTTCACTTATTCTCGTTATGGTATTGCCTTGTAGACTGGTGATGGCATTGCTATAAGATGTCCAAACATTAGCCTGAAAGCTTGGCTATATTGTAATCGGAACAGCGCGTGTATGACATACAAGCCGCTTGAATAAAATGATTAATGCTTTAGAAACAGTTCTTTTACGTCTGTAGAACCTACGTCGAATAAATCTACATGTAAGCATATTCCAACTTACCACCGACGCACTACGCTCCCTCCCTATGTTGCCATCGTCTGTTAGGTGTTACTTTACATCGTGCCACAGGTACCTAAAGATATTCCTTATATTTAATGCTATGCCGCGAGGTGATATGTATGACTGCTGCTTAGATTCTTTGAAATGTAGTATTTTACTCTTTTTATAATTGTATTTTAAAGCACGCGTCTCCACATCTTCTAAGCATGCGGATAGCTGATTTCTTAAAGCACTTAAGCGTTGGCTGAGCTGCATTAATGACTGCATTGCTTATTTTATTGAGACATATTTCCTCAATGTCCTCATATTTTCTCGGTCTACCAATCTACTATTCAATATACAGTAAAATACACAACAAAAGCCTAAGCTGTTAAAATAAACCCAGTGCTATTAATTAGTTAATCCGTCAGAAGCAACTGACCGAGCCGTGGTTCGGCCCTCTAGGGCATCCTCGAGTCAGTCGCTTTCGCGCACAGGTTAACGGTTCAATCCGAGGCTCCCTCTCGGGAACCCTTGCGCCGGTTACCCATTAATAAAGGTTTCGGTTGAGTGTCCTAAGCGCTCGGCCACCTTTCAACCCGGTGAAGCTGTAGAAGCCTAATAATAGTGGCCAAAATAAAGTAATAGTGCTATAGCATGGAACTCTAATCGGCAATTATGTAATATGTATAACATGAACATACGTAACGATATAAAACAAATTCTCCACTTTTTATCTACCACAATATCTCGTGGTATAGAAAACTTTAAACGTATTGGCGCCCACTCTTTTTTTTGGGCTGATGGCCGCTGTTATTCCAAGGGCTGTATAATTTTGCCGGGTTGAGAGGTGACCGGGCGCTTATGGCGCTCTATTAGTGGGTAACCAGCACAAGGGCTCCCAATTTTAAACGTTATTCTGTGTGATAATTTGAATCGATTTATGCTCTTCATTTTTTTACATCTAATACTCGTGATTATGACGGAAATCCATGGTTTGAACACATTTTTGGTTTACACAAACCAAATTAGATGTAAATAGTGATTCAGAATTATAACTATAATTTTAAACACGATCAAATATTGAAACATGAAGAATTCCGATCACAACGCAACTGTATGTATCGTATCCTTGTATCGTTATTCTGTTTCTATAAATAGCAGCAATCAACGTCAGAACGGACGAGTAAGTAGGAAACAAACTGCACACAAACATTGTCTATACTGTATTGCGTTATACTCGATATATCTACTACTGATATATAATAAAAGACGATATATTTGTAATTTATAATAGAATAAACATTGGATTCTGTGCAAAATAAATCTTAGGTGAAAATTTAGGTACTGTTTAGATAAACGTGTTGTGGTTTTTATTCTCCTCCAATTTAAAGTTATGACGTAAACCCTTATACATAAAACATGACCAAGATAATCATACATATGGCTACAAAATATGACAGCACACAATCGGCCAACGCAGACCGACGCGGGGGCGTATGATTAGAAATCGATAACTATATGCGTCACATTCTGGCTTATACTAAGGTTATTGTTATTCCATCCATTGTGATGTGACCCTGCAAATGTTATCTATTGTAACGCTTTAAGTTCGTCCGTAATCCCAATTGGTGAGGATTACAACGTTTCCTTTCTGCCACGGACCTTTATCATGGAACAATATTTTTTTGTTCTACACAACAATTGATAGTGAGTAACATCCATCCGTCTTTTTATTTGACTAATCTATATTTGTTTTACACAGAAAACTTTCACTTTGATAAAATCGCTTACAAAAATCAGTCTTTAGTGGTGTTTTTACCGTTTGTTTGATCAACTGTCGATGATTATAAAATTTATCTAAACGACGCAGAACACTGGTACACCGCCCACTAAAATATAGATTAATTATTTCAACAATTCTATAGTGACGGCAATTGGTAACAGATATATCGTTTTGAAAGTGCAAGTGAGTGGGAAGGTAATTAAGTTTTACGCTGAGAAACACAGAATCACCTTTTAATACTCCTGAAATAAAATAGTTAAGAATAATGTATAAATTAATGATGATGCATCACAGGACAGTGTCTTCAAGAAAGCTCTAGTAATAGTGGTCCTTTATGACCTACTACGACAAGGAAGTTGATAATCGAAGTATCATGCATCAAGACAACCTACAATGCTGGGTTTAATTGTACATATTAAAAAGCAGACATCATTTGGCTTACCTCTATGTAATGTATGTATGTGAAGTGAAAGTCTCGTCCACCGTACACCATGGTGCGATTGGTATTCGGAGAAAAAGTTTCACACTACCTCCTTAGACTCGTACAATACTCCTGCCCCTATTAGATAGCGGTCCGAGTCGAGGTTCGTACCACTTTATGAGCCCTCGGGTGTGTATATCGCCCCCCTCTGTTGTCGTCGACGTTCTTCGTCCACAGGGGTTGGAGCTCAGCGGTGGTGCATTTGCAGTCCCAGTGCCAGCTTAGCCAGCATAGCCAGCATCGTCGTTGTCTACTCAGCGGGCCTCCCACTCGCTATTCTACTCGCATAAAAATGTAAAGGACCAACAATATCACATATACACAAAAAAAACAATACTCAACGTTAATGTAAAATATAATGTGTGTAATGTTTTACAAATACTGATTAAGATAATATAGCCTTCTGGCCATGGTATTTTTATGTTCAATAAACAAAATCATACGCAATATGAAACTGTACATAGGGAGACTTTTTTCCTAGTACCTCACTCACACATACGTACACAGAGATATTATCGATCATAAAACTATTTCGTAAACATATGTACAAATGAACGGCTAATGACCGATGATTCACATTCCCTTGCACATGCGAATCAAGGCGTGTACCGTAGCAAGAAGCACATATCTCTATTAAGATCATGGGGGCAATGTCTCGTACACATGACTAATTGGTAGCGCTATCTTAATGGATTGCAAAATCTATAATGAAGTGGGCAGCACGTGTAGGCTGAGTGCATACAATAGTAACATAACACGATACTTACGACATATTGCTCTTGGAAAAATGTATAAACAGCTTTATTAACAAACGTAATTATATTTTTCTTAAACACGATTGTCATGACTACTATAATTCGTTAATAATTAATTAACGAATTATATTAAATAATAATATAAATTAATTAATAAACGTCTTGATAATTTAATAAATCTAAAATACCAGATCCAAGCCCGGATTTAGATCAATAGCCACAGGAAACACTCATGTCTTAATAAAATAAATTTATTTTGTTTGTAATAATAATAATAATAAAATAAACGAGTAATAGACTTAATACATTTAAAGTTCACTTCCCATGTTACATTCCTATAGTAAATATCAAAAATAAGGTGTAGAAGAATATATTAAAATAACAAAGATTTTTGACTCAATGCGGTAATGCAAAACGACTTTACGTGACGTAAATTGAACGATTCCTTGTTTATGTTGAAGAAACTAAATGCTCGTTTTATTTATCTGAGTATGAAAGGGCAAATGTATGCATTTTTTTAAATGAAAAATAACTATGTCGGAAATTTATTGGGTCCTGTACTCGTGTTAAAAGTCATTTGCTTACTTAAAGGCCAATAGGCTCACGTTTGCGTATTATAAAACTAATGGTGAAACGAAATTAAACCTTACTAACTCTGTACCCCGTTTCAGATATAAAAGGCGAGAGATGTATGTTTTATAGTATGTTGACGTTTTTTATACAAAGGCATTACGTCGAAATATGCGGAAGGTAAATGTAAAACTTGTTGCAATTTAAGGACAATCGCCTTTTGAATAAAAATTCGAATACATGTATAAATTTCACGGCAGATCTCTTTAAGCCGCCATGATTTATTTACATGAGAGTGAACCGTGAATTTCAAAGGATAATACGTTGAAAGAAAAGGGCCCGGGATTTAAATGTTTTTAGAAAGATAGAATGTGCAGAAATTTTGAGTTAAACGAAATCAAACTTAAAATGTCTGTATCGTACAAAAAAAAGATAACGTTTATTAATATCCACATAATTTAAGAAAAAAATACATATAATATATATGCTTAATAATCTGCGTATGAGAATTATCATTTCAAGCCTGAAAATAACTCTAAGATATAGATTAAAGTTATTTTAGGTAAACTCTAACGTCCCTTATCTCTATCACAAGTTTTACGCATTTACCATCTGCTATTCAGTCATGTTATTGCTTGGATCCCATCTTAGCTTCTTCTTGATAGGGTGATTGATACCTACACATCGCCTTACTTGGTATAATATCCCTGTAAAGCTGTACCAGTGAAATAGTAAACGTCTATTTCATATTTTCTTGAATATTTACTTTGACATTTCAAATCGCGAAAAGTTTAACTAAATTAACATATGTTTAAGGAATATTTTTATTATCTTTATGGTAAATCTGGTGGTCGCTCACTACGCCCGCAGTCATTCAAAAATCAAGACATAGATGGGCTGTTAATTGACCGGCATATTTATTTAAAATCTTGTCAACAATGGTTTAACGGTAATGTTAAATATATGCTAGTCACGTAGACATGCTCGTATATCTGAGCGTGTGTGAACTTTAGAGGAATAATTTTTATAGCTTTAAGCGAAGCTACATTCCCATTTAACTGATCATCGGACTCGTTTCTGTCGTCTCATTCTGCACACGGTCGCAAAATAAATCACACTCATACTCCGCATCGTACTTTGCATGCGGTGGAAACGCCCTTCTCGCTCCGGAAAGATCGCCTCTACGCCAACCAACCACATATTGTTTTCACGAGATTGCATAGTTTATTGACCTCTCTTATAGCGATGATAAAACCATGCTCCATTTCATCATTACAGTTTTTTTGTTTAATTGTCTATAAAGATTAATTCAAACAAATCGAAATATCTACAAGAAAATTGACTTATAAATCACTCGAATAATAAACAATTACCTGTTAATCATTACACGTATTTAATGTAAATACAATTGAAGCAACGATCTTTATTAAAAAAAAAATAGAAAGCAATGTAAAACTGCGAAGAGTCGTCCAAAGCGCATACGTGAACAATGAATACAAGTCAACACTGACAGCAAGCAGTGTACATTGGGGCAGTAAACGATCGGATCGACAAAAGCTATAAAACCAAATGTTGATATCCAAATGATAAATTGGGAAGCTATAAAATGCCTGTCTGCGTCTGGATGGGAGCCGCTGTGCGCTTGTGTGCAAATGAATCGGCGCGGCGTATGCCGAAGGACGCGGCCGCATTCCGCGCCCACCAACACAACGGAGATGACACACATGCCTACAGCGCTACGTCTGTGTGTGTGCGACAACGCATTAACGTCAAAGTATATAAGGCACTTTTGCACTGTTCCGACGACGCTAGTGCACACGTACTTAAGAATACTTTGCAACGTAACCGCAAGTAGAAATCGTAAGAATACCATCGCATTTAACTATTCAGATTGCGTTCAAAAATATGGTAACACAATTTATACATACGTGAGATCTGTTTGCAATTTAAATGTAACATTACTGTATGTGCGTACAAGCGCAATGACAGAACTGAACAGACTCGGACGCTGTTTAATTACGGAACGTGTAGGTAGATAGGCGCTAATCTCGCGGGCGGACACCGTCGAAGCGAATCGCATACAAATGTACCGCCGACCGACGCAAAAACTGCTGAATAATACCCCCTTACTATTCCACCTCGTACGAGCTTTACACCGCACGTAATCACGCGGTCACGGTATGCTGTGCGCATTTCACAATCACATCTTGAATGTTACTTTTGAACCGCTTTATTTTGTACTTTTTTGATGAGACAATGAGCAACGCCATTTATGAAGTGCAACTGTTGACATGTGCCAACTGCGTCAGCGACGTGACTGATATCATGCCATGGCCAAAGAGAATGATTCAGATTGTACGATTATATATAACCTAGTCTCGCACAGTATAAATTCAATTTAATATATATAATTTATAAAAAATAAATACAACCTAGGCAAAGAAGTGGATTTAATGAGTTTAAAAAAAACACAATTTATAAATAGCCTTTTATTTAGTTGAGAGCCACTAAGAATAATTCATACATTTCAATTCATTGAAACATGCTAGTCAAGAAATGTTTAAAAATGCAAATGATTTCGTTATTAAAATTTATATTAAATCGTTTGTCTTAGGTACGTGCTCAAATACACAGTACACCTTCCAATTACAACCGTTTTAGTTGCACAAAAAAATACTTTTATTGTGAAAAATATCAATTAAGTCATTCAATTAAAGTGTGCGAGTATTAATTGATCCACGTGCAACTTGAAAGTGGCCTTGTAAGGCGATTTTCCACACAGTTAATTATCGTAGATGGTGCAAAAACTTTTTATTAATTACTATCTTTCCTATTTTCATTATTTTATAATCCCTCTATAAAAGTGAAACGAATTATAATATATTTTATATATGTCGCGAAATTATAATTTCGTGCATTTCGGGAGACTGGGTTTACTCACGGTACCTATGATGATTATCCTACCCTACGATGATGATCCTTTTATGTTATCTTGTTAAAAAAATTCTAAAAACGAGTTACTCGAGGAGCGTAGAGAGCATCTAGATTTCAGAAGGAGGCATCCTTCTGGTCTCTTGACGGGAACTCCTTTCATTCCCTGGCCGAGGGTTGTCGAGCGATGTCCTATCGATATACTCGTACATACCCTGCCGGCCAAAAGTTTAAGACAAGATACTTAAGACAACATAATTATCCATCAATTGTAATAAAATCCCATAGGATAAATAAAAGAAATGCACATCTGCATATTCTATTGTTAGTATCGAATATTTAAAGAAGTCATTCTTTTGTTTACTTTCAAGTTATTGGACAATAAACATCTATTGTTTTCAAACACCGCCATGCTGCGGTAGAGCCAGGTGGTAGAGTCGTAATAATATTTTTATAATGTCCTCATTACTAATTATTTTGCTTTTGTAACGTATTGGTCAATAATTAGGATTATTTAGCTCCTGAAAACACCTGTTTCTGACTTATTATTACCCGAGTTTACTTGGGTTTGTTCACAAACAATCTCAATTAGTCTAAACTTGTGGTTTCTACAGTGAAGACGTCATAAAATGGGAAAAGCTCGAGAATTAGTAGTGAAGTGAGTTCTGCCATCGTTGAGAATCCGAACGTGAGTTTGCTCCACAACTTAAGTTATCGAAGTCTTGTGTTCATGGCTCAATAACTCAATACAGGGAGACAGGCAGTTTTCAAGATCGTCCACGCTTGGGAAGGCCGAGAGCTACCATGTCTAGTAAAGATAATTTCATTGTTGTTACCAGCAAGTGAAATAGACGCTTAACAGCACCAGAAATCCGCGTTGAAGTAAACAATACCCGAGTTAAACTTTTATCATTAACTACAGTAAAACGGAGACGGAGAGATGTGAAGTTGTATGGTGGCTTTGCCGTTCGAAAACCTCTGTTAAGGCCGCAAAACAAGAAAAAACGGATGAACTGAAGTTTGAACTAAAGAAGGTTTTAAAAAAGTGCTTTGAACCGATTAATCCAAGTTTGAACTATTCGGTTCAAAACGTAGAATTTACGTTCGACGCAGTGCCCTAGAAAAAATGATGTCAGATTGTGTAGTCCCAACCATCCAAATGCCGTTTCTTCTGGGTTGCGATTAATTGAAGATAGATTCATTTTCCAACAAGATAATGATCCAAAGCAAAGCTCAAAATTATATAGAGGATATTTAGAAGAGAAAGAGGCACAAGGGTTGTTAAAAAACATGGTTTGGCCTCCTCAGAGCCCGGATCTCAATCCCATTGAACTTTTGTGGGAAGAGCTTGATAGGAATCGTAGTAATCGTAGTTCGTAATCGTGGCCCATCCTCGCGAGAAGAAATGTGGAATGCTTTATGCGAAATTTGGAAAAATATATCGCAAGACACCATTAACAAATCGATTGCACGTATGCCGAGACTTGCGAAAAAAGTCATAAAATGTAAAGGAGGATTTTCTGATGAAAAATCAGTTTAGCTAACTATAGCCTTTTTTGCATGGAATGTTAATATATCTTTACGCTTTTAAAGTATATTGTTTGTCAATCAACGTTCTCTTAGATGAGTAAACAGGTTAATTAAACATTTAATAATTTATTGGCGTTTTACTTTATTTTCCTACTTTGATTAAAGTGGTCTTAAACTTTTGGCCTGCAGGATATGGCGGTTGCGTTATAAAACTGTTTACTGACAATACTAGTAAGAGAGGACTTCTATTCGCTTACGTATTTTTTTTAGAACTGACTATTAAATTTTTATTTTTGTTTTTTTTTTGTATTAATGTTTTGGTTTATATTTTTTTAAATTATTGTCTAAATTTATTTAAACACAATTTTACTGTTAATGAAATATTATTAATGTAATAAATAAATAATACATTTTTTTTAAATTATTTGCATGTGATTACATTACCACCAGTGAAAGTGTTAGTTGCAATCCTAAGCACAGATTTATTCCGTATTCGGCAGTGAAGGAACACAAATTTCTCGGTAGAGCCGCGTGGCTGACTATGTTCTAATAGGCTCGTTAAATAGAAGGTTGATGCTTGTATTTGATACAGACGTATAATTTAATATTGATAATTGTCGTTTGGCACCGAAGCAAATTACTCACATCGCTGATGGAGTAACAATTTGGGGGCGGCATTCGGAATTCCGGGAAGATAACTGTGCTTGTCATCGTGGCTTTGTATGCGGCCGACTTTGAGCTGCTAGCAATCAGGCGAGGGGGCACCGCGATGAAGGAAAGGGGGAGTAGGGGCGAGGGATGATGTGCCTACGACTAGTTGAAATGTCTGAGGCGACTTCTAATTTGCGAGGCTCTCGGCAAGTGAAGTCGACCTCGCTGCCGGTCTAATGCTACATTTAGATCTTCATATTTGACAAGTAGCTGATTGCTTTAGACAAAGGACAATCTACATACTATATTCATTTTAAGATATAATAGCGTTTAGACAAAGATTTATGGGTAGTTTATATTCATGGCCACATAATTGACGTTCCTACTCTACATTGAGTCACCGAGGGTAGCAATTTTTTTTATTTATTATATTTCAATTTTTTTTATATTGTTTTAGGTATCTTCAGAATTCTTTAGGTATTATTGGGTTAACATCAAGTGGGACTGTCAAAACTACTTTATGATTGAAGTCCCAAAATTTCTACAGCAAAGGGGATTATATTACTACACACAAAAGTACAAATTATCGAATAAAATGGCACGTATATATTATAATCAAATTTAAATAAACAATGATAAAAAATATCTTGAATTTGTATATAAAATAGGATTTTTTTTTATCCCCTACCCAATATAATATAAAAAATCTTAAATAAATTATATTAACATTTTAATATTTTAAATAGAATGATTTTACTGTAGTAGTGCCATGGTATAACACAAGCAATATATGTTGGTTATATTTAGAAGTCTTGTGACACAAGATGTTCACAGTTTTACTTATTTTTTAGTTCAGCTTACAATTTATTTTTTGATTTAAGTTATGTTTTTAGTATTTCGTGCACGTGTACTGTTAAGTAATTTATCATTATTATTATTTTCCAAAATTTGTAAAGTTATGACGATTTGTTTGGAAATCCACATTTTTAAGACATTACGTATTACCCATAAAGATTTTTTTCTTAGAATTATAAATCCATAAAGGCAATCCTTAGAAAATCTACCACACTTACATCTTTCTTCTTAAGTGTTAAATAATTCTATGGACACAAAAACGCCATAACAGGCACAAATCACTATATAATGGTGATACAACGAAGAATAAGATCTATAAATGCAAGACTCACAAGTGTGGGGTACGTAGCTTGAGAGTAAATCTCTGTTTTTTTCCAGCCTGGTTCCTTACGACTTGGATTGCAGCTCCTGAGACCACTTTTATTGCCTCTTATTGGCTACGATCTAAAGTGGCAGCGTTAACTGTACTCCCATAACTCAGCCATATAGATACTGTATCCTCTCTAGTGTCTAACGATGTGTGAAATGAGAAAATTAACCATTTGAAATTTTCTTGGCCTTAGATAGTATTAAATTCAATTTGCGTTATATGAGATTAATTTAGTTGATGTAAAATAGAAAAGAGTTCCCATATATGTAATAAAAAAAATTGTTTGTTAAGATTAGATTCGACATTTTTTTATGACAAATATGGTGTTGGCATGAGATCGAATCGATTGTTACCATTAATAGTCTCCTGTTACCTACATACCAAAACACAGCAGCTTTATGCTGCTATCCTATGTGATCGTACCAGCTGTGTTAGTAGCCAGATCATTTATGTTGCACCTAAAAAATTAGCTACAAAGTAAGCAAGTCGAGTAAGCTGCAAAACAAGTAAACCGTCCGGATTTACTTATGGTATTGTTTTCTTATGTTTACTTTATTAACTCTTTATTGCATTAACATTAACAAAGGTAAAGGTACACAAAGGGCTTAATTCCAAAGGCATTCTCTACCATTCAATCCAAGGTGTGGTGAGATATTGTTGTAAACTCATTAATAAAATGAAAAGACTAAAAATATCTAAAATAAAATATATAAACAAAGAATAGTGCATACATAGATATTATATACGTAATACAATATACATAAAAAATATGTAAACATACATAAATACAATACAATAGCGGTAGCTACTAATAATTTCCATATGTGGATGATGAGCTTATCTAACTACAGGTAACTTAGTGAGATAAGTTAATCATATTACATAAGCAAGCATGAACCAAACTTTTAAAAATGATTTCATTACTGACCTTCCTGATGTCATCGGGTAAGGAATTCTAGAGTAGTGCAGTGTGTAGCTCGGACTATAAATGAATTTGCAAAAATTAACTGGTAAGCTGGAATACAGATCATTTTATTAAATGAAAATCGAAGAAGACTGCCATGAGATAGAGAAATATTGAAATTTATATTTAAGATAAGGTGATGACGGATCTTTTGAAATCAGAATCAGAAGAGAAGAAGCAAAATTCTACAATTTATTCATTCACATGTTATAAAAAAGTTATGTAAGTGTTAACGAATTATTTTCACATAGGCTTAATACATACGTTCATATATATAATCCGAGAACATAAAAGAACAATACATGGACAAAATCATACAATATGATTCATAAGTACTGAAAGGGCCATAAAGGACGCGTCAAGGCAATCTACAAGCGACGAGACGGCACCGTCGCGACTTCGAGACGCCATTTCTTTTGCGTCGGACCTCCCACAAGAAACGCAAATCAGATGAGACTAATAGAGTTTATTCCTAGTTTCTTTGATCCTTATGTATCCTTATCACTATTTCTAACCGGAGGCATCAAAAGACACTTATCAAACTTAAAATTATGCTCTAAGTTTAATAATTTCTCTATTATTGTTGGAATTATTTTTGACTGTATAAATCAATTCAATGCTCATGTAGCTTCAGTCCATATTCTAAACATAATTTAATGTAAAGATAAAATACTAATTTGAATTATTTAAAGTCATTTTAAAACATTATTTTAATGTCATCCTGTTAAAGTCAGAGCATCTTCTTTAACTCATGTTTTTTATTCTATATAAAAATGTAGATAATATATAAGTTTGAATCATTTAAAAATGTTATGGACTATGATCATTTTTTTAGCCGTAAATAGATCGGATCAAGTCTTATTTGAATAGTTAAACAATGTCTGTGTCTATACTCAGTAAAAAAAGACAGACAGAAGTCATGGCATTAAATGAAAAATAAGTGTCAGGCGTTGTTACCAAATATTTTAAGCAAGCATTTGATTGTTAAGTAAAGAAAATATAGCCATATTGTCTTACATTAATACTGAATGACCTAATCTACATGAAACACGTTAAACATTTTTTAAAAAGTATGCTCTCTTACACTTATCAGTCCAATTAGAGGTAATTGGCTTAATCACCGAAACCGACCTGACACCGGGTATTTGTTCGACATACCACAATTTGGACAGTCATAATATTTTGCTAATTTGTAACAATAACCTTTGATGACTTTAACAGACAAAAAATTACTAGAATAAAATTTATTATTTAAATTTTATTCTAGTTATTGGTAGTAGAAATAGTCATCCCTTGGTCTTGAGCAACTTGTTAGTTTTCATATTTTATATAACATACAAATATAGTTAAAGCTTGTGAGACTTAATCTTGTAAATATATTAAAACGTCTTAATAATAAATGACATGTTTTAAATCCCTTCAAATAGCATTTAATTTCTGTCATGGCGTATGGTGCACTTAAATCGATGATCGATCCATGTTCAAAAGTAGAACAAAATTAACATAAAATATACCCTCTTACGAATAAATACGAACCGAAGCTCTCTTTGACCGCGTCGAAATATATATATATATATATATATATGTATAGAGGAAGTGTTTTAAGATCCTTTCGTATACACTTGGTTAGAACAAAATACTTTGAAATTACACAGATACATTCACTAAATTTAAAGTCACTAAATAGTGGTCAAGAAAGCAAGCTAAGCCATACAGCCAATTGTTTTGTAATATTTCTTTACATAAATTATGTTGATACTTAAAATAACTAATTTTGCTATCTTTCCTTGCTTCGTATACTCATTATTTTTCCTTTCATTTTGAAAAGAATAGTGTTGTATTGTGTTTTTTATAGTATCAATGTCGTAATTATCATCGTAGTATAAATATCCAAGTTTTAGTATAGTGGCCACTTTACGAAGACGTATGTAATTTGATGAAAGTCAAAATCCATGATGCCATTATTTTTACTTCAAATTTATTACACATATGTGTATTAAACCAACTTTATTGCATAAAACTAACGAAATAATACAGCACAACTGACAATATGAATAAAAAATTAGAACGCTGCATGACCTCAAGTTTCCTTTAAAAACTCTTTATTTTAAAATGTCACAGATAAAAAAGATTGATTTAAAATTTTTTTTGGGTTTATGGTTATAAATTCTTTTTATTTTTATCAACTTTCTAAAAAGTATTACAAGCCAGTCACAGAAACCAAGGAGACCGCCTTACCATCATTAAGAATCTATATTTTATCCTAATACCCTGGGCTCTAAGCCCACGCACTCTAAGCGGATTGGAAGATTATCGCCTTACAGCATTACTCACCTATTTTTTTCAGTAGCAAAAATAGTTATAAAAGATAAGAACGGTATTTACTCAAAAAAAAAACGATAACAAAGCTTTGATCCTTGAGGCTTTCCTGGGCGGTTTTTCGAATTCCGTGACTCAAATAATTAAGTCCAAATATGGGGGTCGCTGGATAAAATTATACATTGTTATTACCACTATAAATCTCATTTTCGGTAAACTCACTCGTTCGGAATAACAAGTATACGATACTTTGGAAACAAATCTGGCTGTGTGAGCAATATTTCACCTATTTTATTACCTTTTGTGTAAATAACAAGAATCAATAGAGCATGGCACGAAAGGATTATTATAAATAAAATAGAAATCAGTTGGTTACAAATTTTTAGTACTTAGTATATACTTCCTTCTATAAAGGAAGGCCAGATATATGCAAAAGTGCATATGTCTACATTAGTCATGATTCAACGGACTATTGGATCCCAAAGGTCATGTGCGCTGAGTTTAGCGAAGTACTAACGGATATCACAAGGATATTTTTATTGATTTCACAACCGCAAAGTGTAGGTCATAAGTAATATAGAAACGATCTGTACCATTCAGCATATTTACACTGAACGATTGCGTTACGCTTACACATGATAAATATTTATAACAATTAGACAAATGGATAATATTTTAACCAAGCACATCATTATAGCGATGTTCAGAATTGATTTTTAAGTACAAAGTAACAATGCATGTGTTACCAAAGAACGCATAGTTATTTTATAAAGTAATTTAAGGTTACTCTAATTTCGCACTATAGATATCAACATCTATTTACGATACAGTATCCGAATGTGTAAACGCTGTCACAATTGAAAATTTAAATGAAAGATGTGATTTAAAAATATGCAACTGGTCTCTTTTGTCATAAAATACTATATACAACAGCACAATTATTCATTGTGACCATTTAAAAGTGGTTAACGCGGAGAATTGGGTCCTTTCCCGGCTTTCCCACAGTTATGATATATAGTTCCATAGTTCTACTTCGCAAAAAGTTAATAACTTAACATTTTAAGAAGTAGATAAATACCTCAATTCACCTCTAATATGTCTCAAAATAACATGACCTTTGAAACGAGAGAAGTATTAAAGATAGATTACCTTATATTGGTAAAGATCAATAAATGAATCGTCGGATTCAATCACTAACCTTGTTGATTACAGCAGAGGTATACTATTTAACGGTAGTATTCTGATACTCTAGCATCGATACAGTAGTTTTGTAGTTTGATCATGTTATGTTATAAATTTTCGCTATTACAACAAAAGCGTTTTCATTTGCAGAGCAGCGTCGGGTGTCGTTCTGCGAGTGGTGTGGGGGTGAGCGCAGTGACGGTCGCGAGCGCGGGCGCGGGCGCGTGCGCGGCGCGCATGGCGAGCGCGGGCGCGCAGTTCCGCGGCGGCGCGCAGCAGTGGGCCGCGGCGTTCGCGCCGCAGCCCTGCCGCTACCCGCCGCCGCAGCCGCAACCCTACGCGGCGCCAACTCCCTACACGCCGCACCAAGTAAGTTCTTAAACAGATAACAGGTCGCGTCCGTCAGAGGCTAGGTCTGCATACCTAAACCTCGGACGATCAGAAGATATCACCATCCATTCTCCTCCACTCTGGAGAATCTTCCGATAGCTAGAGAACTGGCAACTTTGGTGGTATTCAGATAGTAACGTGATCAGAGCAGACCGACACTCTCAGTGTATTAGCGCTTTCGTGTAAGTAAGAGAACCAAACTCTCTAACCATCTCATGGACTCCTCAGTTCCGTGAGCCCTGTGTCCAATGAAGCTGTAAGAGCCGCATAGGCTAACGGCGTCAACATCAACAGAATCTAGACAAGTAAGTACTCCTATAAAGAGTGATCCTATGAACCACTATCGTTGCTAAGCTAAAGAGGGCATTGGCATTAAGAACTGTGGCTAACTCCTAAAAAATATATTAGGTAATTTTAAATATATATATATATATTAGGGCAAACTTAGACTTACAACGTAGGGCAGCACGGAAGCAATATATAATATTTCGGAAGCTTCTTAACCTGGAAACCAATGACGATAGTTGGCAGGTACTGTAACAGTATGGGGTAATCATGAACAATTATAAAATAAAGAAAGAAACTAATTGCTTTCATGTAGATTTAGACGATAATTTGAAGTAAGTATTGAGATACAATCCAGAACATACACCGTTACCAGTAAATTACTTAACGAAGGTCCTTAATATATTAAAACTTAACCGCATTTTTTAGGGATAATACACAACTACCACTGATGGTAAGTGATTACTACGGCCTTTAAACATCCATCCTCAATAATGCTTGAAGAGGCACATACATTACCAATCGGATTGAGATAGAATGCCTCGTCACCAGTAATTGGGACTCCAGTTCTCTACATCACCATAGAAAAATCAGCACTGTTCTACGCTGGTATTTTGTAACATATGTACGAAATTACTAAAATGATAACTGAGATACCATTGTTAAAAAACCACATCATTGCAAGGATAATTTCTCATTAATAATTTTTCTTCACCTTTTGATCAATAGCGGAAAATTTGCGTAAAAATCGTGCTCCTTGATAATTTGTGGGGATGGTCTATTTCTTGTTATAAACTGATATAATGATTATGGACCTTTGTCATTTCTACAATAAAACAATAAACCAGTATTGTGTTATTGTAATTATTTTAACAAAAACGTGACAGGTCCCCTAAGTATTTTTCCCATTTTAAGCATCATCTATTGTTCAGGAAGTATTTCCTTCGTTATCTTTCGTTCCATTTTAGTTATTACCTACTTCTATGCCTTATGCCTCATCATCCAGCCTTAGAACTCTCTTTATGCGACGTACGTTTTACTCCACTTAAAGATCCACCAAAGAAAAATTTCAGTTTTAAGAAAGCTGACTATGACAAAATACAAAATCAATTGTCACAAGTAGACTGGGAAGAGGCCCTACTACGCGATAATGTGGATGCTTCCGTGGATCAATTTTATATTATTCTTTACAATATTATTGAAACCTCCATACCTTACTTCTATAGTATACCAACTAGATATCCTCGATGGTTTTCTAAAAGTCTTATAAAAATAATTAAAGAGAAAAAGAAGTTCCACAGAAGATGGAAGAATTATAAAAATCAATTAGACTATGATACATTTTCATGGCTCCGGCGTAGGCAAAAAATAGAACAAGATATCTGCTGGGATAAATATATAAGCAAAAGTGAAAAGTTTATAAAGATTAATCCTAAAATTATGTCGAATTTTGCCCAAAATCTTAAGATGCGAAGTAGCATTCCCAATCAAATTCTAAAAGACCAAGATTTAATTATTAGTGGAAAAGGTATATGCGATACATTCCTTGAATATTTTCAATCAGTTTATAACTCATGTAACTCAGCACATTTGTTTGCCACCACTAATAAACCGCATTCGCATACCCTTTCATCTGTCCATATAACTCCTGAGGTTGTGTTTAAATATATCCTTCGAATAAATACCAACAAGGACGCCGGTAGCGATAATATACCACCTTTATTTGTAAAAAAATGTGCCAAAACACTAGCTTTTCCTCTGTCTTTAATATATAATAAATCTTTAAATGAGGGCGTTTTTCCTAAGAAATGGAAAGATGCTTACATAATACCAATCTACAAAAGTGGATCAAGGCAGAAAATTATAGACTTGTCTCAATTCTGTCCACCTTTGGCAAACTTTTTGAAAGTCTCGTCTATGGAACCATTTATACTCACGTATCTTCATTTATTCCTAGTGAACAACATGGCTTTCTACGTCAAAGATCTACGGAGACAAATCTATGCACCTTAACGGATTTCATCTCCCGCAAAATGGATACTCGTGTTCAAATAGATGTGGTATATACAGATTTTTCCAAATGTTTCGACAGAATTGATCACAGCTTACTAGTTTCAAAGTTAGAAAATTTAGGGATACATGGAGATTTGCTGAGGTGGCTTAACTCTTACTTAAGAAATAGGTCACAGTGGGTAAAAATCGGTGATTACTGTTCGAACAAAGCTTCAATTCCATCGGAGGTTCCTCAAGGCTCTTTATTAGGTCCCCTGCTCTCTAACATTTATTTATATGACATTTCAAATTGCTTTCATCACTCCCGTTTTCTCATGTACGCTGAGGACACTTAAATTGACTGTCGTAAATTACAGGATGATCTTGACAGATTTTCAAGCTATTACACAAAAAATTTACTCAATCTTAATGTCAAAAAATGTCAAATAATTACATTCAGTCGTCAAGTACATCCATTGCAATATAAGTACATATTAAATAATTGTGTGGTAAGTCGTGTTATGAAAGTAAGGGATCTAAGTGTTTTGTTAGATTCAAAGCTAATATTTTCAGAACACTACAATTACATCTGTCATAAGGCTCTTAGAATGCTTGGTTTTATCAAAAGACTTTCAAAAGTATTCCGGAGTTCAAGTCCCCTACCACCTCTATATTTCGCTTATGTCCGAAGTACACTTGAGTACGCTTCACCCGTTTGGTCCCAATCTTACATAACCCACACTCGTAACATTGAAAACATCCAAGTAAAATTTCTAAAGTTTTTAAATCATTTTACCAAAAAATAAACGCGTGACTATAATATCTCGCTAACGGAATATAAACTTCTGTCTTTATCTAATAGACGAATTATTTCCGATATGCGGTTATTATATAATGTATTAAATGGCCATGTAGACTGTCCTACCTTGATAGAAAAATTGCGTCTTCGTATCCCAACACGCCGCCTACGAAGTACAAATTTATTTTATGTCCCTCTTACAAAAACGAAATATGCCCAGAGCTCAGTCTTATATAGATGTATGCAGGTCTATAATGATATGTTTGGAAATATTGACATATTCCATCTTAAACGAAATCAGTTTCTAAACAATGTTTCTGAAGCACTCCTGAATTCGCCTTAATAAGATGCATACGCACACACGCACGCACATACACACCCACACACACACTACACTACAGATTAAAATGTATGTTACTCCTGTTGCACATACTTTTAAAAAAAAATGTATATAGTTGTAACTTCTTTGATGGCTAAATGTCCTTGTTAATTGAATTTATGTTTAATGTTTCTTGTATGCTGTGAAGTTTCCTAATAAATAAATAAATATACTATATTTCTGTAGATGATTACAATCTACGGTTATAGTTTATATCGTTCTAATAATACTGGACAGTAAAGATGAACTTTTATACATATAAACAGGACTAATTTCTATAAAGATATAGATAGGCAACAATGCATATTTATATAATATACTTCACATTACCCGTATCGTTAAATATACGCTTAATAACCGGACATAAAATCTTTTGCAATTTATAACTCAATTAAATTAATACGCTACATTCAAACAATATTTTGTTTTTATTGCTAAAATAATTTGGTATGAATTAATTCTCAGTATATAGATATATTAGTAATTTTTATAGCTTAAAATATTTTACTCGGTTGGCATTCTTTCAAATACGTGTTATTTACAATTTCGAATATTGCATGTAATGCCGTGTAACACCTATTCCTGTCAAAGTATTTCATATCTGCCTGCCTGTCTACTTTCGTCGTTAGATTAACGTAATAACTATATTAGTTAGGACTTATAAGTTAAACCTTAATATCTAAATACCTTAATATATATAATACGATATGATTACATCTACACAAAAAAATCTCATCTTATTAGATAAAGTTCTTACTAATCTAAGCGATGATTACCATGATCCATAGAAAAGATTTGGCATAACTGTTTTTTTTATTTTTGAAATAATTATACTAGTACAACATCCGATTTTCACATATTTAAAGTAATGTGCATAGGTACGCATAATAGAACAACTTTAAAATTAAGTACTAGCAAAGCATCAAAGTAAGGCATTAAAGCATGTTCATAAAAGGATATCTCTACTATTTAAAAATATAGTTGGTCAAATAGATCCTATATATATATATATATATATTATATATATATATATATACATACATATATATATATATATATATATACATATATAGGTATGTGGATGTGTGTCAGTTTTTAATAAATAAGGATTAAAAAAAAATACTTTAAAAATCTAAGAATGTTCTCAACAGTTCTTCTAAAATTTTGATATCAATGATGTGTGTTGAATTAAGCACTATATTCGTTAAAAGCTAATAAGTTATTTATTACAAAGAAATACCAAGTAATGTATCTACAATAAATAAAATCGATCACAGTAAGCGACGCCGCCTCTTCTTAATCTAATGAGGAAAGTTTGGCAATGGATTTATGACCAATGGAAAATAATGGCATATTAGCTGTCATTCGTATAGAGCAAGGCTATGCTTGCTTGAGGAAAATGGAAGGAGAATTTACTTTATTTAAATACCAAATACGCACAAAAACATTGTACCCGCTGCAACCGCCTCCCCTTCCCATAGACTTCGTAAAAGGAATTTCTCCCATCCTTATCGCTCTCTGAAATAAAATGTAGCGCGTCGTACTTGTACGTGTTTTATTACAGCGCCTCTTCTTCAGGATTTATCACGATGCACCGTTGCATCTTTAGGGTTCCCTGTTCTTTGTTTTTAAAATATAACCGAAGGGTGTTTGAAATATATTAATATATTTCTTTTTATAGCATCTGATATAAAATGTGGGTTGTAATGGTGACGTAAATAGCCCGTCACACTGATTTGTCTCCTGGGCGTCGTAAGGGATTATTGAAAATGAATAATTCAGGGGGTAGTAAACGCGTCTTTTTTAAGTTTAGCGTAACTTCAGTTGCTAATCTGTCTATAAAATTAAGTATAAAAAATTATAAAGGATAGTAAGTCTTTTTTATAATACTGAATTATTTGTTACTTTTCCATCCTATTTGTTTTATTTGTAAACCTTTTTATAGTAAAAAATATTTGCAAGACCTACGTTAGTTAAGTCGTCATAATAAGGAAGACGAAAGATGAAAAATAATGTTTGGGAAGTATGGAATCTTTGGCGCATATCTTCCTAAAGTGCAAACATCTAAGCTTTGTACACCACAAAGAAAAAATCCTAGCAAAAGACTGAGGGAATGTACGGAAGGAACGTAGAAGAGATATTTTCTTTAGACCAACTATGCGGTATATTTTAAAGAGTTTTACAAACTTCGATTCTGCGGCATTTTACTCTTTGTATTAACTATGTTACCAGCTATCAGTCACGAACTAGGATTTAAATTAGAAGACGTCTCAGACTGCCGAACCCAAAGCTTTTAAATTGTGCTTCAATGTTTACTTACACTATATTATATTTTTACGTGGGAGTTATAAAGAGTTAAACTAGCTGAAGGCTCTTACACGCTTTCGCGAACACCAGCGTAGAATATTAGTTAAGGGCTGTTGTAATGTTGCCTACGGTGAATGAAAGAACCTGAAGACAAACAGGTGACGAGACCTTCTATCTAAGTGTTCACGGGTGACGATGCTTCTGCATTATGATCAATATCGAAGATAAATACGCGTACCATGGGCAGCTACCAGGAATCAACTACCATCAGATGTGTGTCGTTTGTCTATAAACGAACTTATTAACTTTTTTCTTCGTTTATCATACATAGTATGATAAAGAAATGATCTAAGCAATCGAAACCTAGTACCAAGCAGTAAAATCAAAAGAATCGGATTGGAATCGGAATTTCTCTATGAAAAAGTATACCTATATATATTCAAACAATATTATAACCGCAACAAAAAACTTTTCACTAACTAATTGACGCAATTCATGACCTCATCATCAAAACATCGAAAGTCATAAAAACGTAATTAAAACCCAATGACCCTTAACAATCATAAAAAGATGCGCAGTTAAAAGCTATCAATATAAGGAGTTTACTTTGTTTAGTTTATGCTCCGCTTAAGTTACGAGCGCCCTTACTCTTACTTAAGTCGGTAAACAATCCTTAATTTTGTACTCGGAATCTCACATATTGGACAACGTTGCTAATACTACATGCGCCTTCATATAATTGTATTATCTTGCATGACTTATCATATATTGATAAGTGCATCTTATATCTGCAGTGGTAGAGCTACACTGTAGTTTGTTTCTAGCTGCAGAAATTTATGGATCAGCTCGAACAGGGTAAAATCACGTCCACACAGAATACCAGCGTAAAATAGCAACATAATGTTTCTTCTGGTGAGTGTAGTTATCCGGAGACCTTTATTACCGGTGACGAGGGATTCCATCATAGTCCTCAATGGTAACAACACATCTGCATTATGATTCCTAGTCAAGGATGAATGTAGATGTCAGGGGCCGCAGGAATCACTTAACATCAGTGAACTGTGTGCTCGTTTGTTACTCTTAATGTATAAAAAAAAATTAAGTTATTCCGTTATATCGGATCACACAACTTAAGCAAATGTTAACATTTTATTAATAATCGTCCAAAGTAACCTCCGATGGAAATCTTAAAAAATGTGCATGTGGACCTACATCTAACATTATTCAACATACATACGACGGACAAGGTACGAGTACAATGGAATACCTACGTGTTTGCGTGAATTCTTACGTATATATTCTATACAATTGATGCCATATTGTATCGCGGGGGCTTAATCAACCAAGAGGATATATTCAAAATCATAGTGTAGATTTTGTCTCTGTAAAACTAAAAGCAACAATTTAAGCAACGAAGTTAAGCAACAAAAACAATGTTGATGCGTACAAAGGCCTTTTAATCTAAATTAAAAAATAAACATCTATCGGAATTAAAATTGAAATTTGACAATACACGTTATCCAAGAAGGCATGAGCTTATTCAGAACTGGAAGTGTTTTAGCAGGAGGTAAGTATCTGTGAACAGTTGATTAACGACGAGCATATGTCAGCTGTCGTGCCTGTCACAACTCCGTAGCTTGTTAGATTCATCGGTGCCTCTCCCAAACGTGGCAGCCCTAAATGGACGATATTTTTTTCGGGTGAAGGGACCAATGTTTTTTACGGCATAGATACTAGTACGTTACGAGTGGACGAAGACATTAGTATGGAGACTTAAAATATATAATTTACTTGGTAATATTTAAGTTTTATTATAATTGATTGTTATATTTACATATGAGATTAGTTTATCGCTCATATATCCGTGACCCTCTTTAAATGGAATCGTCTAGGCCCACCCAATATATTCGGCAGAGACCCCAGCGACGCATTTCCCCACGCGATACACGTTCAAAAGATTATGCTGATGTATTTAAATGTATGCGTTACGAGGTAAAAAATTTGTAAATGAAATTACCACATTTATTTCGGTGCGATCCGCTTAAGAGGTCTTTTTTCAGTGTCAAACGAAGTGGTTCACGTATTAGTAAGTATTTTATAAGGTGGTATATATACGATGTTATTTTACTAAAGATTTGAATTATATATTTTTCAAACTTCTGGTTATTATCATATGATCTTCTATGTACGTAGCATATATGATAGTGTCAAATGCAAACATCTTTACCTGATCCATTCTAAGGCAAAACACGCTAATAGATCAGAGAATCGTTTAGACACAGTATTATCGACACAGGACATTTACAACAAACGCACCTAGAGCCAAATACCAACACAGCTATTGTTCCTTGGCTAGGCATAGAATTGGAGACTCACGTCACAGCAGCTGGGTACTCTGACCTTTAAACCATATGACCGTCGTTGTTATAATAAATATTTGTACCCGGAAGTATATATAAGCATAAGATATCCAAAATTAGAAAATGTAACCGTCTCTTACATGTTTATTGATTTAGTGAGCACTATAGTTTATTTTGGTGCAATGGCAGAGCACGTTCCACATGCGCGACCCTTCTAACTCGGGTGAAAGTATAAATAAACAAGGCTTGCTGATATCTGTCATCCAAAGAATTAGATTTATTTCGGTTCTGGCGGAAGGTGAAGGACCCTAGCCCCTCGTGAAAGGCCGACAAAACATACCTCGGCTAATGTTTTGTGAGAAAATTTCACGCTGCATTAACACCCACTGAAGATTAAACGTGACAGCCAATTCATCTACACGTACTCTGACATTTTATTAACGTTTACATTCCATAACAATTGCCGACTATTGCAATTTTTCCTGAAATGTAGCATGTAGTATATTACGTCCTAAACTTGTTCAATATTGCCGATCGCGACTCGTATCCAATAGGCAAAAAGGGTATTTTGTAGCGAGGGTGGATTTTTTTTTGTTAAATTATGTTAATGCCGGTATGACACGGACACGAGCAGCTGCTGAAGTTTGAATTCGTTTTGGTGTCGGTCACCTTTTTTTCCTGTAGTATCTGACTTTATCCATTAAAAGGGCGGCGGAAATATTCAGCTTGTCATCTGCACTAACGTGATTCCTTATAAGTCTAAATCTAATACCTTCTGTTTGTCTCTCCCTCCCTCTTTTGAACATCCTACATGGTGATGGGTTCGGTTTTTCGTATTTTACTTCTCCAACTCTTTTATGTCCCTCGACACTATATTCTCCAACCTTGTCTTCTGTCTGCTTCTGGGTCTTCGACCGGGGAGAGAAAGTAGTAGGGCCAAGTATTTTTTATATTTGTCAGGTGGCCTCCTGACCGTACCATCGCAGTCTACTTTCCTGCATCTTGTCGCCAATGTCGAATATACCCAGGCTTTCTTGCACATACTCGTTGCGTAATTTATCGAGCCTGGTTTCGTCGCACATCCACCTTAGCATACACGTTGATAGTATACACGTTCTTTCGGATCTCGGCCCACGTTTCTGTGCCATACATAAAATAATCATACGACCAGTCCGATCGTATGATGGTATTATAGATCAAAACTTTAAGTTAGACCGGGATCCATGTAACACCAGTTATTTCTCGCCAGTTTAGACACGCTTCGGCTATTCGGTGCCAATGTTACATTCTAAGTTCCCAGAGCTGTGCATCACATTACCCAGAAATTTGTATCTATCGCACAGGGGACTAATTGTCCGTCAATCGGTATCGGACTGTAAACGCTTGAGTGTGGTCAATTCAAGTGTGGCTCATGAGCTTGATTCCACGATAGTTATTACATACGTACTTGCTACTATCCCTTATAAATAGGATCTATTGTGGTCACTCTCCAAGCGTCTGGTATTTTCCAAGAGAGGAACACACAGTTAAAGAAATTGGTAAGCAGTACGATACCTCGCTCGCGTAGGCATTTCCAAGCATCCACTGGAATACCGTCTGGTCCTATAGCTTTATTGGTGAACATCTTTCGTTGGGTTGTCTTTACCTCAATTTGATGTATTGGAGGTATTAGTCACAACTTTTCTTCCATTTCTGGCATAGCGGGAGCATTCGTGCTCTGGCAACGTAAAATCCCGCTAGGTTTAATTGTGTAGCAGTGATGGCATCGACGTTCGAAATTCGTACCAATTCTATCGAGTTTGTGACGTATAAGGTATGATACCCATCAGAAATAGACATCTGTAAACATTTTAAAAAACAAATTTATTTGATTAAAAACTTGACATGGATTTACAAATTCTGAGTTCTATTCTTATAAACGTATTGCCTTCTGTTATTTACTTAATTAAATAAAATAAAAAAAACCGGTAGTTGCTTTTCATATCACTTCCGCCAATTTAATTTTACACTATACTAATATAATATAAACTGGTCAATAGAAAAATGTGTTGCACTATTTATACTAAATGGATCATGAAGTATTGTTTTATTTTTTTGCTCTCGCACAGTTGAAATATGGTAAATAGATTAATTTTATTCACTTTAAGTATTTCTGCTAAGCAAGTTGTGTTATATGGTAAAGTCACAGACATTCTCAAAGGGTCCGTCACTTTTTTTTCCTGTAACGTCTAACCTTTGTCCATTAAAGGGAAAACGGGAAAACTTACCGTAGGTAACCGTCAGCCTCATCTGGAAATGAAATGTCTTTTATAAAAAAAAAAAAAAACCCTGCTGTCTTTCAAGCGGTAAGATAAACTTAAACTTAATTAATGGAAAAGGGGCATTTCCTTCTAGTCTTTGGTAGTACCTTAATGACATCACCGATCTCTATCCGCGACTACTTTCATTCTTTGATAAGATGTGGGTGAGGGTTTATTGTGGCTAGATTGTCCTAATGGGCCTTACTATCATGTTAACGGTGCGCTCATTTGCCACTACTACATCAACTAAAATAGGTATAGAGTTAGGTTTTATTAAAATTTATAGAACATACATGAGAACAGAACCGTGGACATATATTCAAAAATAAATAAAAATAATGTTTCAAAGATATATCAAATCTCTACCTAGAGGTACCCAACGCTTGAAAGAACATGGCTGTTATTATAAGTTTATGTACATTATATACAGCGTTTAATACAAAGTCACCACGTCACAACTATTGCCTTTGTATTTCTCCTAACAATAATATTAAAGCATCATACCATACGACCACTGTACGAATAAATACGATCGTAAATGCTGCCTATTCATGTATGGAGGGCGCATTTAACTTGAAAATTTCATTAAGTAGATGAGCAAACAGGATACAGATGTAAGCTATGAATTTTATTTTCCATTTATATTTAGTGGTAAACCGGTTGAATCTAGATAATCTATAATTCGTTTATATTTACGAAGAAAAATATTATTAAAACAAATAACGTGAATAAAGTAAACCAAATTGATGTACATGACACATGCAAACTCCAACCAGTGTTTTATGTGTCTCCTGAAACTATAAAATAAACTAGCATTTGTATATTATTTCATCCATCATACTTTCAGTCGTTATAAGCTACAAAAACAATAGCATGTAATACGAAAATAAACATTCATTTGAAAATCATTTTCAATTAACTGTCCGTACTGTTTCACAAGAACTCGTCCCCTCGGTTCCATGGAATAGTAAACGTTGAAAAGATACAGCGATACGCTGATTGAATTGACAATAAAACAAATGGAGCGCTCAATTTAAATAGATTGAATAGGATTTATGTTTCATTTCGCGTGCCACGTCATGAATAGCGAATCCTCCACTATTATTTATACCCGTGTCTGTTGTATCTACATTGTGTTTCCAAATCATGAAAGCTGAGCGCCAATTTGATTCATTCTAATTAAATTCAAGCCTATCGAATCTCGATATCGTATGTAGTTGCAATACGTTATATGCCTTTACGTGTACGGTACACGTGTAACGTGGTTTGCGCCACGCACGCGTCGCGCTATCGAGCCGAGACCAACTGTTGAGTGCCACAGTCCCCATCCCCACCCACACCCCTACCCCCACCGCCCACGCGCTCTCCTATATAATTCCGGAAGACCTACTCCCCCCCATCTCCCCCAAGTGACGTCAACGTCGACCATCACCGTTTCCAATGTGTGCAACGATATAAGAGTAATAAATCGCATAATTGGAACGCTTGTTATTTAAGCGAGATTTATTTAAACTATAGTAGATCGTCAAATTTCAAGAGCAATACATTATCCAAGTGCTGTAGGGATAAGTTCAGTATCAATACTTATTACTACTATTCATTTTTGTTTATTGTAGAAGGATTTATACTTGTAATGAGAAGTTATTGTTATATTTATATTTAACTAACGAACAGTATCATCACAAGTTTCTTACTTGGTTTGCCTATAGACTTGAAAGGCTCTAACTAATAATGATAACGGAATTTTCGAATACACATTAAGAACACAAATAAAGCAAACGCATGCTCCTGCAATGTATTTCGAATCATTTTTATATTGGAATAAAAGTTAAAGTTACAATCATTTATTAACACAAATCGCATAAAAAATTTAGATTTACTACACAAAACATTTCCCATTCAACTTTTTATAACGAGAAATAAATACACTCAATTATTTCAATAGCAAACAATGTCTCAAATTTGTTACAATATCGTGGACTAGCCCGCTATAAACGATGATAAAGGCTCTTCAAAATGTTGAATACCACTTGTCTGGTTCCGAGCAGACCACTCTCAATCCTGGCTCTCTTATATTAATATCGACGTCTACGCTATAGTGAATATCATTCACGAAGAATGGCGATTATGAAGGAAATAACATAGTCTGCAGGATAGGAACTAGAATGATATTACTACCTATAGATATATAATGTAATATTTATAAATAACGTATTCTATTAATTTATGGAGGGCGCATTTAACTTGAAAATTTCATTAAGTAGATGAGCAAGCAGGATACAGATGTAAGCTATGAATTTTATTTTCCATTTATATTTAGTGGTAAACCGGTTGAATCTAGATAACCTATAATTCGTTTATATTTACGATGAAAATTGTTATTAAAACAAATAACGTGAATAAAGTAAACCAAATTGATGTACATGACACATGCAAACTCCAACCAGTGTTTTATGTGTCTCCTGAAACTAGAAAATAAACTAGTATATGTATATTATTTCATCCATCATACTTTCAGTCGTTAAAAGCTACAAAAACAATAGCATGTAATACGAAAATAAACATTCATTTGAAAATCATTTTCAATTAACTGTCCGTACTGTTTCACAAGAACGCGTCCCCTCGGTTCCATGGAATAGTAAACGTTGAAAAGATACAGCGATACGCTGATTGAATTGACAATAAAACAAATGGAGCGCTCAATTTAAATAGATTGAATAGGATTTATGTTTCATTTCGCGTGCCACGTCATGAATAGCGAATCCTCCACTATTATTTATACCCGTGTCTGTTGTATCTACATTGTGTTTCCAAATCATGAAAGCTGAGCGCCAATTTGATTCATTCTAATTAAATTCAAGCCTATCGAATCTCGATATCGTATGTAGTTGCAAAACGTTATATGCCTTTACGTGTATGGTACACGTGTAACGTGGTTTGCGCCACGCACGCGTCGCGCTATCGAGCCGAGACCAACTGTTGAGTGCCACAGTCCCCATCCCCACCCACACCCCTACCCCCACCGCCCACGCGCTCTCCTATATAATTCCGGAAGACCTACTCCCCCCCATCTCCCCCAAGTGACGTCAACGTCGACCATCACCGTTTCCAATGTGTGCAACGATATAAGAGTAATAAATCGCATATTTAAACTATAGTAGATCGTCAAATTTCAAGAGCAATACATTATCCAAGTGCTGTAGGGATAAGTTCAGTATCAATACTTATTACTACTATTCATTTTTGTTTATTGTAGAAGGATTTATGCTTGTAATGAGAAGTTATTGTTATATTTATATTTAACTAACGAACAGTATCATCACAAGTTTCTTACTTGGTTTGCCTATAGACTTGAAAGGCTCTAACTAATAATGATAACGGAATTTTCGAATACACATTAAGAACACAAATAAAGCAAACGCATGCTCCTGCAATGTATTTCGAATCATTTTTATATTTGAATAAAAGTTAAAGTTACAATCATTTATTAACACAAATCGCATAAAAAATTTAGATTTACTACACAAAACATTTCCCATTCAACTTTTTATAACGAGAAATAAATACACTCAATTATTTCAATAGCAAACAATGTCTCAAATTTGTTACAATATCGTGGACTAGCCCGCTATAAACGATAATAAAGGCTCTTCAAAATGTTGAATACCACTTGTCTGGTTCCGAGCAGACCACTCTCAATCCTGGCTCTCTTATATTAATATCGACGTCTACGCTATAGTGAATATTATTCACGAAGAATGGCGATTATGAAGGGAATAACATAGTCTGCAGGATAGGAACTAGAATGATATTACTACCTATAGATATATAATGTAATATTTATAAATAACGTATTCTATTAATTTATGGAGGGCGCATTTAACTTGAAAATTTCATTAAGTAGATGAGCAAGCAGGATACAGGTGTAAGCTATGAATTTTATTTTCCATTTATATTTAGTGGTAAACCGGTTGAATCTAGATAACCTATAATTCGTTTATATTTACGATGAAAATTGTTATTAAAACAAATAACGTGAATAAAGTAAACCAAATTGATGTACATGACACATGCAAACTCTAACCAGTGTTTTATGTGTCTCCTGAAACTAAAATAAACTAGTATATGTATTTTATTTCATCCATCATACTTTCAGTCGTTAAAAGCTACAAAAACAATAGCATGTAATGTAAAAATAGAATGATATTACTACCCATAGATATATAATGTAATATTTATAAATAACGTATTCTTTTTATTTTCATTTTTCTTAGTATTTTTCTGTTATATCTTTATTTTTCTTTAAAAGTTTAAGGCAAACAATATCCGTGTGTCAAGTGGAGGGCCTGGTAATCTGCCAGACAGAGAGACCTAGTGCAGACACCAGTCTCTCACAGAGGAATATTTTATATTGTTTTATGTTGTGTTCATTTTGTGTACCTTTGTGAAAGAGAAAGTAAATAATAATAAAAAAAATTTTCGAACTTATTGCTTCTGCTCTGGTGATAGCCAAAAAATATTATCAAACAATATTAGTACAAAACAGTGGTAGAGCTACACTACAGCTTATTTCTAGCTGCGGAATGATGAATCAGCTGGACCGGGGTAGGACCACGTCCTCACAGGATACCAGCGTAAAATAGCAGCATAATGTTGCTGTGTTTCGTCTGATGAGTGCAGGGTTCCAAATACCTTTATTACTGGTTACGAGGAATTCTATCTCAGTCCTCAAGAATGATATCACCATATGATTCCTTGTCAAGGATGAAAGTAGATGTCATAGGCTGCAGGAACCACTTACCATCAGGTGAACTGTGTGCTCTCAGTAACTCTCAATGTAACAAAAAAAAGCCATAATATTTCCTGCACTATTGATGTCTTATAATACCAAACATAAGATAACACCTGGGATGAATACGACCACACGTCCTCACCATCATCATTCAATTTAACCCTGAACGGTTAAGAGCTTTTTTTATAGTACTCGCCCATAAGACGTTAGAAACGTCACATTTCAAATGTCACTTCACATGTGTATTAAGGCACTTTATTTGGCATTGTTTCCTGTTATGTTACGTACTTTTAAAATGAAAACAAACTAATGTCGAAGCTTATTTTACCGCAAGCGGAGTTCGCAAGTCAACTTCAAAAGTTGAGCGTGCTTGCCACGTTTGATGGCGTCCTTGCGAAGAATTCTCATTTCCAGCGTGCCGTGTAACTCGTCAAGTTGACACCTGTCGAAGCTACGCCTTGATTGGAAGCTCCCGTACGAACAACAGATTTCATTGTCAGGCAGTCTCATGTGTTAGCGGTTGACACTGTACTTACTTTACATGATGAGTTTAAACCTCTGAAATAGCCATTTACTTGTTATATATATTGTTTCTTGTATTTATTTATACTATATTTAACTAAGTACGTACAAGATTAAAATTAGACGCGTTTTAAGTAAATAATTCGGATGTTGAGCTTTCAAAAAGAAATTATGCAATGCGGTGAACATATCAATTCGGTGAAACTGTAAAAGCCCTTGGACTAACAGCGACCATCAACACGAAAAAAAAAGAAAAATAGCGGTTACATATAATATTCTCTACAGTTATGATATGATAGGTAAGTTGTTCGTTACTAAATGGAGTGATCTAAGCAAGACGTAATATGATACACATGATAATAATGAAAAACCATCTTCCTACGTCTGCTATGTTACGGTTGTCTTGTTAGTTGTGGTTTTTATTAGCACCACACTACTAGTGATGAGGCATTCCATTTAAGTCCTCAAAGTCCATAACCATCAGTTGTCATGTGTGCTCATTTCAAGTTATCAGTTGACCGCATGTCATTTGTCATATAATAATAAAAAACCATATAAAAGTAATCTTCGTTCTTAAATGAGCAATGGAGATAATTATATCTCCATTGCCAGAATTATAGTTTAAATTCACAAATAGTAAATATACTTTTCAATAAATATGAATTAAATTATAATATTCGTTTAATAGAAATTATTAACTATATTTGCACTGCACAGCTTTATTCCCACTAGGAAACTACCGTTTGCTTAAACTTTAACAGTGCAATTGCAACTCAATCTCGAGCGGAAAGGCAAGGCAATAAAGCGGCCCCGTCTAGACCAGGCTCCCAAAGGGCTGCTACCGTCGGCTAACAATCCGTCCGAATTTCGCTTAAACGTTAACTTTAATTGGATAAAACGTACATGTGAACGACGTGAAATTGTTGACGAGTGTATCATTAGCCTTACCACGTCTTATTACTAACTGCGGTCGGGACTATATATCATATCTTGTACATACATATATGACAGTTTTCGTAGTGTATTAGACATATTGTTGTAATTTGTACAACCAACCAACAAAGACCAACAAGACGTCAACCCTCCTTAAGAACAAACAATAACCAAATTGACTATGATTATGTTTACCATAGATACGACCACCCTAGCCTAGAGTGCCTTCCCTGGTTCCAAAGCTAGCTAAACCGGACACTTCTCCGATGAAGCGCCGGAATACTTTCTTCGAACGAACCCAAACTCAGAGCATTTCTGTTGAGTTTAATCTTCTGTTAATTATAATTTTGCTAATTTCTCATATTTCGATCAGAGTATTAATTGATAATTGTAAGCAAGCACTAGCTTACGGTGTTTGAAGAAAATTATATAAATTAAGTGATGTCGATGGAAGGATTACGATTGTGTTTCATGGAAATCTGTGAAAGAAGCCTTCAACCGTGGACAAGAAGTGTTCAACCGTGGACTAGTAATTACTAGTCCACGGCCCCATTACTAGTCCGTACTAGAGGGTTTTAATAATGACGAATGTAAAAAAATAAACAATACGTTGGTTTAAAGTTTCATCGTATGCCTCAAAAGTTTTATTAAAAAAAAAATCTTCCCTTTCGGTCATTGGGTTTACGTCCTATATGGCTGGCTTTTTGCAAGTTCAGCTTACTCACAGCTCGTGGATACAGTGATTGCCTATAAAATTTATGTTGGAAGACAGGCAGGGGGCTGAGGGTCGTGCTTGGTGGTAATCTGTGGGGAGTCCTCTGTTCTGCTGTGGATTAGTAAGAGGGCCGGCCGCATGGCGTAGTGGTTACCGTACCAGACTGCTGCATCACGATTCCTGGATTTGATTCCGATCAGGGAAAACACTATTTGTGCAAAAAAAAATGTTGGTTTTCGTGTTTGAGTGTATTGTGTATATTTATTTTCCCTGATAGAACCATCTTCTGATATTATTCCGCATGGATTATATTGGAATTTACAGTGACGAGTGTTGTTAACTTTGTATTTATGCAAATTCTTACGGCACTAACTTTTTTTTTTGTATTACATTGAGAGAACGAGCACACAGTTCACCCGATGGTAAGTGATTCCTGCGACACATGACATCTACATTAATCCTTGACAAGGAATCATAATGCAGATGCGTGGTCACCCTTGAGTACTGAGAAGGAATGCCTCGTTACCAGTAATAAAGGTCTCCGGATTCCTGAACTCACCAGACGAAACACAGCAGCATTATGCTGCTATTTTACGCTGGTATTCTGTGAGGGCATGTTCCTACCCCGGTAGAGTTGACCTATTCATTATTTTATTATAAAGCAGAATAGAATACCGAACCCAGATACCATCGTGCTCGGTAATCGACCAGATCACCCTCATAGATACACAGCATTGTATATCTCAAAAGGTTTTAATAATAATGTTGATCCATTAAACGTAGAGCCAGCCGCAATTACAGATGATAATTGCATATTATTCATTTTTACAGTCATTTAAATGTCTTGAATTAAGTAACTAATAGGAAGCAACCGTCATTGCACCGTTTCATTTAATCAAATTATTCAATTATACCGCCTCCGCTAATGATCTGAATTATTTTAAAGTATTTCGTTCCTTGTGATTCAGTGCGCTACATCTGCCAATGTTATATATTATTCCTTCGGGATTTGAATTACGCTCACTAGATGACATTATAAAGAGATTACGTTGTAGATTGAAACTTGTATATCTCGAGTAATTAAATTTTCTAAGCCCTATTTATGTTCTTTATCAATTAATATACCTTTTTTTATTTTATTTATAATAATAGAATGAAGTTATGAGGTTCGTGAAGATTATTTTAATTTGATGATTTTTTTTTTTAAAGTAGTATATATAAAATATATAAAGTATAAACAAAATACTATAGTATATATAATATATATATATATATATATAGTATAAACAAAAATATTGTTATATACATATTATACGTGCAAACATTTAAGTACCTTCATTATAACCAAGTTACTTGATTTCATCTTGACTCTGCGCTTCTCCGGTGTTAAGATACATTATTGTACTATATTTAATAATTAATCACTGTTAAAATATAAGTTAAGGGTCTCTATGATTTATTGAACACCACAAGATTCTAACCCTTGTACATATTTGTACTCATGCTCCAAAACTTTTTTTTTTGTAGTGCATGAGAAAAGTTACTAAACTATAAATATATATTTTTTATGCAATTTCATATTGACAAAGGTCCGCACTATTTACCTGATGGTAAGAGGCATGGAATGCCATCACTAGTTATAAGGTATCCCGTTTCATTCACACAACAAACCAAGCAGCATGGTCAAACATCGATCTAAATGTAATAATTAATTTATATCCAGCTACTTAGAAGGAACCTCTCTAACTTTTTAGTACCCATCATTTATGTTGAAATTCTTCATTTCTCTACGTAGTTTTTATTATTAAAAGTAATTAATTGGTTTTCATGGCACATTTAAACATGCCATGTAAAGTTGTTATTCATTAACTTAAATTGTTACGGAAATAACAACCGACATACTTAACAATTTTCGCAGAACGAAAATTACTTTAGCATAAATCTCTTTCAAATACACGCTCTACAAAACAAACGAGTGGTACTAATACAAAAATAAAACCGTCTTAACTCCACCAAGAATTGAAATAACTTATAAAAAGAGTAGAGTTTACGTCTTGTTTTTTCCCATTTTGCTTAGCACTTTTTTTTTGTAATATTATCACGAGCAGCATACAGTTAAACTCATAGTAAGTTTATAGTGGACCATTTGCGTCTATCTTCAAAAAAGATTCAAGATACGCACGAAGATCCTCGTAACCTGTAATTGAAGCCACGGAATCTTACATTCACCATACGAAACACAGTAGCGCTATGCCATTATTTCCCGCTTATGTTCTATGAGAGCGTGGTCGATCGAACCAATCCATTTATGGTGCATCAAGAAACTAACTATACTGTTATTTAAACTTAATTTCATTACTGTCCTTGAACTTCGTTTAGGGGGCCGTGCAATGTATGGAGATTGGCCCAAGTCCTTTATTCGTTGCGGTAATAAGTCTATAAATGGATGACTCACTAACTACCGAGGAATGAAAATAAATGCCATTCAAATGAAATATTGATGGTGTCATTGGTAGTAATTTCCATTATCATGGTTTATTCCACTGCCGAACTATAATATAACTCTATAATATCTACACAGTGTTCGCCTTACACTCGCATTTATTAACTTCTCACAAACCTGCAGAGATCGTCGCTTAATTTAATGCATTATAATAGTGTCATTAGATTTGTATATTGCTAGATTGATTTATTAAAATATTTTGATTATTATTAAGTTGATTACATCGTCATCACGCGTCTTCCACACGACGGGAATAAATATGACGATGTATATTTTCGCAGTACCCTTTTTTTGAAACTAACTGAATAGTTCGATTTTTATGATATCACAAGCACGTTGTTTGGACGATAGTAATAGATTACTAGGCTTATCTCACGAAATGCTACTAACAATAGTGGTAATAATAAATATTCTAATTTCCGTTTTTTTTTACGATAAGAAACACATCGAATTAACATTCATATTCCGTCAGCTTGGTAATTCCCCAATAGAGCCGACTCTTTCATGTTACAGCCATCTCTAGGTGTCCCCACAATACCACTACAACTTCGACATCAAATGTATTATATATATATATATATATATATATAGTATTATGTTTTTTGTTCTTTGTTTAAAAGAAAGAGTCGGTCAAGCCTATATTACCATACTTTTTTGTTGGTAATAGCTATTATCTTCTTAAAATATTAAAAATATACTTAAACACTTGTTAGTGACACACCAAAAACTTGTTAGTGAGGCTAACAAATAAATTTACTTTACTAAGACATATATAGTCAGTATTCGCATTTAAGTTCAGATATAAACTATATATATAAATAACACAAAAATGACGTATTTTTCAAATACGATACTTTCCTTTTTTAAATTGGCATCAGACTTGTTTACCCGGCTAAAGGCAATTCCCGATTCATCGTACGATCGCTGACTCGTTAGGCTGAACTAACTGTACGTCCATAAACGGGGAGCCAACCACGTGCAGAACATATCGTTGTCTTCCCGTGACTACGTTCGTGCGAGTAAGGCGCACTCGGCGTATACGGCAAAAGCAACTCGATTAACCAGGCGTGTTCTGAATCGGCATGTGCTCATTACCCCACCCTATTCATTATCCGTTGGCTAAATAACTAAAAGCCGGCGTCTTACACGTCGCTGACAGCAGTTATTTTCAATGAAGTCGCCGAGTCTAGTGAACACGAGGCGGAAGGTATCGTAATTTCAATATCACTCGGAGTTGATAATGGTTAATTCAATATCGGTGGTAAGGGATGTTTGTTTTATGTATATATATGATGTTTGTTTGTTGAAGAGTCGTGAGATTACAGTATAAAATTTTTACAAAAGTAATAATAAATGGCTTCGTTATTTTTCCTACTGAATTGTAGTTATGCCAATTAGCTTTGTTTTATAAGTTGTTGGTCTGATAGCTGGTGTTAGCTCGAAGTCTTTTACAGCTTCACCGGGTTGAAAGGTGGCCGAGCGCTTAGGGCACCCAGCCGAAACCCTTATTAATGGCTAACCAGCACCAGCGTTCCCGGGAGCCTCGGCTTGGACCGTTACCCAGGCACGGGAGCAACTGACTCGAGGGTGCCAAAATTGGCTCGGTCAGTTGCTTCTGACTATGGATTATCTAAATTATATCTCTATTAATATTGAATAACTGCATCACCACCTCCCTCGCCGTCGGCAGGGGTGGTAAGTTGGTGTTAATTGTCAAATAAAATGTCAACGTTAGTGTGTAGTGTTTTGAGCAGGGCTTGGCCTCTAACACATCGAAATTATACTAATGTTTCACGTTGTTTGTCAATGACGACATCGTAGACATTTTAATGCCGCCCGCACTGCTACTCGTACCTAATATAGCAGCACAGTAAGTCTCAAGAAGTAAATGTCTAAAGAAAGTAACAAACAACTTTGTCTACTAATTAAATTATTATCTACGAATTAATTAGTACTTGTTGAGCACAAACAAAATAACAAGGAGGGAATAGATAATTACAATTACCCATAATTTCGATGGAGACGAAGTAGGAAAACATAAAACAAGTGTCGAGAACGAAAATTCTATATATATTATTGTTTAATCAAAGTACATTCGTCGTACTATATAGTAGCATCAGGTCTCTTCTATATATATGTATATACGAATATATATATATATGTATATGTGTGGGTAATAACTTCCGCTTTAAAAAATATTTTCAGGCCTTATCGTAGGAGCTATTAATAATAAGCAAATCGGCCTAAAAATGAAATGATATTTGTTTTATAATATTAATCAACTAAACTTTTTCCCACAATGTAATATTTGTGAATCCTTGGAACAAACATACGTATCTAAAACAATATTCGAAATAAATAACTGATTTGAATTCTGATAGATAAGCTAATCCACACTTACGTTTAAAAATTTATGTTTAAAATTACTAACAAAAGATTAAACATTTTCTTTTCTATCGAATGTCATAGGTTTTTAAATGCCTTGATCATATATAACTGCCACCTATAACTTATCTATATGACTAAAATTTAACGTTTTTATTTCAATTTATTTCTCTTGCTACGAATAATAATTTTGCGTGAAGTTATATATTCCGGACTACGTCGAGCTATAACTTGTAATTATAAATTAAAAACCCATCTTACTTCTGTTAATTAAAATTAATTGTTTAGTTTTAGGGTAAAAAGTAGTAATTTAGTTTTGTAATCGATGTGTCAGACCTAATTATTATTCGTACATTGCGTATGTACATACTTTAATGACCATACAAAGAATCTAGCCAAAAAATCATCATAGCCCTAGCAATTTTATTTAATCATGTGAAAACCAATAAATTTTATTACATTCAACGTATTTTATTATTTTAGGACTTGACCTAATAAAAAAGTTTTATGGTGTCTTCTTATACATCTTTAAATTGTTAAAGTTTCTTTAGACGAGATTTGTTTCAGAAAACTTATAAGGTATAAATTTTATTCGGTTCGTTGTACCGCAAAGTTGTACGTTTTGATAAAATGATATTTATGGAGATTTTGAAATTTCTATATTGTAAAACTATTTTTTTTATAAATATATCACACGAGACAATTCATTAAAGATATTTTTTGTAAAATCTCATAATAGTCACAATATCATATTCAACACATTTTATACATAATAATGTAACATAATACATTTTATAAATAATATAATGTCAGATCTTTATCTTTAAATAAATGAATTGAAGAGCTCTCAGCGCACAAGAGCTACTTGTTTTTTGATCAATATGTCATTTCATGTCAGTTCATGAAAGATGTCCTTTTAATGTCTTTATTACACAGAAATCATTCGCAGTTTGCAGTTCTTGATCGATTTATTAAGTCAGGCCGATTTAGATTTTAACCACACTGTCATCTGATAAAAGATTTTAGATAATATTTTAAAAGGCTGAAAAGAAGAATTTAGATTCCAATACAAGACGACGACGATGCTATAAAACAAAAAAATGTGATTTCAAGACTTCAATCCAAGACTTCTGTTTAGCAAAAATCTCGACTTCCGACGCAAGTTTGTTCCGACACTCATTGATGTGTTCCCGAAAAATATAGGCGCTGCCAATGTTCAACGTATAACCTGTGAAGGAATCTGCATAGCAATGAATGTTACTTATTTGCAACGCGTCATTAATATGCAGAAGAAATATGGTAGGTTATAGCAACCCTGGGAAACACCAGCCCTCACTAGTTTGGAGTCGTAGTGTTCTTAGGTCATTTATTATAAAACCACATACGCTTTTATTCATATCACATTATAACACCCGTACTAACTAAGCTTAAAAATCTCCTGGTGAATTAATTAAAAAATAATAAGAAAAGAAAAATTTGATAGCGCTGTTCTGTCTACCTTATTGGGGAAGAAGACATCAGATTTTATAATATACATATATTTAAGACGTACAGAGAAATATAGGACTTATATTTACAGTACACGGGTGCTATGGGCGGCGGTTGCGGAGGGGCAGGCACGCGGGTTCCGACCGCAGCATCACCAGCCAATACTGCATCTTCTTCATCCTCTAACGGATCTGCGGGAGGAACTCGCTCTACCAGCCTCAGCACCGGCCCTCCTCCGCCGGCATCTTCTGCCTCCACAACTGGCGCTGGGGGTGAGCAGCTCAGCCGCACTAACCTCTACATCCGCGGTCTCAGCCAGAACACCACCGATAAAGACCTCGTCCAGATGTGCCAAATGTAAGTTTATATCGAGATACATTGGTTGGATATATTTTTGGATTATATTATTATAATGGTATCAACATCAGACGACTATGTAGACACAAAAGTAGGCATTGTAAACATTATGTGACAAAAATAATAATGTATACTCGTATATATCAGATAAGAGTCGGTAGAGTTCAAGATCAAGTTCAATACATTAGAAAAAATATTTGTATCCTCAAATATATTTGCGAATCTACCTACTTTTCGACCTTATTCTTACGTTTTTATTTTCAGGTACGGCAACATAATTTCAACAAAAGCGATATTGGATAAAAATACGAATAAATGTAAAGGTAAACAATATTCGTACCCACTTCCCTTTTATACATAATCATGGTTACTTTGTATTTCCTATATCGACATAATATATCTTACTTCTAGTTGAACCTACCTTATCAGTGCATAGATATTTCACGTATGTAACGTATTATTTTTAAAACTTCGTAAAATGTTACTACTTGAATATATTATGCATTGAAGGACTATTCGTAACTGAATAATATTACTATGTTCTAGAATACCATATATCTTCATTAAAATAATCCATCTATGGTGAGAATTTTTCCAATATATGCACGATGTATAGATTCGATTTATTCATGTTTACCTTTTTATAACGTATATGTTGATTTCACGTGTTTTTTTAGTAGCGTCATCCTTCACTATTTATTGCACCAAAGCACCGAAAGTTTTCTAAATTTAACTTTACTAAAGACACACGCATCCATCAAGGTGTGCGAAATTTTTCGTGTCACATTCTCATCACGCTACTTTTAAGTAGACAAGTAGGTGTAAGTTATCTTTGTGCGCATTAGTTATGATGTTTGATAGTTATTTGTATCGTTTTTATATGTTTTCTAGTTTTATATGTCCTATATTATTAAGCATGTGTGATCATCTGTTTTAAGAGAGAAACCTTAACGTTGACGACCTAGTGCTAGGTATCGTCACTGTAAAATTATTTTACTCCTATTTTCGCAGGTTATGGTTTTGTAGATTTCGAAACGATCGCGTCGGCAGAGGCTGCTGTTAAAGGATTACAAGCCAAAGGTGTTCAGGCCCAGATGGCTAAAGTGGGTATCTGGTTCCTGCGTAGACTGAACCGTGTACGTTGTGCATGCAAGTAATACTATTATGACTAACCGCCTGATCCTAACCCGCTCTCTCATCCACAGATTTTTTATTCCAACATTCCAGATATATCAATAATTATACATTTACGCCATGATCATCTTTTTGAGAGGAAAACCGTCAAATTTACGTACGTACTTATCGACTCGACAGCAAATTATTAGTAAACATTTGATCTAACAGGTTTTGAAACATATTAAATACCAACCTAAGAAAGAAAAATGTTCACATGCCTTTCATTGTTAAATTCAATAGTAATTTAAATAAATATGACAATGCATAGGTTGAAACAGCGATTGTGATTGATAAGCATTCCCTGGCATAGTGATTTATAAATATTTCATTAATACCTAGTGACAATGATTTATCCCAATCCATTCCTAACTTCCGTCTACCATTACTTATAGCTTTAGTATATAACTTACATTAAAAAATTGGGCTGCAATATTTAAACTAAGCGATAAACCGTAAGTAATGTTTACTCTATTGCTAGATTCGACACAATTACTCAACAGTGATATTACATTTTCAATATCGTTTCCATTCGTGGACGTGAAATCTAAACATATAATTTTCTTGTTATAGTCGAATGAAGGCTATAATAGTTCCTGAGTAGATTTCGTAGGCCCTGATCTATCGCCAGTTTAAAATAACAGTTTAAATATCAAAGAATGATTACGCCTCTAAGTTTGATAATTTTGCCAGTTTGTTTTCGGATACAGTCACAACTGATAGTTTCGCGTGTTCATATGGAAACAGGGACACTAGTTTGTTGTAAGTATTTACAATTCCTCTCAATGGTACGCAGTTCGGCGCCAGCATAACGCTTACTAAACTTACTTGAGACATTGTTTCATCCTGTCGATTCTGTACTCTTATCGTTTGCTTTAGCGTTATAACAATGTACTATCGCTACTGGGCTCTGGGTATTTCTATGCTTTCAATATTAAATTAGTGTATGCGACTTAACCAGCTTCATAATCTCTATGCTGATATATTCCCATGTTGTTGATAACATACATAATTAAACATATTACTTATTATATTATAGCATATTAGATTCTTACTGCTGATATACGTCAGAGCTGGCTTCAGTGTCTAGATTATCTATGCGGGCTTCAAGCTAATTTCAATATACATATTCTGAAATACCCTTCATTTCCTTGTGAAAGCGTTGACCTATTATATGGGTTCGTAGTAATATGAACACTTTGTCTTGCTTCTTTGACGAGGTTTAATGCTGTAACAAGCTGTTTAAATTCCCCACAACATTTTTTATACATATTTGACACAAAGACCAAAGATTCAGGTTTTCAAAAACATCTAAATTTAAATGAAAAAAAAAAGTCATAGCTCAAATAAATAAAAAAACACTTTTCATGACATATTAATTTTGGGAGCGTGTAAATCATTTGCGTGTCGGGGCGTGTGTTTGCAGCAACAGGAGCAGGACCCAACCAACCTTTACATGGCCAACCTGCCGCCGCACTTCAAAGAGAATGACGTGGACCAGCTGCTGGCCAAGTTCGGCCAGGTTGTGTCCACGCGGATCCTGCGCGACACTCACGGCCACAGCAAAGGTGTCGGCTTCGCAAGAATGGAGTCGAGGGAGAAATGCGAGCAGATCATTCAAGTAAGTGTATGCTCTTAAAAGATAAAACTTCAGCATAAGTTTGTTTCTACCATGAATAAATCGACCGGAGAAGAACCGTACTCACAGAACACCAGCATTTGCTTCTGTGTTTCATATGGTGTAGGGAGACCCAGTTACTAGTAGTGAGGCATTCTACCTAAATGCTCTGGGTTAACAACGCATCTTGAATCTTTACTAGGGATGGATTTAGGTGGCCAAGTAATCACTTACAGTCAGGCTAACTTTATTGGTGTTTAAATATGTTTATGTTTGTAGCTTTTCAATTATAATCAGACCTGTCTACGAAATATTTAATTTATCATCCTACATCTACTACGTTTGATATGTGACTTTAATTAATTAAGTATCAGTAGCCATATATAGGTACAGTCTGCAAAACATGAGGTCGTA
The DNA here is from genome assembly GCA_029286865.1 of Teinopalpus imperialis. Lineage (NCBI taxonomy): Eukaryota > Metazoa > Arthropoda > Insecta > Lepidoptera > Papilionidae > Teinopalpus > Teinopalpus imperialis. The sequence goes on along the minus strand of JAGSMU010000022.1, from coordinate 9,007,370 downwards.
GCTTCGAATCTGCCATTCGATTATTATCGTGAACCATCTCCTAGCACAAATATTTAAGCTTAGTTGGAGTGGTTACCAAGAATGTAAGTAATATCATATTAATAGCACTGCTATTATTCTTTAAAACACAATAGCATAGTATGCGCGAGAGCATTGTCCATGTGGATCCTGTGCAGCTCAATGTAGTTTACATCTGTTAGATTTTCAATTTATAATCTATTTATCATGTATTTTCCTGTAAATTACGGAAAGTAAAAGTAATCTTTTTAATTTTAGATGTTTAACGGTAACGCGATACCAGGCGCCAAGGAGCCACTGCTAGTAAAGTTCGCCGATGGAGGGAACAAGAAGAAAATTTTGTACAAGCAAAACGACAACAACGGCAGATTTTGGAGGGACAATAACGAGTCCATTACACAGGTAATATAAAGCTCATATTTTTATATCGCTATATAAATAGAAAGTTTAAAAGGGACTTACAGGCTATTTGGAGTTTTTTCTTTAAAATTACAATATCAATCTAGACTCTCATAATAGCATTTACTTAAACGACTGTATAACGTTCTTGAGCTTGGAAACACAAATGCAATATTTCAATACAATATTTGTAACATGAATATTATTATACAAGAATGAGGAAGAATATAATTCGAAGAAAAGGCCAAGAAAAAACTGGATCAATTGTGAAGAGAAATTGCAAAGTAACGAAAGTGGAGTATGACGGAAAAAAGAGTTGAATAGATGTTATGCGTCCAGACCCCAATTAGGGAGCTAATAAGCATAATAAAAGAACGGTGATAATAACTACCTCCATTGTTTTGTAATAACTAATGGGTTTCCTATAAACCTATGGTAACATTGCTTAGTGACATCTTTCGAAACAAGGCTATGTCTGTCTCTCGATGTATGCTTAGTAAAAGTTAATGTTAATACAACAAAAGAAATATTGAACTTGTGCGTCTGTATTCTGATTTGTGAAGACTCTCTCAATAGAATCAATTAAAGAGTAAGGACCAATAATAATAATCTCAATATAATACGGTATAGAAATAAATAACCATTAGGCTTTAAATGTCATGTTATTTTTAAAATAGTCAGTTCAGCATTCTATTATCATTAAAGAATTAGATTAGCTTCTTACGGCACGTGTAACTTAATATCTACGACTTACTACAACTACTTACTGCATTCCTAATTACACTAGATATCTTACATATTATTTACGTAGTACATAGTATTTATGTGGTACAGTTGTACTAAATATACATTAGACCATCTCATCAACATTTTAATCGTACTCTGCAAATCATGGGCCCCTTTCCAATCTAGCAGTTCTGCCGTCAGAGTTCAGAGTGCACGTTGACAATCCCAGAACCATGTATAAGAATATCTGTATTTATTTATTTATTTACTCTTTATTACATTAACCTTAAAAAAATTAAAGTTCCTGGTTGTTATGCATTGTTGGGGAGCTAAGAAAACGGTTATGTTTTTAAAGCAAGCCAAGTTTCATATTTTCGTTTCTTTTTTATTTTTAGTAAAGAAAAATCTCAAAAAAAGATTGAAATAACATCGTTTTTCGTATGGCATTTTTTAATTTGGACTGATAATTGTTGTTTTAATATTGATAAATAACCAGTTTTTAATTGTGTTTATAAATCCCAAGAAAGAATTAAATTTCTAAAAAAACGTGATAACTCAAAAATGGTTCACTTTTGCATAATGCGTATGGGGGTTAAAATTATCGCAAATAGTCACCCCTATCAGCTCCTAACGGGAATATGTCGAATTACCCCGTATAGGATGTTACTTGTGTTGAAATTATAAATAAATAATTCACTTGTGGGTGGTCATTTCACTTCAATTTTATATTAAACAGCTCCGACCAGTTTCCTTTTTACGGCATATTTAAGCAATTGATTACAATGATACATTTATTTATTGTTTCTGTGACTGATACGGGATCTGTAGAGACGTTGAGCAGACGGTATGGTTCCAGGCGATGAGCGTGAGCGGCGTGTACGCGGGCGGCGTTGGAGCGGGCGCAGGCGAGTGTGCCGGCGTGTACCGCGGCGGCGGCATGTACGGAGTGGCTTACCACCCGCAGCTGCACGCGCACCCCGCTGCCTGGCTGGCGCCGTACGCTGCTCTGCTGCCGCCTGCGCACGCACCGCATCACGGCCACGCCGCGCACGCCGCACATATACCTATGGACTCCGTGCCTAACCAATACGTGAGTGCTCTTAAGAATATATTACTCCATTAGATGACCAGTAAACAATAAAAATAAATATATTACAAAAACGGCAAACTTCTTTACATAATTTTAGAAGTGCACCAATTTAATAATAGTCACATAAACGTTTTTTTTATTCTTAATATCAATTTCAAGCAGTCAATAATAGAAGTGGCTTATTGTCAACGTCTATAAAGCTAGGACACAACATAAATAATCAGATATATTTTTCTATTAGTATTTTGTTGTATATTACGATTCGCCATTAATACAGGATGCAAGCTATAGATAAATCAGAGACCAAGATAGAAAAACGGCCAACATTGTTTACAAACAAAGAGGAATATTCAGTCAAAATAAAAACTAACACACGACTGAATTCTTTTCCTTTTCCAGGTAAACTGGGACAGCTTAAGGCCGGAAAATGAATTATACGTGAGTGCTCATATTAACTTGCCAAATGGAACGCTCCTCACAGCAAATTATCCTGTCCCATTGCTTGACTCTAATTACTGTTTAAATGTTTCTCGCTTTAACTATGCATTGCGTAAGCGCCGTCACAAAGACGGGCCGGAGGCATGCATCGTTTCTTGTCTTTTGTCATATAATAAATAATAAAGACATATAAACGGTGCACGCCAGTGCCATACTGCTAGCACATATTGCACCGTCTATGTAACGCACGCTTAAATTATATGCAGTAAAAGTATATAGTTTAAATTGATTTTTCAGTATTTCCCGTCGCCACCATACCAATTCTTCGCGGGACCCACGCCTCCCATACTCCAGATGCCGATGGAGAGCGAGCACCCGTCGAACGCAGGGTCGCCCGACGAGGCCTTCCAGCAGTACCCGCCTCAGAAGTAGACTAAGCCACGTTACAATCCAAGCTGTACACGAGCCAAAAATCAAAGCAACTGTGACTTTTTACGATGTTAATTTGTTTTAGTTTTAATTTGCGGCCGTTGTAGACTTCATCGAAAGCTCTGCCCCGCGGCGCTCTAGCGTCGCGACTCCTAGTTTTTAAGCCTAATTTCACTCGGTAGGTTCCGAGGCTATTTATTTTCACGATGGGCTTTTTCTCCGGTCCTCTTAGCTTGATGCTGGACGTTCGATTCGCTGTGATGTTTTGATGAGGTCTTTTGACGGTTCGAGGAGGATTTGATGTATAGATATAGCTGCAATTTTAAATGTGTTTTGACATTATAATTTTATTATTGTTTTATGGAAATTTAAATCTAAGATTTTTAGGCACAGGTTTTGAACACGTTGACAAGATTATTTAAGATAGTTAGGTATTTATTTTAGCATAGTATAATTTCATGATTGAATTGTAAAATTTAGATTTATCCTCAAAACGGGAATATACATTTTTATTTTTGATTCAGTGTCATATATTGTAAGATAACAGGAATTTTTAAACTGCGTAATGGGCACATCAGACGTTAATACTATTGAACAAACCGCGCAATCCGGATTTCCGTTAATATTGTAAGTAAAGATGTGTTGAACTGAAAGTTTTATAAATGTATAATTTCCTGGCATATTTCGGGAACTGAAAGAGCAATATCTGAAATGGGAGGCATGGAAAGATATATTTGAAAAGGGTCATATCATGTTAAAAAACGTTTATACTAACGAAATTGTAAAGGTTTAAAGAAACGACTTATGTGTGTTATAATTAGGAAAGATAAAGAAACCGGTTAGATCTTGTGCGTAAAATTTATTGAGAAGATTTAGAATCTTCCGTTGAGATTTAGGTATTTTTAAAATACAAATGAAAAGTTGATGTTTATTATGTCACGTTGTAGTTAGACGGAAAATTATTAACAGAATAAATTTGCTTGCGAAACGATAATATAGAAAAAGTCAGTTGATATTGAACCATCACGTGGTGTTATGGATCGAACTAAGTGTGTATGTTCGTCCAAATGTGTTTGGCATGGTGCTTTAATCATTTTATTTGGAAATGGTTGTATAACTATTATAACGATGAACAATACAGTATTACCTTACATTAAAACATGGTTACTGGTGCAGTCTTCCAAGGAACGCGAGTGCCTAATTTAAAAGCATTTCATTATATTCGTATCTTTTATTTTTCTGGAGTAAACTTTTTCGAATATAATGTGCCTGTACCGCTCGAGTCTTACGAAGTATTTTTAAAACTTTGCTACCTACCTAACAATATACACGCAAATTTAAAGTACGTACGCATTCCCGCACATTCTCAACTTTGTTGTACACGTAGCTTAGCCCTGTTGCTTTGTTGGTTTCAAGTAGAAGCTCCTTCGGGAATTATGTTTTCTATAAATATGTACTAAAGGAATATACTTTCCTAGTTGATAACGTCGATGCCAAACCCCTCAGACTGAATTGTATACCGTAAACTTCCAATAATTTACAACAGTTATTTCTTGTTCCATGTTTAATTGATTACGATAATAGCATTGAAATTAGTAGCAGCCCTTAGGGAGGCCGGCAGGGCCTCACACGTGTACGACTTGCTGAGCGGTGTTCGAGCTCCAGAGGAACAATCTGCCCTCGTGTGGTGCAACATTTAGCAATAAGCAGTTGTATGTAAAGTCTATTTATACATTTTACGAGTCTATACAAATTTTTGTACGGTGAAACTCATGTTTTGAATACGTGAATAATGAAGTGATACTTTTTTGAGAATCATGTACTGAATCAACCGTAGTTGTTATTTTTAGGCGGTCGGCACATTCCACTAGAGAACTTCAAACAAAAAAAAATTCCACGATTGATTTCCACATTATAAATTGTGAAGGATTCGAAATCCGAAGTGTAAGTGCCATTTTGGCGTAATCGAGCACATTTTGTACCATCACGTAGGTTTTGGGTACACTTTATGACTTTATATGAAATTTGATATTTTTATATTAAATTATACATGGATATGTATACATGTATATACATTGTTGATGGGTACGAGTAAAACCTACTATATCGCAACTGTTTAATTCTATTTTGGCACGACAAGAGTTTGAATCAGAACCAAAGTATACAAATCATTAAAATCGACTAAGATGTAGGAAAATATTTATACAACTCAGGGACTGATGACTAGTTAAATGTTTGATATATTAACTGTATTTTAACTGACTTTATTCAAAACCTGTGGACCGACTGAATAAAATTACAGGAACTGATATTAGCTTACAGCAGGTTTTGAATGAAAAATGTAGGTTTTGAACAATCCAGTAGATCTTTTTATTTGTTTTTCTACATCAGGAATAAGCTGAAATTGTACGGTTGTTTTGTAAATGAGCCAAATTACTTTTAGTAATGTGTAGCTTCAATTTTTCTTTACAAATGACACTCGTTAAGCTCGTAAAAATATTCGCAATTTATTTTTTAACGTAAAGGCGTTTTACAACCGACGTAGCAGAATTCCTACATACATAGATATAGCTAGCAGACTCACTTTGAAATGGCGTTACATGCCAATGAGTTAGCAATCAGCAACTTACGTCCCGAAGGCTAATGAAAAGTGAGATTTTTTATTAGTATACCATTCGAGTAAAACGTAATAAACCATTATTCCTCCTGTAGATCAGTTTTATATTCGTATAATACTTGATCAAGCCAAATTTATTGAACTGATAATAAAACCGCCTTTACTTCTTGTGAAAATTTAAAACCCACGAAGTGCAATGTACCAACGACGCAAGGTTTGGTACTAGTTAAGTAATTTCATCGTTTAGTGTTCATTCAACGTACACTGTGGCTTCCTATTAATGCAGTCTTCCGATAGATATTTTCACTAATATTTCCGTTTAAAATGGAAGTATAAACTCGAAAACATTTTACAGATATATATATAAATGTGCTCCTATTCTGTAATAATCGTTTGTGAACATCCATAGAGTATACCAAACTATTTTGTCTTACCTTTATATTAGTGTAAACGAGTTAATTTCATTCCAAAGTGTTGAAACAATGTTCCCGTAAATACCAAGTAATGTTAAATCAGGACACGTGAAAGTTATTTATTTGAAGCAATTTGTAGCATAGATAGTGTGGCACGATCCCGTAGAGTGTAAAGTATTGATAGTCCGTCAAAGGCGAAAATAATACAGCAAAAAATTATTTTTCTAATGCTTTCCTTACATTACAAGCAATAAAATTGATTTCATGATAGTGGTGCCTTCAGCTTCGTTTAATAAACAGACGTGGATTACAATTTAATAACTTCATGTGCTTTACAATATATTTTACAGGTAATAGAACTAACCGTGTTCGTAAACAAAGTAGTGGTAATGAATAAAGTATTTTGTATGAACAACTTAAACAAGATAATGTGGCTGTCTAATCGTTGTATTTTTCACACATGATGTAAAAATTTAATTCGAGAATAAAATTGTAGATGTTCCTAATTAAACTCACTTCAACATTCTTGACATGTGTTAAAGTCCTTATAAGATTTTGGACGATGATCCGTTATAAAGTGTAGTGAGAAATATCGAAGCAGAACGAGAAAGAGCACAAAATGCATATTGGGGAACCAATTCCTGAAAACCAAAATAACAATTTAAGTTGAAAATCATGTCGATGAATATAATTGAAGTGTTAAGTAAATGTTTTAAATTAAGTCATTTAGAATAAGTAATCGTGCGGCTCGTTGTGCGAGGTGATTTTTGAAGATAAAAGGATGGCGACGAATTGATGGCTAGATATAGAACCTAGGCGTAACTATAGATAGGTTAGAATGGTAAAAAAATGTTTCAATGCTAAGATACTTAGAATAGTGCCCTAGAATAATATATTTGGCGGCGACGCGGAGTGTGCACGCTTCTTGCCGGCTCTAGGGTAGTTTCCTTTGTTAGTTTATTAAATAATTTAATTTGAATGGACTGAAGCCGGCATGCAGTGGGCACGTGACGCGATCGCCAGCTCGTAAGGAGATCTAAGAAAATTAGTGAACACAATCTTGCGATAAGTTTCAGTTGAACAAGTTTGCTTTCACCTCTTTTGTTATGTAGATGAATAAGTGTAAAGAAAGAAAAAATTAATTTAAAAAAAAATAACTGTCGGAAGCGTCGATACGAATGTATTTGTCCAATTTGTATTATTATAGAGTGGTGTTCTACCCAGCAGAACTAGTCTAGATCGTAGTATAGTATAGATAAAAAGTTAGTTAGGTAGTCTAGGAATACGAAATGCAAAAATAAAACTTCATAAAATGTAAAAAAAAAATGAAATGAAATTGTTGGTAAGAAAGAATATTTTTAAGGGACATGTTGCTTCGTTGTGTTTTGATGTGAGGTTTGGCATAACTATAATAATAATGTCAATGCATTTCTCGCAGAGAAAAGACATAGAGGAAAGTTATGTACCTATTTTGTTACTAAGTGTTTGCAAGTTTCTACATAGTGCTATGAGCATTTTATGTGACCCGCATTATTTATAGTTATGCTGAATGGAAACTAAAATAATATATAAATAAAAACAAAATGGTACTAAGAAGCATGTTTTATTGTGACAAGTCATGTTCCTTTGCATTGAACATATTTTTTAAGAGCAAATGACTGAAATAAAACAAGCAAAACCAATCGCCGTGTATTATTAAACCTTTAACCCATTAATCTATACTAACATTACAAAGGCGAAGAGTTTGTTTAGTTGAATGCGGATAATCTTAGCAACTAAATTCTTAAATCTAAAAAAACTAAAATCTTAAGAACAAAAAATGTCGTCGCTGCTTTTGTAGCCAAGCTGCTCTTACATAAGAAGAATATCGGCAGACGTGAGTTCCATAATTTACCCAATTTATCAGTATCCTGCAACGACGACTTGCTCGTGTACTGTCATCATTTGGAAAATCTTCACAGTGATTTCATTGAAAGATTCCAGGACATTTTGAAATTGGAAATACCAGACTGGGTGTTAGATCCTTTTTCAAATGTCAACATAGCAATATCACCCCAGTTGGAAAAAGAACTTATAGAACAGACAACGAACGAGGAAATAAAAATAAAATACAAAAATGACTACCAACAATTTTGGCTACAAAATGTATGTTCTAGCGTTGAACGATTTTTGATAGCATTCCCATCGTCATATTTGTGTGAACGTGGATTTAGCGCTGTGACAACGCTGCTTACTAAAAGAAATCATATGCAAGTTACCAAACGCGGCGACTTAAGACTGTTTTTGCGTAAAATCGAACCTGATATCAACAAACTTATTAAATATCATCAAATTTATCCATCTTATCATTAGATTAGTATAAAAACGAAAACTGATTACATATTTATATTATTTCTTTTAATTTGATTAAAATATATTATCAATATTATAAAGTTGGGTTTTATTTGCTCTCACCGGTAAAAAATTCTAGTTTAGAATGTAAGTATAAACATCAGAACCAACTAATATAATTAATTAAAGTAATGAAATTGTGGTTTTAAGTTTTAGGGGTGTATAAAAAAAAGGGGGCGCTGTAAAATAATTGATTTTCAAAGGGGGCGGTAAAAGAAATAAGTTTGATAATCACTGCTTTATACGAATGAATGTTTTTTTCATTAGCTCTGAGGATTTTAAAACTCCACACGAATTCAAATTCATCATTCAACTGGCAACATTTGTTTCTACAATATAATTCATAGTAGAAATTATAACATGTAAAGATTTTTTTTATGAACGATTTGATTTCGTAAACTGTGTGTAGGTGAATGGTCGCGAGTAATCTCTGCAGCTCATGCCATCTGCATGTATACTTGACGGAGAATCGGGACTCAAATGCTCTAGTCGCCCCCTTAGAAGGGTTATGAAAGGCCTTCTTACCAGTCCGGTCACTTTAACTTACAGCAACTGCTACTTTACATTGATATGCTGGGTAAACATCGACTCAGGTTAATGTAACCAACTGAAAATTTTAATTGAACTATGGTTTTAGTACAAAACATAGTTCAATTTTAAAGCTTTCGTTATAGCTACAACGCGAAAAGGCTTATAAAAAAAATATTTACGTAATCTGGCCAAGGCTTTATTTGGACTTTATCACAAGATCAAAAGAATAAACGTTACCACGAATAGTGTTAAACGAGGTTGTATTATTTTATCGAAAGAATCCAATATCTCTTTAACTCATGACAGATTTCGTCAATCTTCGTCTAATAACAAGATCTGTACTCCAGCTCACTTTACCGGTAATTGATTTTTTTTTTATTATTGTACTGAGACACAGTTTATCTGATGATCTGTAAGTGATTGCTGCGGCCCTCGATAAGAAATCACAATACAAATGCGTTGTCAACCCCGAAGATAAAGATGAATGCCTCTTCACCGTTAATAAGGGTTCTACGGACGCCTACACTCACCAGGAGAAACAAAGCAGAATTATGCTGCTTTGTTTGTGCTATTTCACGCTGGTATTCTGTGGGTGCGGACCTTCCTCGGTCGAGCCGACCCATTCCTGCTGCAGCTGGAAACAAACTGTTGCGTGACACTACTACTGTTTCATTTACTATCCGTGCTACGTAACTTTGGAATTCCTTGCCTAAGAACATCAATCAGAACATCACGACATAATGGTTAGTAATAGAAGCTGGTTTAATAGTAGTCAGATTAGCCTTTCTACTAAAGAATTGATAGCGTGTAGTAAACACAAGGGCGACATGCTAAATGGGCGGGGCGATCGTCTTAAAGGAAGTGTAAACTATAATCAAAGCTGTAGCACTTATCACTGGCAGATATATTATTTATTAGCTATAGCTAGTGCAATGTTGTTTTTAAATTGCAAACATTTTAATCCACCACAAGAAGTGTGTGATTGATGTCTTCTTCTAAGTGTTAATTTTGCTTATGTAGCTTCATACGAAGGAGCATAGTGATGTGTGAACAAACGATCACACAGTTCACCTGATCGCAAGTGATTCCTGCGGCCCATGACATCTACATTCATCCTTGACAAGGAATAATAATGCAGATGCGTTGTAACCCTTGAGGACAGAGATGGAATGCCTCGTCACCAGTAATAAAGGTTTCCGGATCCCAACACTCACCAGACGAAACACAGCAGAATTATGCTGCTATTTTACGCTGGCATTGTGTGAGGGCGTGGTCCCGGTCGAGCTGCCCATCCATTCCAGCTGGAAACAAATTGCAGTGTAGCTCTACTACTGTCAAATATAATCAATATTAAAAAAATATAAAATCCACTGATTAAAACAATTACTGTGAAAAATAGTATTGCGAAATAAATAATATTTATTTTTATTTTCTATACATAGCAGACGTAAAGGGGAAATGTTTGAAAAGAATAAGTTTTGAAAAAATCTGTAATTCTGTCGATGGAAGTCCCCTGAGTTGTGGTTTCCAAGAGACTTTCTTTGCACCATACAATCGTCACACATTCCAACAATTCATATTGACGTAAATTAAGTATTAAGTTTAATATCGATCTGATTTATCTACTTTATGTTTCTTAACATTAAGTAAATACATTCTATAAACTGCAATTGTGAGAGCTAGTGAAAACGTTGCGTTATTAGTTTGTGTGGCTATTATTGTAGTATCCATGCGTATAATTGACTATCGTATCGGCCTTGTCTCCGTAATCTCAGGATTAGACGGAGAATGTATTTGTAATGAAAATGGTATTATAGCATTTTACTATTTAACATGTTTCAAGGTAATAATCAGAATTTAAAAGCAATCGCCTATAGTAAAAACATGGTAATACTGTAGGTAAAATATGTAAATGGTAAAACTATAACACATGGATTTATCTAACTATTTGAAATAGACCTATTTTTGTAACATCTTGAAATGTTTGTAAAATTTATTGTAAATATATTACAAGATTTTTTTTTTGAAAACCGTATAATGACGTGTTTTTTACAAATGTACAATTACACATATATAATTCTAATTCAAGTACTTTACGTGAAAAAATATTTTTACGTCGGCAAAGTTTAATAAAACCAACCAATTAATATAACAATCCATTGATGATTTGATTTCACGTGGACTCCATTGCGTGTTTTGCTTTAAATATTCTAACGGTGTTGTCGCAGGAGCCACTAACAAGTAGCGATGGATTCGACCAATCGCAGCACAAGACCTTGTCTTCGTGGCCAGTCAAGTCGTACAGCGGTGTTCTTGGACTGAAAGATAAAATAAATTTAGTTTTAAAGAGAAGGTTGTTATTGCATCGTTTACTCGTTCTCGTACATATATGTATGTGTGTGTTTGTGTAAACACATTGGTGATCACATAATTAAAGACAATAGGGATATTATGTTAACTGAAATTTTTGATTGTTTATTTATATTTTAATGCTATAGGAACTTGTAGTATATTATTATATATTTAAAGCATTTGTGCAGGCATTGTGATATAAATATTAGAAGTATTTTCAATTATGTTGAGACATCCTGCAACATTTATTCGGTTAAACTATATTTCAAGCTGTATGAATTGAACAAAGGTATGACTAATTAAAGACACTAAAACTAAAAATAATGTAATAAATATTGAAATGAAGTTTATTATACTTAATTGTAAAATAGTCTTTAAAAAATGTTTATAGACATATAAAATTATCAATGTTTTGTCAAATGTCCTTTAGCAGTAATAATAAACCGTGATCACTTTGGCAATATAATTTGTTACAAGCTGATATTGGAATTTGCTCTCATGTTTTTTTTAAAAACCATTTAAAGTTGATGAATATTAGTGGTAGGTTTTGTGGTCACCATTTTATTAACATGGTACCACAAATGTTCAAGGGTTGATGCCAGGACTGTACAGGGGCCAATCTAGGACCGTTTAAGGATTGGCTCATTAGAAAGCCTTTAACCACTGTTGCTGTTTGTTTTGGATCATTGTTTTGTTAGAAAGTCCAAACCAACGGCAAACTTACCTCTGCATAGGATAACATAGTAAAATAGCCTCTAAGATATAGATCTTGTACTGAAATTTATCCATATTGCCAACAATTTACCTAACAGGTCTAACACTGTCCCGAAAAACAGCCCAAAACTTTTATATACCCTCATCCATGTTTGTCTGTTTTGTTTGGATAGTTTAGATACATTTCTTTATTTTGTAGGATATTCTTTTTTCTGTCAAAATTAATTATATTATTTTTTGTATCATTAGAAAATAGTTATTCCGCGAGTCTAATTAGATAAAGCTTTCTGGACCAAAAGCAATACTCACAAACAAAAGAAGAAAAATAAAAATTGTTTTTGCAATCTCTAATATAGCTTTAATCTTTGCTTTCTTTAAAAATGGTACTTTTCTAAAATAAATTTGACTCGTATAATTTCCTTCTGTGTTTGTGTTAATAAACGAGCCAAAGTTCACCTGATGGCAAGAGATTCCTGCGGGCAATGACATCTACATTCATCCTTGAGAAGGAATCATAATGCAGATGCGTTGTCACCCTTGAGGACTGAGATGGAATGCCTCGTCGCCAGTAATAAAGGTCTCCGGATCCCTAGAGTCACCAGACGTAACACAGTAGCATGATGCTACTATTTTAGGCTGGTATTCTGTGAGGGTATGATGGCTCTACTCTAGTTCTCGGTTTCCTGTTTTCTGTTGTGTGTAATTTACAATAAGACCAACCTTCGTCAAAAAAATATAAATCGCAACTTTTGTTTTTACCCATAGTAGCTTGTTGAAAAGATCAAAATTATATTAATATTGAGATAATGATAAGATAAGAGGGATTTTCATAATTTTTTTAAATATTTTAATTAAGAACAGAAATATTAAAGTGTCTTTAATAGGTGGCCAGCAGCTAGCATATTAAAAAAGTTTGATTAAAAAGCGAATAAGGTCTCAACTATTGCTAAATCCAAGTCTTTAGTTCTTGTCTCCATCATTAAAATATTGCAGGTGTTAGTGTAATGATTAATAGTAATTAAAGAACAATTGATACTTATTTTATACCAATAATAAAGTTGTATGTAGCTAAATAGAACATATGTGTCTTTAAGTATAACCTGACCACCACTGTATATACATATATCATACATGCATATACAAACTTCACAGGACCATACATTGGTAATATAGTAGTAAATATTTAACAATACCATTAAATGGTACAAACCTCCTAGTCTCCCATAGTTTCACTTGTCCGTCATAACCAGCAGAGAGAAACAGCGTGTCGCGAGTTTTCGACCAGCGCACAGATTGCACCCAGCCAGTGTGAGACGTGAATGTTGTTTTCACAACGCTTTCTGAAATATGTGTGGAAATATGAACCATTAATAAACAAAAAGATTATCAGGCAAACATGTACAACTATCATCAAAAAAATAGATGACGATGGGCTGACAAAGCAGCGGCCAATGACCCCTGATATCAATAAGAAATGATGATATCAGTTTTATAACAAAACAAAAGCACTTTATGCTGGAATTCTATGAGAGTATGGTCCTCGGCTTGTCTAACTTTTATTGCTAAAGCTAGTTCATAGGTGGTAGCACCACAAAATAATGTACCATGTAATATTTATGTAGTAAAATGAAAAGGTAGTAAAATTTCGGGAGCAGTAAATTATGTTTTTAAAAACTAAATTGCCGATTTGGAGGCACTAAAATTAATGAATATAAATGTGTTCTTATTTAATAAAGTGGGCTGTATTTGCCTGGGAACACTTGTTCAGTTTTCTCGGAAAAACAATGGTATCGCTGACTGTGCTTTCTCACGGTTGAAGACTGTGAGAAAGGTTGAAATATCTGAATTGCGAAATTGCTGAACAAGCCCTCTCTAGTCTAATACAGATGGGTGAGGGGGATGCATAACTCCTCCCTCCCTAAGAGAGAAATTATCGGAATTTGCTATTGTTGGCCTATTCCGATGATTTCGTACACACTGGTACACTGCTTTTGAAATCTTATCTCTAAACACATAAAATAGAAAAATAGTGAGACTTAACGTTATAAGACATAGAACACTATAGACTAAAACACTGAATTTAGAGTCCGTTTCTGTGGTTAAAACACTGTCAAACACTTCACTATTCTTTAACGCATACAACATGAACTTTACGTCATCGAGATTGATTTCGCGCATGTTCAGTGCGCGTGCACTGGATAGGGTTGCATTCGTGTGTAGCTTGGGTAGATTTATGACGGGTATCGGTGGCACAGCTCCCGTCTCCGTGTAGACCCGGTGATGTCGAATCCGAATTCCTTTAATTTCTAGGTCACAGGGCTCGTCGAGAGTCATAATGTATGTCCCCAAACACTGAGTATTTGGTTATATCGTCGCCGCATTGTTTGGTTAATGTGGCCTTTAATTTGGTGAAAAGTATCCAATTGTCAGGGTTTAATTTCTGGACTCTCACGTCTTCAATATGAATAGGATGCTGTTTGCAATATGTAAGGTTGCTAGCGAACTTCATTAGCTGTTCTTCACAAGTTAGCCCCGGGTACAGAACTTGATTGTCCTCAGTACACAGGAAATGGTCTCCAGCGGCGAGAGGACGACATGGAGCTACGATCGGCAAGTATTTTACACCTTTTGCCAACAGGTAAGGGAATTTAGGAAATACGGCTAGGGTTGTGTTTATAGTCTCAAGGAAAATAGGTAAGGAGTACATTTTAAAATAATTGTAAGTGCAATTATCAGTAAGTGGAACTTCCATAATAATCGTGATCTGGTTTTTCTTAATGTAAGATTTAACAGAAATGGTTTCTTCTAATTTTACTAAATTTGATTCATTAGGTTCATATACTAACTTTCCGGATTGGGATATAAGTTTTAAATGGTATAATAATTCTGTAGAGTTTACAATGGATGGGTGCAATATAGAACTTTTACTTAATGCTAAGGCTGTCTCAATTTCACTTAGATGAATAAAGATTGTACGGAAACTACTTATGAATAAGCTATATAACCCTAAGATATATGAGGCTGATACCCAGTTATTTTCTTTCGTTACCAATTCTCCTAGAGTGGTTTCGACTTTCTTTAAACGTGTGTCAAGTATTATGCCATTCTTAGTTATAAGTTCGGTAGTGTTTACGAAACTGTCTAACATTTTAGATATAACAGTAATTTTTTTGGACACAACTACTTGGTCGTGACTTATCCTAGAAGTTAATCTATCATATTTAAGAGCGTCATCGTGATCCAAATTACCTGTTACAATTTTTATAATAGAACCTAATGGATTTAAAATGCCTCTTTTAGCACGTCGCGGTATTAGTTGACGATATTTATCAATAGTTATATCGCGCAGATGCTCTACATGCATTAACATACCAATAGACTCCTGGGGAAACGGTTGTTTAAGCGACAATAATTTCTGGAATTCAGAAAATTTTGATATTATTAATATTAAGTCGTCGTAAATTTTTTTTAAGTTTAGGGTTTTAAGGATAGTCCAGTTCTCAGTTTGTACATACGCTTGGCCCTCCTTAATGGGTAGAATTCCTGGTTTCCTTCAAGTGATTGGAGTTGAGGAGCGACTGTCGACGTCGCTACTGTCAGAATACACCACCTGTGGAGGGCGTTTTATACTTTTAATGGGGGCTTTTGTATCCCTTCTTTCCATAATTACTTTAATTGGGACCACATTCCGTTCAGTCACACCTACAATTTCCGCTTTCTTATATCTTGACTTATCTTTGCTCTTACGCTTATTAATATCTTTTACAAAAACCGTTTTTCCTATTTGTAGTTTAACATCGCCTTCTCCTCCTTTCCTTTGCCTAATCTTTTGCTTATTAGCTGTCATCTTTTCGGCCAAATGCGTATACTAAATCTTAGTGCGCTTTTCACGGTCTTTAACTAATTGTTGTGTATAAGCTTTTTATAATTCTGTGCTAAATGGATTATCGGAATCCGTATATCCAAAAACTGCCTCAAAAGGAGTTAAGCCGGTAGCTGAGTGAATGGTATGGTTGTATGCCATAATGGAGTACGTCATAACTGATGATGCGTCGGTGCATTTCCACTCATACTTGGCAAGCCTATATATCTCTGTAATGGTAGAATGAAAACGTTCTATTAAACCGATAGAATTTGGGATATTTATTGTTCCTACGTGGCGATCTATTTTGTGAAAGGAAAGGAGTTTTTTCATGAGCTGATTGTTGAAATCCTTGCCTGGATCTGAGCTGATTTTTTTTTTCTTGGAATGCTGTAGTGCCAAAAATATTTTATAAGTGCTCTAATAACTTCGGGTGAAGATTTGTTGGAGATCTCTATTGCCTGTCCTAATTTACTAAATACGTCTATTAGTGTTAAATAGAATTTCCCTTCTATAGAAAACAAATCCATAAAAACTTCTTGGAACGGAGCATTTTGTGTCTGAGTTAATTGTAGCAGTGGATTGAGTGGTTTTCTATCGTATTTCATTGACCGACAGGCGTCGCAAGCATTTATAATAGCAGCAACTGTTTCCTCCATTTTTTCCCAACAATAACTCGTACGTAATTTAACCAAGGTTTCCTTGATACCACGATGACATGTCTTTCCCTGGTGGTACTGCAAAACAATTTCTCTTTGCTCACATTCATTAGCCACATAAACTACCCGTTCTGTACATTCATACAACTTTACCATATCTTTCTTAAATAAGGCAATGACTATACTACTAAACTGTTTCCGATGTTCCTCTTCCTCAAAGTAAATAAAGTATTTAATTTTTGGCCTAACGTATTCCTTCAAGAATTTTTTTATTAACTCTGTGTTATTTGTTGGCAAGAAAACTTCTATAATATTATGTTTCACTCTTGATAGGTCTCTTACTTGCATTTCATTCTTCAACCACGAAAACACAAGTATTTGGTTTGGCTTGTTATCGATGGCTTCGTGCAAAATGGGAATGCCTGTGCCTTCTAAACTAGCGGCAGAATGAATGGTTTGCGATTTACTACTTTCAGAAGGGGCATAGACGGGTTCCTCTATAGGAAGGTTAGAAATTGATTCTGTCCTTTCTGATGAGCTATCAGTACTATCAGAGTCAATATTGATAGGCAAGTCCTTGGTTATTTTTCCGGGTGTTTTCTTCTTTCCTTTTAGTTCCTTTTTGTCCACATTAGCAATCATAGAGTTCGCGCCGTCGTCATCTGAATCTAAGGCATTGAGTTTTATTCTGCTGAGGGCATCGGCGTTGATGTTTTGTTTATTGTTGTCGCCGTATGTGTAACTATCATCTACGGGGTACTCCTCTATGTAAATGTTATCGTTTTTTGTGTCACAGAGATATTAATAGTACTGTTGGTCTTCATCGGTAAGTTCATTCAACTTAAAACCATCGCGAGGCGTAGGCAATGCTGTTCTCATGGTCACATCAGACGATTGAAAATGTGGTTTTTGTACCTGAGGGGGTCTGTAACCAAAGTTCGGAGGCGCTATCGGAAAATTTGGTTTGTGGGTTACAATCGGTTGTTGTTGTTGGGTATGGTGAGTGCCAAATTGTGGGCGATAGCCCAGTTGTGGGTTAGATCCAAGTTGTGGAGGACGGTATCCGAACTGTTGTAGGTTGCCTAAATGGGGCGGGCAATAGCCTAATTGGGGCGGCCGATTGCCTAGTTGGGGTCGATAACCGAAATTCTGAGTTATATTTTGTGTAGGCATTTTATATGGTTGCGGGGTGAAGTTTAATTTTGGTGATGTATTATTTTGAGGTACGAAGGGAATTTTAAATCCACTATGCTGTGGTCCTATACCAAATTGAAAGCTTTGACCTTGTGGCATGGAAAATATCGGTTTTGAGGAAGTACCAGTGTTATACAATTTGTTCCTCATATTATATTGGTCGCGGAAATTAACTTCCTCGAGCACTACACCTAGAGCATCTACTAGAGTAGAGGTTTTAAAGGTACTAGTGATTTTAAACGTACTATACGAATTAAATTCTCGGGCAAATTATAAAGGAACACGTTCAAGGAGGTGTTATTATAAATTATCGTTTTCGCACGTTTTAAATCCACATCGTTTATTATATTCACTTTGGAGATAAGGAGTGACCTTACTGTCTGTATCCTACTGCAAAAATCTAGATAACTTTCGCCAGGTTTTATTTTCATCGACTCTAACTCAATATTAATACACTGTTCAGTTCTAGGATCTCCAAAGTGTTGTATTAATAAGCTCTTTAGATCTGACCAGGAGGAAATATCCTCGCGCTCTGATAACAAGGCGGCAGCTTCGTCTTTTAAACGACTTGTTATTGAGTGATACACGTATAAATTTTGGTTCTCGTGACCTCTATATCTATCAATTACATATTCGCTCTTTCTAAGGAACAAATTTAGCTGTCTTTTGTCACCACTGAACACCGGAATTAAATTTAAAATTTCACGCGGAATTGCAATTAATTCCTCGTCACACATTTTTACAACTTATTATTAACACAAAATAAAACAATATAATTAGATAATAATGTAAAAGGTTAAAATTTTAATTTATAAAACCTTGTAATATACTTGCTAAAAATTTATTCAATATCAATTGGTCGCTGTAATTATTTTAATTGCGTTTCAACATTTTACACTAAAAACATAACACAAATTATTTCATTCACAATACTACTATAATAATATTACGATCTGTTCTTAGAATTTGATAAGACAACCAGATTACGTTATATAGGGAGAGTTCCGATCCCACATATAACAATTAATATATTTATTACTTGTGCAACTACTGGGAAGGAAACAACAGGGATGGCAAAAAGTTGTACTTACCAGCCGATCACGTCCATCCTCAGCTCGTTGTCCCGTTTGACGAATTTATTTGTTTGGTTCCGGATTTCTCGAAATACGACTTCTCGCGGGTTTCACGATTTGAGGGTAACTTGTCGCACCGTTAATTCAAAGAAATCCTACCGGCTGCGCCAGTCAAATTTCGGGAGCAGTAAATTATGTTTTTAAAAACTAAATAAAACTAAATGCCGATATTGAGGCTTTACTTTAATAAAATAAAAGATAGGTGTTGCCGATTTGGAGGCACTAAAATTAATGAATATAAATGTGTTCTTATTTTATAAAGTGGGCTGTATTTGCCTGGGAACACTTGTTCAGTTTTCTCGGAAAAACAATGGTATCGCTGACTGTGCTTTCTCACGGTTGAAGACTGTGAGAAAGGTTGAAATATCTGAATTGCGAAATTGCTGAACAAGCCCTCTCTAGTCTAATACAGATGGGTGAGGGGGATGCATAACTAGGTATTTTTTATATTTACCTGTGGATCTAGGATCATAAATTCGTATATGTCTGTCTGCAGAGGCTGTTAAGATACTGTTATTTAGTGGAGACCAATCAACATCAAAGAATGCTTTATTGCCTGAAAATAAATTATGTATAATATAAATCTATGTTTTTATTTAATGGAGAATCTTCCACTCCTCTTCTGGTAGGTGTCATGAAAATCCACTAACTGATGGGGATGAGTAGCATCTTAGAGGGTCATTTGATGGTCGATATTTTTCTGGTTTATTTTGATCACAATAATTGATATATTTTTTTACCAGATGACATTAACTACACTATGGTGTATTGTATTAATAAATTTATGCATAATAATTATTGATGATTATTAATTTAAAAACTCACCGGCAATCTCCTGTTTAATACCACCAAGTTCACAGTCCCATAACTTCAACAAATGATCCCAACTGCTGGATAGTATTGTATTGTAATCAACCCATTGCACTGCAGAGACAGCCTCTCTATGACCTTTCAATGTTGATATTGGCTCCTATTGAATAAATCAAATTTAATATTTTAAATACAATATTATCTTCTCAAACCAATGAGACCCTTCCAACCTTACCAATACCAAGAAATTAAAATATCAAAGATTGCAGTTAGTAACAAAATATTTTTATGTATATATTTTAACCATTCAATTACGTGATCCAGTATGTGAAGTACACATTATTGAAGCATGTTATGTGAAGTACACATTAGCATGGTGTAATGTTTAGAATACCTAGCTGTTGAGCCGCTGGATCTCGGTTCGATTTCCAACCGAGGAACTATATTTGTGTACACAAATTGTTGCTTAGAGGGCCTGAGTGCATCATCTCTATTTCTCTTGTCCTTGAAGTTGTAAAGGAACGACAAATGAGTGCCTCAGTATATGCGTAAATAATTACGGCCTTATAAAATATTCTGCGTAAATATATAAATTGATATAAGGTGTCCCTAAGACGGGATACCCCAAAAACTGTTAATAAGGGCTTTAACATATTTTACTCATCAGATGAAACAGAGCAGTGCAAAGCTATTGTAATATGCTGGTTTTTTGCGAAAATATTGTCTTTCCTCAGTCAAACCGACAGATTTGTGCTTCAGCTACTTTATAACTGCTGTGTCACTACTGGGATAGACTACTTCTCTAAATTGTGTCTTGAATTATAATATCCAAGAGACTTCAATAAGGCCGGTCGGAATTTTAATAAATTTTCTTGTTAATATTTATTTACTGTCTGACCTTTTGCCTTATATTTAGAAAGAAAATAAGATTTACCCTCGAATTTCCTTGTTCTGGTTTACTTCGCTTCTTTGCAGGAACATTGTCTTCATCCGATAAACCTGACAATGAAAGCATGTTGTTTTTATAAAAATGAAGTAATCTACTCTATATTAAGTAACCATGATATTATATATTTGTTTGTAATTATATTAAACATGAAAGCTAGCTTTTGTTTACAGCTTCACCTACAAATCACTATACTATAAAACTGTAAAATATACATCCCATATTTTACAGTCTTACCATTTCTTTGTTACAAAGTTATAAAATAAACCGATCTTTTTAATATTATATATAAGTTGCGTCCATTAGGGCTATAGCCATGCTGACTTACTAAAAAACTGTAAAAAAAGGGCTACAAATTTCATCCAATATCTTTAAAGTCTATAGCTACCAAACTAATATATCAAAACCAATACATTGGACATTTTTATTCTATTACATGGACACCACAACAGTGAAGTTATATACTAAATTACTTTAATATACTTTGCTTTTCAAAAATATGCCAATTTACTCTCACTGCTGGGTTACATTTTATGACATACAAATCAGGCGGAGGAGGACAAATCAGGAGGCTTAACTTTAGTGAGATACTTACTAGCACTCCAAATGCAAATATTATTATCCCAACTGCCAGTTGCAAAGCGCTTTGCATCAGCAGCCACTGCTAGGCATTCTACCCCCTTGTCATGGCCTCGGCAAGTAACTACGCAGTCTACCGAGTTGCGGGTTACATTCCAAACCCACAACATAGCGAACTGATCATGGGAGCCACTGAAAACATAAAACATTTCTCATATGGCCAACAATGAAAAACAGTAGCTCTGTATCGAATGTGTGATAGCAGTTTTTGGTTTTTCTTAGTATATGGCATTTCTAGCAATACCTTGATTACAGTTGCTAGTTTTCACAGGCTTAGCATTAATATCATCTACCATATCATAATTCTCTAGGCATTAGAATAGATTGCAACGACCACAATTCAATCTGAAAGTGTTTTGGGTAAGGGCACAAGATGGACTTCATCAGATGAGACCTTTCCAGCCTGATGTTAAGGTTCAATGGGCCTCTCACCATTCATCAACTATCATCTTATTTATAAAAACTTGTTTTATAACATTACTATATATCATTAAGATAGTAAGTAATAAGCCATACATGTATCAGTAGAGTAGTAATAAAATTTTACTATAAGTTGTGCTGCTGTATTCAGAATTTAATAAATTACTTAATCATTAAATAAACAGACTTATTATAAATAGCCCGTGCATGACAGACATATTAAAAATAATTAAGAGTCATTAAGCATAAATATTTCTCTTGACTGAGGAATTAAAGTAAAAAAAAGCTCATATCACTGAAAATTTTAACTACCAACCCACAAGCCCACTATTTAAATCATAGATATTAAAAATACAGTCAATTGCCATATTAAAACTACAGAAAAAGAAAACAAAATATTTGGGGTTCACATTGAATTGTAAATGTACCTTGCAAAAACTGCTTGATCACCATCAAATGAAACCCAGGAAACATCTTTTACAGGTGATGTATGCCCAGGAATAGCCAGTTTATGTTGGCCTTTAGTATTCCATATATGAATGCTGTTATCATAACTGCCTGAGAGAATCCTGAAATTTATAAATGAAGCAAATGGATAAAATAAATACAAATCTTTAATTTTAGCATACATATATAAAAATAATACAAGCCGAGATTTTATTAAAGGCAGAGAAATCAATGTTTTTAATTCAATCTTATGTGTGCTTCAGTTAAATTTTAGTTTCAAATTATAGTTTAATTATAGTTTTCATAATTTTTTATCAAATTTTCACACTTTATAAACAGTAAGAAATAGAAGTTAATAATAACCAGAATTTCATAGATACCACTCAAGTTGAGAAAAATGAGCTGCCTTTGGGGCTTATTTTCTGATAAGATAGTAATAAAATAAGATAGACTTTGACTTTATATGTTATACTACTTACCAGCTACCATGAGTATGCACTGCTGACACCCAATCGTCATGCATTAAACATTCCTGAGGTGTAGGAGCCGGAAACCTTTCAAGATATTCAATTTCAACAGTATCCTCGGTTGAAGTTCCTTTTTCTTGCAAATGTTCAGCTATTGATGTACATAGCAATTCCCCACATACTAGAAAGTCAAATTCTACCGCCTTCTGGATTATAGCATTTGTTTCTTTTAAGAGTGCATTCACTAAAGTGTTAAGGTCTGAAGATTGAACATTGCTCTGAATAGCGTAAGGGCTATCTGGTACCGCATATCTGCAATTTTATTAAATTTATTAAAGTTATCTTTAAAAGCAAATTGTTATTTGATACACACGTGGAATTTGAAAACATAAACACGCCGAAGGAATAAAATCATTATACTTACTGTTCCTGTTTTGTAACAAAGCGGACTTGCAGCTGGACTTCCGCTGGTTCACCACTCATTGTTCTTACTACGGAAGATAATTTTAATCCCAAAAATCACGAACTTTAGTCCCTTTTAGGATAAATTTAAAAAAATATTAGTCCTAACCACAATTTAATACACGTTATGACATTTAAGTTTGACAATGACAAATAACCAGTTATTTGACATGATGGTATTAATTTATGCCTAATGGGAAAGGCAAAGGACTTTAGTCCATACAGCCAGGTCTTGTTCGTATGATTTACTGAAACTGAATGATGAAACTATCCCCAGTTATTTGACAGATAATAAGAAACATTTATACTTATCCTAGATATACACCGCAGAGATATACCCTGGTTATGCGCAATCGAATTGCTTGAAATCGAAAAAGTCGAGAATAAAGATAAAGTTCTTTATGACTACTAATAAAAATACTTTAGCACCAGTATTCGAAATACGAACGGATGAATACCATTATCTTTTTTTTTTGTATTTCCAGAAAGTATAAAATTACATAATTTTGTAATACTTTACTACTACTAACACTCACCAGATGAAACATGCACAAACAATGTTATGGTGTTATTCCGTTATTAAGTGTCAAGGAGTCATAAATATGGTTGTCAAAATTTGCAATGATTGAGAAAACATGTCAGCTGACGGTGCTAACAAAAGAATTGGAGTTGACTCCAGGGCGTTTTTGATAAAGGCTTTAATAAGTTTCGTAATTGTAAGGAGGCAGTATATCATCGAAAAATATTAAATACGATACATATTTTAAATGCGTGTCAGTTACTTTTGCCATTACATTTTTATAAATTAGTTTTAGATGGGACATAAGGTAAAAGTATATCTATAATATATAAGCGTCAAAAATTTTATTTTACTTATTTTTTACTTTTGGAAATTTGGGGATTTTATATAAAATCCGTGAATTTTTGTTAAAATGTTTGTTTATATGCAACCCAACTCACAATTTGAACAGAGATTTAGAAAGTATTGGTACTAGCAAGCTTATATATAATATACTGGTACATACTTATGGTAATTATTAATTTTTTCCGAAAAATACGTACATTACTGTTGTCTCTATTTCGCGTTAACTAGAATTAATAGTCAATGGTTTAGCGGCGATACCTTTCACGATAACATTGTATCAGTCCAAGGTCTAATAGGAATAGTCATCGTCCATATCGAGATACAACCAAACTGATAACCGGCGCATGCGTATAGTTCACAAGCTAACGGACCTGCAATTCAGTATAAGAAATTTCCTTCATATGTTCTAATTCAATTATAACTTTAGAATTATATATTTGAATATGAACCAAACACCCGTGTCTCATAATAACAGTTAACAATCATCGGTGGAGACATACAAAGCATAATCAGGAAGTCGGAGAAAGCCAGATTGATACATGTCCTCCCGTGACCATATGTGTTGTGAAGTATTCGAAGCATTCGAAACAAAGTTTAAAATAAACGCGATAAAATTCATAAAAAAATAGTTTAAATAAAAAAAAAATTATGTGCATTATTCACATAAATATTAAAATAATTTTAATGCTTAAAGAAAATATAAATGGATCTGGCTAATGTAAACTTACCAATGTTATTGGCGCTATTAAAAAACGTGAAATGGCATGTTTTGTGTATAAGATTTATAGGTTATATGTCATATTTTCAAATATGTTCAATGTGCATGTGACATTTGATTAGTTTTAAGTCAACATGGGAGTTAAATCGTATAACGACAATAATTTAAATAATAAATATGTGTTCACTAGAAAGGCTGGTAGGAGTATTATAGAACGCCGCCCTATATTTTCACCAGACGGCGAGTATGTAAAAACGTAACACATAATCAATTTCAAATTGTACACTCTATTAATGTCCTTTACAATATTTTTTATTCAGGTCTGTTCTGTTAATTGTAGAAAAAATAGTAAGGGTTTATAATATACAAACGGGAGATTGTTCTCGCACACTTGAAACAGAAACCTCTATTCAGGAACTTGTCGCTGTACAATTCCCGGAAAATGAAGATTACAATTTGTACGGTTGTTCCGACGAAGGTTGTGTTACTATTTGGACTTGGGAGAATGGTGCTGTACTTCGAGAGATTGTAAGATTTTCAGTTACTACAGTTTCTTAAATCTGTTCTTATATTTATACTTGCAACTATGTCACATAATAATTACATTTTACCTTCCATGCTGGATTGGACAATGAAAGGCATGAAAATATGGCAGATATTTCTCTCCTTTCAACTGTATCATAAATTCTTCCACATTAATTGAAGCACCTGTTGCCAAAACATTTTTTGATATATCTGTAAGAAAATAAGATTACCTCTGTCATATATTACACTGTATGTCATTGATTACACTAATATTATTATTTTTTCTCTATGTTTATTATTATATTCATAGACATAAAATAACAAATAAAAACAAATTTTCAGTCAGGTATTAATTGCAAGAGTCAGTTAAGTTTGTCAGGTATTTATTGGCACTTTGTTATTGTAAAATCTTTGTCTTCAAAGTGCTCTAAACAAAGTCTGCTTAATTTTACAGAAAACCAATTTTTTGATTTCTTGTTGCATAAATTTGCTAATATTTATTTATATATTATAGTTTAAAGTAAGATTATTACATTTTATGCCATAAAGTATCAGTTTAAAATAAAAAAAATATATATATTAGAAATGTAAAATGTGCTGTTGATTTCATTTATCACGTCTGAGTGAGTAGAAACTTTAAAAACCTAGACCTTACAAATATGATATTTAAAATCAACTTACATTTGTTATTTTTTATTAACAAAATTAGTCATATTTAAAACTAATCAAAATAAAATAATATAAGGATTTACATTTGATATGATGGGGGGATTTTCTACAGCTACCATTTTTACACTTAAATAGCAAAGTATGACTGTTTTCAAGCTTCATTACAATAATGAGTAAGTAAGAGTCATACCAAAGACGACTGAAGTGGGTCAAGCTCGAGCATGAGTGTACCAGTAAATACTACCATGCCTACTACTAGTTATTTCTACTATTTTTCTGATTCTGATTGCCATTAAGATGATACAAGATTCATGTACTTTCAATACTTATGTATAATCATTAAAAATCAAACTGCATGCATTCCTTACAACTACATCTAAAGTGTGGCTTGCTCACACAAATCATATATAATATAATTTTGTCATGATTTTCTTTTTTACAGAATTTGCAAATTCCAAATGAAATGAAAATATTATCATTTGATTTACTAGACAGTAATGAATGTTTCATCACAGCTATTGGGCCCTCCAATAGACAGCTTTACCTTGCTACCTGTTCTGTAAAAACTGGTGGCTTACTTTATGAGTACACAGACACAAGACCTCTATATTATGACATTCTGGGGGTTGCGCTTGGATGGTGTAATGGTGACAGATTTGCAGCATTAACAAATGGAACAAAGTTGCTTTTTGTACAGAATTTATATCAACCACATTTAAAAAATGAGTAAGTTATAAATAAAAAAATAATTTAGTTAAATTAGTGTAAAATTTAGTTTTAATATACAACAAGTAAATAATATGTAGTTTTTTAGTCATATAATATATGGAGTTTTATTTCTACAATTTGACTATTACAGTTAAAATCTTTGTGTGGAGAAGGCATGTAATAACTGTACAGTTATACTGACAACTGGTCAAAATATTATATATATATATATAAATAAATAAATATAAAGGGTAGTTTATACATATATATATAACATATATATATGTATCAAAACTACCCTTTGCTCTTGGTCTGCTTAAGAGCCATGTATAGTTACAATAACCCACTTATTTATTAGTATATATAAGTAAATAAACAAATCTATCTAGTAAGATAGATTGGAAGGTAATCTCTATTGTTAAATGTTTACAGAATTGTAAATCATAATAAATTAAGGATAATATCAGTCGCAGCTCATCATAAGGATAATGCCATAGCAATAACTGATGCATTTGGCCGTGTTACAGTAATCAGAGGAAATTTGTATGACTATAAAAATGTTGCACGGGAAGTTTTACATTGGCATTTTTTGCCACCACTGGCAGTATGTTTTTCAATACAAGGTAAAATAAAATGACCATTTAGGTTATAATACTTTATAATTGGCTTATAATAGTTTTCACTATTATAAGCCAATTATAAAGCCATTAGCCAAAAAAAAGTTCATTTTGGCATAGGTTTATGATATCTGCTTATAAATGTACTTATAAAGTTACTGGTAGGAAAATACCATCTTAGCTTGAACAATATTTTTATCAAACTGAAAATCAAGATAAAGTCACAAAAATAAAAGTCTTCTCTATTTTTGATTTTCAGTTTAATTTTTTTTACTTTTCCTGATTTGATTAGAATTTATTAAATATAATTATAATATATTACTTATAAAATCGAATTTTTACTTGTTTAGTGAAAATGAAAATACTGTTTACTTATGTGCTCATTTGGTATATGTAACATATTTTTCATATGTATGTTATAATTTTTTTTAGGTAATTACTTAATATCAGGTGGAATGGAGAAAGTATTAGTAAAGTGGACTTTAGGTAACTTAGCTAATAAAGCAGATGAGAAAATATTCATTCCTCGTCTACCAGGCATGATCAAATTCATCACTGCCAATAGTGCACATGTTGCAATTACTCTAACTAATAATTGTAAGTTTTTTTTTTCTTTCATCTTTACATGTTTGTGAAAACACAATTCCAACATACCAGTGGCCCTTTAAACCATGTACTTTGAATTAGCATCCTCTCTCTTTCTCTCAAAAGTATGTGAATACAAACTACAACAACTATAGAAAACCATCAACAGAACCATTAAAGCTCAAAGCACTACACCACTATACTAACATAGACAACAGCATGAACCAGCCATTTCCAAACAATTGGCTATTGTAGTGTATAAGCTATAAGGAATCTTCCTTGTTTAGAAGTGAAACTTGTGTTTCATCCTTATTATGAGCTTATCTATTTTATCCAGATCTTATCTAATTTAATCTGCTCTTTTGTTTATGGACTTCCGTAAAATAACATGTGATTAAGTGAACAATTAACCATATTGTTATGACAATTCTTGTGAACACAGAAGATGTGAAATCTGGTGTCTCATTATTTAATAATATCTCATTTATGTATCATAGTGATTGGATACTGTGGTGCTGTTAGTATAATAAAAGATATTTGAGCCTCTTGATGATCTGCAGTTTATTCTATATAATAAGATTTGCGAAATGACGACCTTACCTAAGCTAACAGAAATATAATATACATATATGAAAATGAGAATAAATGATTAATTTCATATTTATCATATTCTCTATTATATTATATTAGAATTGATAGCATGATATTTAATACATTTATTACATTTGGCACAAATAAATTGGTTCAACTGGAAATTACTTCACTTCCATAGGCTTAGTACTGCTGTGTTTGCAGCGAGCTAAAGTTCCTAATAACAATATCAATACTTATGTTAAACGTAAATCATTGTGTTACAGTACTATATTATTAGTATGTGTTTGCAGCGGTTGTAGTGGCGAGTGCACAATTGCGGGTGATATCCACACTTCTGGAGTGCGGAGGACTGTCCCCGGTTGCCCGAGCTATCAATACTCCGCTTGTCTACCATCGACCACTCGACGCATTGCTTATGAGTGGAAGGACTGGTCATCTGCAGCTGTATTCCACTGCTTCTGATAAAGTCCTTTATAATGTGAGCCATATTTCTTTTTCTTTATTATTATTACATTGAGAGTAACAAACGGACACACAGTTCACCAAAGTGCAAGTGATTCCTGCAGCCTATGGCACAAAGTGCAAGTGATTCCTGCCGTACATCTATATTCATCCTTATAAAGGAATAATAAGTAAGAAAGGTCACTGGATCCCTACACTCACCAGACGGAACACAGCAGCATTACATAACATGCTGCTATTTTACGCTGGTATTCTGTGAGGGCGTGGTACTATCCCGGTCGAGCCGACACATTTATCTCTTTATAAACAATGTTAATCATTTTACATCATCTGCTCCCCGTAATCAATCCAGATTCTCTAATTGTGCTTATATGGTTGTATATTGTGTGGAATGGAGAATTTGAAACTATGTCTCAATGTATGATCGGGGCCCACAAAATCTAGTCCAATTTAGCTCCACGATTTCCACATTTGCATGCATTTGCGCGTTTACCGCTTAAAAGAATTCATTTGTTCATCTCCTTATTTTAAAAACACTCCCCTTTCTACCTCAGCTAGTATCGGAATACTGGCGTTGACGTATCAAGCTACGTTCAGTTCCTTGGAGGGTGCCAATTTTGCCTTACCCTCTAAGTGACCTGTCGGAAAATGTATAATTTTTAGTCAAACGGAACATAAAGGAAAGATTACAAAGTATATTTACAACATTTTAAACTATTTGCAACGTCTATGCATTATGCATTCGTGTGAATCAGCTCTTAAAACAGGTGAAAAACTGTTCGTGTGTCGGAAAAATGTTGTAAACTTTTCTATTTTCTTCTACCACTCCCGTCCGCCGTCCTAAATATACGTCCTAACAAAGTTTTCTTCAATGTTTGAAAGTGAACAAAGCAGCTTCAGCACCTAGAAGGCATGCATGCGGCTGGTACACCTCGCTGTAATATTATTGTTGATGCTTCCACCGCGAACTACTTCTGTCCGGTATATGGTCTGCTTCAAAGACACATTCTATCGATTGCTGTTTCGTGAGCGTGTCGTAGCTTTATATCCAAGATCTTGCGAAAGTCAAGGTATAGGTAACGTTGTGAACTACATACTTCGGATTTATGTAGGATAAACTATTGTGCACGGTGAACTTTCTGCTCTTTTATAATAAACTTTTAAAATGTTGGTTTCCATGCCTTTCTAAATTTAAGATCGCCATGTACCTATGTAATTAGGGCTCTGCATATAGACATTTACCATACCACTGGAAATAAATAATGCGCGATTTATGCCATGAAAGGTTATAGATTATTATTAATCTTGTCCAACTACTTGTCCACTCCTTGAATATGCGCCACAGAAATTTAACCTCGTAAGACAATTCTTTTTACACACACGATTTCATTTACATTCAACATGTTGATTGACTATTTATTCAACAGATCGACATAACAGAAATGAACAGCATACCGTCTGAGAGACATAATCTACTGCCACTGGAGACCGAAATAACATGCGCAACTGTCAGCGGTAATGGGTCTTGGCTCGTGACCTCCGAATACAGGAACGATGGTGTCAACTACCCCGAAGAGAAGCTGAAATTCTGGTGCGCACAAATAAAGAGCACATCGCCTTTCAAACTTAATACGTGTGTAAACCTATCACATGGCGGATGCAATGTTGTGTCTTTAGCAATCAACTTTAGAGGTGAATTCTGCGTGTCAGCTGGCAATGATCAGAAACTTAGAATATGGAAGCGAGAGAACACGCTACAGCAGCATCGAAAGAAAGTCACTTGGAGTTGCATTACGGCTTGTTACTACTCGTCGGGGACCGCACACTTCCTATCTCATGGAATACTGAACGATTTTAAAATTGGTGAAAAGTTAGATAGAGAAAGGATAGAAAGTATGCCTTATTTGAAGGAGACTGGAAAAAATGATGATGTTATAGTAAAGGTTTTTAATATACACAAGGAGCATTCATTAGTTGATGAGAGAATAATACATCGGGGTATGAATATGGACGAAGAATTTAATATGGGGGGCGTGGCTATTTCGCAGGATGGATCGCTAATCGCCGCGTGGTTTGGTTGTAAATTGACGCTGTGGGATACGCATTTGTGCAATTTAAGAACTACGCTGTCACACCCCGCGTTGAGACCTAAAGGCCTGCAAGTTCAGTTTGGGAACAATGACGCAGCACATTATGTAAGTATCGATAGTTTTTTTGTCTAGAAGATGAAAATATAAATAAAGTAAGGGGCACTCATAATTAAGAAAAACCAATCATTCTATATTTTATGTGATTAAATCACGCCGCCGTTATAACACTATATATAATATAGATACGATGAAGTTTGTTACATTTCAAGTTGTACATGTTATATGTATATTGGCTTAAATACACTAGGTACGATCTCCTTGTTCATATAGTGATATTTAGGATATATAATCCCTCTAATATATCAAATAAATATTTAAGTATTCCGTGGAAAATGTCGCTGATTGTGCGTGTATTTATACTTACGTGACATCAAACAAAATAGTAATTTAACATAATTCGTTTCTCCCTCTCGGGCACCATCTTGTCAGTCGCTCTTGCGTAACTGGGTAACGGTCCTAGCCGAGTCTCCCCCTCGGGAAACCTTATGCTGGTTACCGAATAATAAAGGTCTTGGCTGAGCGCCCTAAGCGCTCTCAACCCGGTGAAGCCCTCTGGCTAAGAGCCAGAGTTAGTGGGCATCATGCTGGATAAAAAAAAGTAATTTAGCCTTACTCTTTTTGTCAGGTTGTGTGTTAGACATCAGCAAACTTATTACTACGATGCATTCCGTCTTAAACCTTAGGGGTGACAATGCAGCCGCATAATGATTTGTTCCATCAAATTTTGATGTATGATGAACGTTGATATCATGACCCGCCGGACTCCAAGAAATGAAAGCATAAGACCATAAATAAATTGCTGAATTTTACTTTAACAGTTATTCAACATTTCATTCGTAGTGTATTATTTGTAACCTAGAGCATTTTTAATTCTTTATTTTAATAATATATAAATGGTATTTGCATTAAACATTGATATTTAATTAATTCCTATGGTATATTCACAGTTGGTTTGTACAACGGATAAGTGTATTGCCGTCTGGAGTCTGCTATCTTTAACTGTCAAATGGTATGTGCAACTAAACCCTACGTGTCTCGCCGCTGATACCTCCACAAACAAGATGGCCGTTGTAACTGATAATAACGACGGTAAGGGCTCCTTACACTGTAAATTATCTTTTGTTTACTATATACTATGCTATGTCTAGTCTTTAAGTAACGTTGTTAACACTGGATTAAAGAAGGCGACGACAATTTATAGCCTTACATACCTGCGTCAAATAGCAACATAACGTTCGTTGCTGTATTTCGCGTGGTAAGTGTATGGATGAGGGGAACAATGACAAGTAACTAGGGATTTTATCTCTGGCCTCAGGGACTCGCAAATGAATATCATGAATCTTTGTCGAATAGATGTAGATGTCATAAGCCCGCAGTCATCACTTACCTTTTGGTGAATTATGGCCTGTTTTTGTCTCCCGTACATTATAAAAAAATCGAAATCGCCCGGTAGGATATGTATGATTGATCAGTCCATTCCTTATTCGCTATAACGCTGGAACTATACGATTGAAAGGTCGTAATATGAACAGATTCAAAAAATACAAAGAAGAATAATTTGTGCATCGAATAAAAATTTTACAATTGATTCAGGAGTGACTCTTGTGGCCATCTTTCAAGACCCCTTTATGGAAAATTTGCATACATATCTACAACTCTTTAGATTTTTTCAGATATATAAATAGTATAGTTTTGTATTAGTAGTTAGTATAATAAAAATATCGATCGGGTCATAAATTCTGTCACAAACACTTCATTAAATAAATTGTAGGACTTTTGATGTTTCTGTAAAATATATATATGAAAACAAAGGCAGTTAAATTTTTATGTAAGCAACTGCTTTAATCAGGGATGAAACCAAATTAAAATAAGGATGTCGCGGTATCTTTTTTTCTGCGTACCTTAACAAAGCCCAGGATTTCTCGAGCATTAGCTTTTTCAAACGCTCATTTAGAAATTTTGCCCTGTTTTTCGTCGATAAGCGGGTCTTAATTTTTTTTTACGTAGTTCTGCTTAACCCCAACTAAACTGGGTTAACTTTTTTTGCCTTGCGGACGGGATTTTTCTTTGATGATAGCCGGTGTCCTTACCGTTCTAGGTCGGCAGATACTTTTCCCGTCTTTGAACCGAGAATTTTCACAAAATCTTTTATTAGTACGATAAACAAATCTCAGAGTTGTATATAAATTTTGCATTATTTTAATAAATCTCGGATGGCATGCAACCGCAGCGTTAAAGCGCAATAACCGCCACTCCTTTTGCGTCTTCCTTTTGCGGCTACTCAATTTTTTTAAATGGAACAAAATATATTTATTTATTTTCATTTATTTGTAATACTCCGAAATTTCTTTAATCAAAATCAATCGAAACATTTCTGACGGGTATTTGAAATTTAAATGAAATAAGAATGTCACAGAACTTATGACCTGACTAGGTATTTTACTATCTACGAAATGCTGCTTACAATGAGTTTCGCCCTCGGCATCTTCAGAAAATGATCATTCCAATTGTTTCATAGATTGCAAAGATTGAATTGACCAAGTGACAATAATCGCCAACATAAATTATACGCTTAACTTTTATTTTCAGTTTACATATTCACCCCTCATAGTTCAACGCCATTAATGGTACAGAAATGCCTTATGGATCCTGGAACGGGTATCTTCAAGCAGTGTACTTTTGGAGCGTCTTCTAAAGACGATGTGAAACTGTATGTCATGAGAAATGATTCTGTAAGTTACATGTTATGAGGGTAGCTATGGTAACCTTCCTTCCTTCCTTTTCAATAAACATTAATTGCCATTCTTCGCATAGGAAATCTACTGCCTAGAGCCGGAGCAGTCAAACGAAGGGAGGTTGGAAGCAGTATCGCGACGTAACATGCCGGCAAGCAAATTCGGCGCGCTGCTCGCCGAGCACCGCGTGTCGGAAGTGCGAACCGCACATCCCGTCACGCTGCAACACGACGATTTGCTCGCACGTGGCAGAAATGTCATCTCACAAGTGTGTATTAAAATATAATTATTATATTAAATTCTTTCACTAAAAAATAAGTCTAAAATATTAAAATGCTACAAAAGTATTATATAATTAGGAATTTATTTTTATAAAATATTATCCGATTTATGGTCAAGGTTAACTATGATTTAATATTTTTGGAATACCATTAATGCCAATTGCGCGTTGGTGGACTTCAAATGGCTTCGATTTTTATTTATTTCTCACACTTGCAGGTTCTTTACGATATCTTGCCATAACCACCGACAACAATTTTACGTGGTAAACCCACGTAAAAATGCAATTAACGATTTAATTACTGTAGGCCACGGGGATAGAACTCAGGTTGCTCGTGTACCATGATATTAAAGCCACAAAAGCTTACTAATGTAATCGCAGATCTTCGTCAGTATAGTTTTTTTTTATTACATTAAGAGTATGGAACGAGCATATAGTAAGTGATTCCTGCGGCCCATGACGTCTAAATTTATCCTAGACAAGATAGTAGTTCAATAGACAGAGAACCTGCGTTAGAAGTTCCATTCTCAGCCGATAGCAATATCTTTGTAGGGCACAAGTATTACTTTCCGGTCCTAGGTACAGTGGCAGTCCGTGTCCGTGTCAGTAACTAACGTGAACCTTCTTTTAGTGAGAGTAATATTATACTAAGTACCGTTATTATTTCATTGAGAGTAAGAAACGAGCGCACAGTTCACCTGATGACAAGAGATTCCTATGCTGGTTGTAAGTGATTCCTGCGACCCATGACATCTACTACATTCATCCTTGACAAGAAATCATAACGCAGATGCGTTGTCATCCTTGAGGACTGAGATGGAATGCCTCGTCACCAGTAATAAAGGTCTCCGGATCCCTACACTCACCAGGCGAGAAACAGCAGCATTATGCTGCTATTTCACACTGGTATCCTATGAGGGCGTGTTCCTACCCCAGTCGAGCTGACCCATTCATTGTGCAGTAAGTTAGTATCAGTTAGTAATCGCTGACAAAGGACATGGGCAATTTTCAAGGGCATTAATGAAATATCTGTAGAAAAAAACATTTCATTTTTACATACCTGTCATCAAAGTCTTGGCGTTCATTGAATTAGGTCTGTGTCATAAAGTATAGTAATATAAATAATATTTAAGCTGATGATGATGTTAGTGTCAGTGTATTGACAGCAAAATCTATATGATATAACCTAAAATTCTTATCTTATTTTTTAAATATCTCTGTATCCCCATGAACAATATTGATTTTAATTTGTTTATAATAAAAGGGATATAAAGTCTGTTATTTAATTTCATTACTGTCCTTGAACTTCGTTAAGTGGGCCGTGCAATGTATGGAGAGTGGCCCATATCCTTTAACGATTAAACGACGCGTCACACACCCGGGTATATCGTAGCATTGGCGAGTACAACTTTTTGTCTTGTAAACACTGTTCTCTTATAAATGTGAACATCTTTAAAACCACCTTATGTAATATGGACAAAAATAATTAGTATACTTTTTGTCTTTTAGTTTTTATCGGCCGCGCCACACATGATGCCACCAATGGGTGTTCTATGCACTCCCATTCTGGAACATATATCAGGACTAAAAGAATCGGAGCAAAATGAAGAAGAAAGTGAGAAAATGGAAATCGATATTTTATCGAGCGACGATGAAGACTTCGATATGTCAAAAGTCGGCAGCTCGCTAATACCCAATTTAACCGAACTTTGGACTCCGAATTACGAAGAAGTCAAAGAAAAGAGATTAATGAGGATATTAAAGGAACCTTTTCTCGATCTACATGCGACCGAAACTATATTTGAATAAATAATTTTAAATTATATAACTTTAATTTTCAACAAGCTTAAATTTATTTGCAAAATTTATGTAGATATTAAATATAAATCGTAATTTAATTTAATTAAAAAGTAATCGAGCATGAGAATCGCGATTGTAGTTAGTGAGGATTTTTTGTAGAATTAAGATCATATAAGTTTGATGGTAAGCGATTCGTGCAGCACATGGACACGCATCTAACCTTATCCTTAAGGAAAAATAACCTCCAAGGAACACAATCGGGGTTATAGTAAGTTCCTAAATACCTATAAATCAGTTTCCTTCAATCACCTTACGAAACACAGCCATCAAATTGCTAGCTTGACGATACTGTGTTTTATAGGAAAGAATTCCTTTATTTTTTTTGAGGGGGCGGCGATCTTCAAAGTCACTGCCTCCTGTGGTCACTCTCAGTGTTTTGGGAGGGGCTACGGGGTCTGCGGAACGCAGACCAATGCCCCTCAGCACAGTGCTCACTGCACCTGACCTGAGCGCATCTCAGGGCAGGCCGCAAGCTCCCTCGCTATGCTACGGCAACCCAAGATATGTTCGGGTTGCCGACCTACCCAGGTTAGCTTACCTGGGCTGTCAGAGCCCCCACCCAGAGCGTCCGCGAATACGAAGTTCCCTTTCAGTAGGCGACAGGAGGGGGTACCTTAGCAATATTCTTATACCCGGTACTGAAGGGATTACAGGGCGGTGCGTCCCTTGAATCGTTCCGGCGTCACCGTCTCCGGGATCAGCCCTCCCCGATCCCGCTCGGTCTCCTTTTGTACCGTGACGGTTTCACAGAACGAGATCAGAACCTACCAAGGAAAGAATGCCTACATTAACGCCTCGGTTAGATCGTAACGGAAGCGTGATATTACCGTCGGCAACATAAGGTAGCACGAACCATTTTTTAATGTTTGTATAAAGTTAGTTTTATATCGTGTAAAGTAAATTTCAAAATTTTATGTCACATATTTTATGTTATTTAATTTATGTCACACTAATAAGATTGTGTTGTGAAGCTTGCCACCAACACCTGAAGTGATGAACACGACCACTCTGTCAAGAGTGATACCGACAAAGAAGAAGGAGAAAAATAAGATTTAAAGGTTTGGTTTAATTTGTGTACAATGGCACAATTTTGTATCTCACTTTAAGTAAATGAGTAGATATATCGATATTGCAACTGTTTATAGTCGACGCATTTGAAACTGAGTCGTCGGACAATAAATGTCATTGACAGTAGGAATGTGCACGCAATGCAACTCGTTATCGATACTTAGCTACCTGCACACGCGGGGTCATCCCTAGAAAAGATAAAAACGGCCTTTTCAGGGCCAAATTACGATCTATACATTTTCTCTATGATTACGTCGAAACAAACATTTTATGTTACAAATTAAAAACTTTTATTTTCAGATAGGGAAAAATTATTCCTATTAATACTTAACATCATTTAGCATATCGATCCTACCTATCCCGTAATCGATATACACCTCTACAATTCTTA
Organism: Teinopalpus imperialis; assembly: GCA_029286865.1. Lineage (NCBI taxonomy): Eukaryota > Metazoa > Arthropoda > Insecta > Lepidoptera > Papilionidae > Teinopalpus > Teinopalpus imperialis. Next base: position 8,969,986 of record JAGSMU010000022.1, on the reverse strand, counting down.
CGCACATCACTACACCGCTCCATAAGACCTGTAAGTGCGAGCGAGACATATAGATAAATATGATTTATGGACCCGAAGCCTCAGTATACGTGACATTGTTCTCATGGACCAGTAGACCCCGATTTAGCGGGCCTTTGTTCGCGAGTCTGTTCCGTTAGAGCTATAGCGGTCACAAGACCAACAGCATTACAGACAAAGAAAAAAAAATGGACCAGTAGTATGATATGCTATCAAGCGCTCAATAATGTCAATAGTTCTGCCGAAATTTTGGTACAAATTTTTCCACTATGTAGGACAACTTGACTCTGGAGGGATTGAAAAATTTAAATTTCAAACACATTTAGGGTAAATTAACGTGTTTAAATGTTAAGGGAAATTGTTGCTAGGTAATCTATCCAAAATCAGTCATTGTATGATTTTAACAGTGGTAGAGCTACACTGCAGAATGTTTGGGTCAGCTCGACTGGGGTAGGACCACGCCCTCACAGAATATCAGCGTAAAATAGCAGCATAATGCTGCTGTGTTTCGTCTGTTGAGTGTAGGGATCCGGAGACCATTATTACTGGCGACGGGGCATTCTACCTCAGGCCTCAAGGGTAATAACGCATCTGAATTATGATTCCTTGTTAAGAATGTAGATGTCATAAGCCGCGGGAATCACTTGTCATCATGAACGGCGTGCTCGTTTGTTACTCTCAATATAATTTTAATAAAATCTTTTTCGATAGAACAATGGTATATAATGTCTGTTGAAGACGGTAATTGTAACTTTTTTTTTTCGGGCTGAAGACCACAGACCCGAGGGCTTTTACAGTTTCACCGGGTTGAGAGGTGACCGAGCGCTTATGGCACTCAGTCGAGACCTCTTCTGACAAAGGATTCTTTAAATTCGCTATTATTATTAGCTATTTGTATCACCACTTCGGAATGCGCGGGCGCTGGAGAAGAAGTGGCGCACGAAACTCCAGCGACGCTTCTATCTGTATGGACTGGAGGTAATTGTAACTTGTGCGACAATTTAGAGGGGGTTTTTCATAGCCGTCTGAAGGTTTCGAGCACACTGATATTTGTTTATTACCAGATGTCATGAATGGCTCAGAATACATTATAGTGCCGTAAGCACTCACGGAAACACAGAGGCACTCACTTGTCGTCCATTTCTGTAGTCGGATGTAATGCATATGCAATAAAATCTGAAGAAGATTCATTTTTTTATAAAAGCGGAACATTGGAGCAAGCAGTTAAAATGTAAGTGATCACCGCCACCCGTGAATAGAGTTGCCAGCCTTTATGAAAGATACAGATGATTGATGAAGAGACAGATGATTCCACAAGAATAGTTCGATGAATTGCCAACTAAAGGAAAATTTGTGTGGATAAAATTTGCAGCAAAAAATAGAAATTGGAAAGATCAATGACGTTCCGTTGATCTTTTTATTTTTTTTATTACATTGAGAGTAACAAACGAGCACACAATTAACCTGATGTTAAGTGATTCCCGCGGACCATGACATCGACATTCATCCTTGACAAGGAATCATTATGCAAATGTGTTGTCACTCTTGAAGACTGAGATGGAACGTCTCGTCAAATTTGAATGTGATCAAATGGAAGTAGCTGGTCCTGGGATGCCCCGGCCAGAGATGAGAACAATGTTTCCGGTGAGGTTTAACTTGCGCTATCTAAATTCGCAAGCGGTAAGCCGACACGAAATACTGAACCGCTCTACTGAAAACAAAGCTTTAAGACGCTAATTTGGCCTTACCTCCCAGGTGACCCACGGTAAAACCTGAACGTCCCTCGATGTGCTAACGCCAAAAATTACGGTACTAGCTGAGTTAACAAAGGAAAACCAAAGGAGGAGATTCCACGAAGGGATTCTTTTTAGCGATAAACACGCGAACTTTTGTCTTCTTATGGTTAAATTCGACACGCGTTTATAGACACGGCTAATAGATGTCGTTTGGTTTTTCAAAATGGTGTAATTTTCACTCAAAACACTTTATGCACTCCGCCTCCGCCGATCAGAGTTTTCCAAGTCTAAAGACTAACTAGAAGTTAGTTAAACGTTAAAAGTCTAAAAGAATAAAGCTGAATAACAAGAAACCTTAAAGATCCCCCTGGCATTGAAGAACTATGTAGTCGCGTCTGAGGGAAGGGGATGCACGGCGAAGGGTAAGAATCGCCCTCTTGGCAACATTTAACAGTACAGTAGTAAGTAAGGGTATCAATAACTTGAGTACATGGGAACTATTTTGTAACACATATATTTCATAAGTGCTATAATTAAGCGCGAACAAATTGAAAACGAACGTAATAGTTGTAGCAGAGTGCATAACATTGTATATTCTATGTGAGTTTAAAAGAGCAAAGTCATCAATCTAAACAATACAAAAAAGTTCTATAATAAAATAAGTACATACTGTTAGTTAAAAACATTCCAAAACTAAATATTGTTTCATGGTAAACACGTTGCTAATAATATAAATAAATACACTCATCTGTCTGAAGATAATAAAATATTTACCTTCACATTTACGTTATCGTTACAGTATCATCACATTCACTTAGTAAAATACAACAGCAAAGAACGTTCATAAGACATGGAACTACTGAATCAAAGTGAAATACAGTCAATAGTGAATCATTACGGACCTGCGAAAAGTGTAAAATGGCATATAGAAGATTATTCTGATAAATTAGTAGGATATCTGGGAGATCATTTTCGACTTTATATAACACTAAATTCAGGAGGAAACGAGACGGAATTAAAGCTATTCGTCAAATGTATACCGAGAAGCAACAAATGGAAAGCCAATTATCTCAAAGAGTTAAATTTTTTTCAAAAGGAATACATTATGTTAAGTAGACTATTTGAACACTTTCAAGATGGTGAAGGTAGGATAAATGATTTTATAATCATATAAAATGATGAACTTTTTTTCAAATAAACTATGTAAAATTATTATATTTAAATAAAATTTGATAAGTAAATACCTAACTAATAATATTTAACACTTTATATTATTAGCAATGTGCTTAAAAAGTTGATTAATTGTCCTTAATATTACAGGAACAAAGAAATGGCGACCCAAGTTGTTTTATATTCGAAACGATTTATTCGTATTTGAAGATGTCACAGAAATCGGCTATAAAATGCCTTACCATCGCAGCACCATGAGTTACGATGAGCTGTCTGCTGTTATAAACACCATGGCGAAATTCCATGCTCAATCTTTCATATACGAAGAAAGAAAATCTAAGGAATTGAACAGGATTTATAGAATTTGGGAAGAATACAGTGAGTTCCTTACCGAACCTGACAAAGGCCAGTCATGGCGTGATGCCGGCGGAAGAGCTGTTGTAGACTTTCTTAGAGTTTACTCTAAATATAAATCACAAACAGATTTCATGAAGTACGCTGAAGTGGTCATACCCATGTTATATGATTGTGCTGCAAATTTGATGAAACCAAGTTCTGAATGTCGCAATGTCGTAATCCATCGCGATCTTTGGGCGAATAATATATTCTTCAAACAATTTGACAATGGACAGTATCACTGTTTAATTGTTGATTTTCAGACTGTCCTATACTGCTCTCCTATGCTTGATCTGTCATCTGTAATTTATTTTAATACTTCTAGAAGTTTTAGAGATGAGAATACGGATAAATTTCTAGATTTATATTATTGTGCTCTAACTGAAGAATTAAGATCTGAAGGAATTGATGTGACAAATATTATTGATAAAAAGACTATGTTGAAATCATATCAGCATAGTATTGTATTTGGGATTACTCAAGCTGCGTTAATAGTTCCTATTATAGCAATGAGCGACGAAATGAGGGAGCAAACTTTTGAGAAACCGGAGAAGTGTGCGAAAGTGAACGTTGTATCTAGAAGTGAAGAGTTCATATCTTTTGCGAAGAAAGATGACAATTATCGCCATCGTGTCATAGAGTTGTTTGATGAAATTTCTGATAGATACATTTATTTATCAACTTGATAATAATTAAAGAATAATGTAGGTACGTATTTATAGCGTCCATCTTAATAATGTTTAATATTGCTTAGACTTGCTGTGTGGTGATTAAAAGAAGTTTACTTACCTTTTTTCTCTCCCTGATTGTGTTACGTTTTTATTTAAAGGTGATTATTGTACAAAGATTTTCTTTAATAGGTTAATAAATTAAGATTTTGTTTACTTGGCTAAGAATATCTTCTTTGTAATAAATCCGATAAATACCTATACAATCAAAACCTTGTTTTATTAATGGAAATGTCATTGCATTAAAAATAATTTCCCATCTTGCTCAAGTGTGCTGATTTAACAAGGACTAAATTGTGAGTTAGGTACTATTGTAACACATATTGAATAATTACTATGTGATAAAACTAGTGGAAAATATATATTCTTTAAGTCTTACCCTTTTCCATTTGACCCATTTATAGCATAAATGATATAGTTATATAATTTATACTTTAAATGTTTTAACCCTATAGTATACTATGTTATATGTATAGTATAGGGTTATATAGTAGTCAGTAGTTTTATCAATATGAATGGGTCAGCTTGACTAGAAAAGGACCACACCTTAACAAAATAACATCGTGAAATAGCAGCATAACTCTGCTTTGACGTATCTGATCTATCACATGATCAGTAGGTGAAACAGATGATCCAATTACTGGAATTCCTTTGGAACTTATATCATGATCTAGGTGTACTACTAGGCCTCAATCATTACTTCCATCTGATGAACTGTGTGCTTGTATGTCACCCATAGATTCTTCACTTCTTTTTGCACCATAATATTTAGAGTTGATAAGATCTGTATTAAAAACTACACTCCAATACCAGTGTGAGTGTATAGATAATTATTTCACATTTCAGACTCGATAATCAATAATATGTCAATTAAAAAAAATGGCCTTAACTGTTAAATCACCTCCGTCTCGCGATTTACTACCTAACTATTAACATCGCTGTGTGGCGATCCCGTCACGGCGTTTATTTAATTTTATAAAAGTAACGGTTGAATGAAAACCGATAACAGTTCAGTTCAACACATATCTGTCCACGGCTATAATAAAGTCGCATAAGCGTTGTTATCCCTAAAGATTATGAGTAAGAGACATCTTTGGCAATTATTAGGTATCTGTGTTCTTTCAGTAAAAAATACTTCAATGATATGCTACTTTAAACTGGTACATCTTAACAGAGTAGTTCTTCCCACATACAGTGGGGCAACTGTTCTGAATAAACTATATTTTCTTTTGATTACTTATTTAGTGTGGTGTATTTTACTACTGTCATTAGTTTTAACTGTAACTTTCAACAGAAATCTCTTATGAGCTATGAATCGCGAGTTTTGATTTAAGTACTACCTATCGAGTAGCACTACTATTATCTTTTTAAAGCATCTGTCTACTGCATTTGGGTTTGATTGCCATTGATTGCCCAAGAACAATATTGTACCAACAATTTGTGATACACAAATATTTATGTGGGTATGTTGTATGTGTCCTATCTCTTTGACACTCTATTGGAACTTCTCTAACCGACTTATTGCACATACATATGTTACACCAGTCTAGGGATTAGGTCGACGAGTAAGTGCCATTGTGTTTAAGCTAATTTTATTTTATTAAAAGATATCGCAGAAGTCGAAGTCGACCAAGATTTCGACTTTGACGATAATCATATTGAATCATCATACTCTTTACGAAAATTGAAATATAATGAAGTCACATCATGAAACAACAGCATAACGCTGTTTCGACGTATTACACGTATCGTAAGTTGGAGACCTAATTACTGCTTATGAGAAATTGTATCTCAGTTTATGGGGGTGACAATCATGAACCTTTATTGAGGCATGATGGAGATGTTTCTCTGCTTTAATTATTACTTTCATCTGGTGAACTGTATACAAAAAATGATAGTGCAAACAAGACAAATGGAGGTGGTAGTTTAAATGAAAATTATCATATCACATGTTCTTATCCAAATACTTGCTATAACATCCATACGAGTTTACATTGTTATCAACTAAAATATTTGTTTTATATAACAAGACACATTTATCTTTTCATTGTACTACACAATAACAGTAAGCTTATCATGTTAAAAGTATATCCAGTTATAATGCTTTGATATATGGCGCTATATTGTACAGAACATACTTATGTTTGTATATACCTTAAATTAAACTTAAAGTAAATAAATATTAACATTACTAAACCCTAGATGTGCTGTAACTCATAACAAGCCGTTTAAATGTTTCGGTTGAACGATATCTAAAAGTCGTAGACGGAGAAATAAAGGTTGATTTATTATTAAGAAGTTGTAAGGTTTAATAATTTTTTAAAGGGATTGATTATAAAAAATGGATATAAATAAACTAGATACATCGATCATCACTAAATCATGCGTTACGGAAGAGGATGTTGAAGCAATAGTGAAAAATTCTACTATAAATAAAAATCTTGCAATAGAAAATTATATTGTTGATAAAGCCAATGATAAAATGTTAGGATTTCTGGCGGACTATTGGAAGTTAAAAGTGCAACTGTCTATAAATAAAAATGAAAGACAATTTCTTTGTTTTTTTATTAAAGCAATATCTGCTTCAAATGAGGCTAAAGCGAAGATGGTTAAAGAATTGAAACTATTTGATAAGGAATTATATTTTTATTCTGTTATTAAAAGGGAAATTGAAATTCCATGTAAGTAATTTTTTGTGACTTCTACTCTCATTTTAATATTTCATTTATTATATACACATTTATTTTATCTTTTCTTAAAGTTGTCTGGTGTCGTCCGATTCATGGCGAGATAATCAATTAAAATATAACTATTATTATATATATTAAGCGTTTTCCTAAGATTACGGTTGGTTGGTAATAAGTTACCATCAGCAATTCCTCTCAAATCTGAGGAGATTAATATTCCCGGCACGCTGTGCACTTAAATATAAAATTCCGAGATCTTTAATAATACTATAATATTTAAAGATTTATAACCGTAGATATCTATGTTTTAGTTTTACTTTGATATTTATTAATTTGAGTTTGCATTTGATTTATCTTTATAACAATTTAAAATACCCATTAAGTTGAATTAACATAATTCTATTTAATGAGTATAATTTTTTAATTTTTAGATATAAGACCTTGGAGTGCATCATTTATAACAGCCCTTACCGAAGCCATGGTTTTCGAAGATTTAAATGCAATGCAATATAAAATAAAAAATAAATTCGAAAGATTTGACGAAGCACATACCTTACAAGCTTTAAACACACTGGCTAGGTTTCATGCCTCCTCTATTATATTTGAAGAAAGAAAAAGCAAAATCCTTTCGAAAAAATATCGTTTAAATGACGAATTCGAAAAATATTTAAATCAAGGAGGTTATAAAATATCAGATCAATGGTTTATCCAATGTATGATAGGTGCTTTAACAGCAGTAAAGAAGTTTTCTAAATATGCTAAAGATTCAAAGTTGATACATATAATTGAAAACCGGTGGTTCGAAATTTGGAAATCAGGTTTAAAACTCAGTGACTTCTTACCAAATCGCCGCTGCGTTATCTGTCATAGAGATTTGTGGAATAACAACATTCTATTCCATTATAAAGAGGTATCTGAAAATAAATTTGTACCAGACGACTGTCTTCTGGTTGATTTCCAGGCAGTCAGATATCAAGAACCCGCTGGCGATGTAATGCTTCTTCTTTATTGTAATTTGGATCCAATGTATCGCGAAAATAACATTCATATATTCTTGGATTATTACTATCAAGAACTTAAGCGCACTCTTACCAGACATGGTATTCAAACTAGTGATATTTTAAGTAAAGACAGTTTTTTAAGTTCTGCAGAAGATCAAAGACTATGGGGTTTGATTGTAAGCGCGTGTCTAACGCCGCTGTTCTGGCTTGATGATACCCTGACCACGGAAACATTTAGTGATACTGAACAATTCAATCAAATACTTTGTAAGGATAAGGGTGCGTTCATTATAAAAATGATGGAAATAAATCAAGATTATAAAAACACCGTTTTAAGTATTTTTGAAGAAATAGTCGAAAGGTATTGTTTGAAGTAAATTTACTTTTTTTTTGTATTTCATTAAATATTCATGAATCAATTAACCGTACTCCTCGATAGTAATGCGTATCATACTAAGGTTTATAACCAGATCATATTATTACAGCATTTTTTAAATACATTGAAAGTTAATTTATATACAACATAATTGTGACGGTTCAATTAATTATTTGTATCTTTATCCTTATCTAAACCATATTCAATGTTAAAACAAATAGTAGTAATATTAAATAATACAATTCCCAAAAAAAAGATATTTGTAATGGTTTTGTGTCGGTCTGAGGTATTTTAATAGTACAAAGACGCGACCTTTTCAAGTTGCCGACCGATAAAGTAAGAAAAAACAAAATCAACAATGGCGCACATTGCGCATTCTCACGGTATTCGAGATTTGGTAGGTACGATTTGCTCGATAAATAGCCTTAGTTATGGAAAATCATCAGATAACAAAAATTCTAGCCAAAATTCACACAGGCTGTGCCTGAGGTCACAGCCTTAAAAAAACAAAATGCGAATAGTTTCCTATGTATCCTATTATTTTAACTTAACATTTTTTTTTATTTTAACAGCGGTAGAGCAACACTGCAGTTTGTTTCTACCTGCAGAATGAATTGGTCAGCATGACCAGGGTAGGACCACGCCCTCATTGGATACCCGTGTGAAATAGCAGCATAATCCTGCTGTTTCGTCTGGTGAGTGTAGGCATCCAGATACCTTTATTTCTGGTGATGAGGCATTCTATCTCAGTTCTCAAGGGTGACAACGCAAATCTGTATTATCATTCCCTGTCAAAGGATGAATGTAGATGTCATGGGCCGCAGGAATCACTTGCCATCAGGTGAACTGTGCGTTCGTTTGTGTCTCAATGTAATAAAGGAAAGAATATAATGAAACGAAATCAATATTTAATTAATAATTAACCATTAAAAATTTGATGTCGCCTATCGTTACTAGTTTTATTTTGCTTTAGGAAAGGGATTAATTCGTTTTGTTATATGTTTACCACCTTTGTTTAGTTTGCTTCTATTAGGTTTAAAACTATTATTTTCCAAACGCTGGGTGCTAAACTTTCTATACCAGGGATCATCTTCAAGCCTGCTGTAGACATCGCAGAATGGACGAATCAATAGAATGTACAACAGTTCCACAAAGCTGAGAATACTAGCGCCCAGAAATAAACCACCAGTACCTCCAGTTGACACTGCAAGTAAAAATATGTTATCATCAAATGGACTTATGGCCCATTTAGCACCCTAAATATACTGATTGGTCTGAATAAAATCAATTGACTATTCATGAAATACTCCAAATTAGTTAAAATATAAGGTAAATTTAATCTCTAATACCTTAAACAAAAAAATAAATACAAAATAATATTAGTTTTTTCATATATCTTTTGTACGTATTGCCTTTTCCCTCCGACATTAATATTTTTAAGCAAATATTATTATTAAAAACACCATGCCCGTTTATCACTTCTTTTTTCTGCTGTTTATGCTCTTTTGTCCCTTAGTAACAAAAATATATGTCCGTTATTTGTTTAATTCGGATTGCGATTAATTACTTGGTTGTTTAAATAATAACTTTAATGTATAATCGTCGTTACATAGTCACTAACAGTGTTTATCATGTGTACATACTATGTTATGTATATACACATCTGATAGTTATATGTATATATTTCTTAAACTATATAATATTATTTACAACTTAATAACGACTACTTTTTTATGTACATATACTTTTTTAACTCGTTTTAGTATATCAAGTTTTTAAAAAGTGTTTAATGAATCAATCATAAAAAAGTGGGATAGTTACACAAAAAGTAGGAAAGTGGTGTAGTTAAGAAAATTTAGAGAAAGATGTTACCAATAAAATAATTAATTGAAGAATATAAGATACAGATAATAAGCATAGTGTTAATTTATATGAACACTATGCTTATTTTGTGTATTTTATAATTGATGATGATGATTCTTCTATTTCCCTTATATTTGATCAATGATGATTCTTATAGTTAGTTAGTTAGTTAGATCAGCAATAGTTGTATCCAATCATGAAATAATTTTTATTACACACGTACATGTACGTAATACACATCAACGTTCGAATAATGCTATTAATACTAGTAAAATATTCAAAATTTAAGAAAACTGAGATATAATATCCCTGTAGGCGCAGTAGTTTCCGTTTATTTTATATAATTATATTAAGTAATTAATCGTGAATGATGTGGAGTGCTTGGTGGAAAAGTATAAAAGAATATAAAAGGGACATAATGACGATTTTGGATGAAATATAAATCTATATCGGGACTGAAGTGAAGATGCAACTTTACATATAATCGGCGTATCCTATAAATGATAATTATGAAAGATGGATAAAAAGTAGATAAAGATTCTCTTTATTTCATAATACTATCGTCTATAATAAATGTTTAAGTAAGCCTATTAGAAATTAAAAATTTTTAAAAAACGTTTTTTTTATGTTGTTCATAAGTATCTATCATAAGATTATTTTGAGGTTTAATTACTCACCTACTAAATCCAGGAATCCACGCACAACGTTCCTCCTGTACCTTTCACTTGGTAACGCTGCCAACTCAATTTGCACGGAAGCATAGCTTTCGGTTGTAGCACTTCTGAAGTCTTTGACGATTGATATCTCTGCTTCAGTGCACGATGGCAAACAGTCGCAATCCAGGCCGGATCGAGATGACCATTTAGCCCTGAGCTCCTGGTCAAAATATTTAGTAGTAGTAGTAATTTTGTTAGTTTTACAAATATTTCAAATAAATAATATTTTTGTTAGTTTTAATTTCACTAAAATCTTAAGATATTTTGTTGCATTTGTTAATTTTTTACATTACGAAACATATGCTGGAAGTAACAAAATGAATGAAGCCCAATCCTTGTGATATCTAGAGGTCTAATATAATATATTTATAATACAAACCAATTTACACAATTAAGAATATCATTAATTCTTAATTATAATAAATCTAAATGTACAATATACCACTAATTTTTATAAATAATTGATATTTATTCACATAATATATTAAAGTTGGACCCCTCTAAGAAGAATCGTTTAAAAGGAAATGCGATGCTCTTGCCGTCAATACTAAGGCATGACCAAAGAATACTAGAGGTTTAAAAGCCAATGAATTTACCAAAAAAAAGACAAAATTTACAAAACGTAACTTACAGAAAGTTCGTTGAAATATTTATTCAAACAAATAAGACCTTCGACGTTACATTTTATCTCTTGGCTTACATTCGGCATGTAAAAGTTAGTGCAATTACAAAGTCTGAGCTGTGCATTTTTCCTACACTGCACCGTACATGCCGTATATGAATAAAAAGGGTAGACGTCTAAAAAGTTTTCATCGACGTAACGACATTTTCGTTTAGCTGGTAAAATAAAACGGGCGCCGGCGTCGTTTTCGATATTCCGTATGGAAATAATTCGTCTGCAAAATAAGGTAGGCATGAGTACTATATTGGGGCGGTTTTCCACGCGTTAAATATCTTTTTCTGCCTTTGTCTTGTTTAGTACATTGCTTTCAAAGTTCTTCATACAGTTGGTTACCTTCTTAAAGCTAAACACGCCTACAAAGTTTTTTAATGTTTATATTCTCGATGCTTTGTATATTCGTTGGTTATGTATTCGTGGGACTTGAGCTCTAAGCGACGTGGAAGAGTTGTTCGAGTACAGAAGGTAGCAGAGGAACAATATTTTGTGCATCACACATTGTTGGTTCTAGCCTGGGTGTCATATATGTATGTCCCGTGTCTTTAGCGCTATATCTAAATCTTATTGCGGATGTTATTGCATTATATAGTAGTCCAATACTAGAGGACGGAACAAGCAAGTGTCACTGTATTTGCGCATATGCTTCTAGCACTATAATTTATCTTGCGCAGTTATTTTTATCGGGTAATGAACATCGATGAGGTCGATTCCAGCTGCAAGGACATCACTAATGAAACATATCACGTTGATGATTAACATTTTAAATTAAATTATAACATCAATTACTTTGATCTATTGACATCTGACATAAGAAGTTTGACCTATGCCTATCATTCTTACAACAGTAGTTACTTGTAAAGTAATGTTCTTTCCACAACCTGTAAAACGTTTCTGGTACTAATGACAATGCGTCTAAACCAACAATTGTGTACGATGGCACTTCCTCCTCATTTGAAACGTATACCTTTGCTGGTACCAAGACATTGAAGTTGAGTACTCCTGGACCTGTGGTTTTATTACTGTTCATGTTGACTCGACGATTTGTTTCTCTGAAAATTAATTGCGTTCATAATTATGTTTATAAATGTGTTTTTATTTTTTAGATGCCACATATTACTTTTTAAGGACATAAATTATACTTATATATAGATATAATTATATTTTTAAGGATGTACATGATATTATGAAAGAAATTATATAGCCTATAATATATAATATTGGCTATATAATTTCTAATTTACAACTACGTTTATCTCTATTATTTCTGTAACATGAAACGGGTCGATTAAATCGTGGAGGCATGAGCCTCTCATTACATGCCAACGGTTAATTGTATATTAATTCTCCTGTTTCTTATTGTGAATAATGAGAACAAAGACCCAATATATAAATACGAGATATAACATTTAGTACATCAAGGTTTTCAATCTGCTTGATTGTTCATTCATTTAACATTTGAACAATAAAGTTATCTTAAATGCCCAGCCAGAATGATTAATGACACATCGAATCATGTAAAAATGTAAATAATAAATATTTAACAATTTTTCATTTAATAAGTCTATATTGTCATTACTAAGGGTTTATGTAATTAAGGGCCCATGAACATCTACATTCATCCTTGACAAGGAATCATAATGACTGAATCTCCCTAACTGAGATGGAATGCCTCGTCACCAGTAAAATAATAATAATGCGTTTCGTCCCGATCCCTGGACTCACCAGACGAAACGCATTATGATGCTATTTTACGCTGGTATTGTGAGGGCGTTGTCCTACCCAGGTCGAGCTGACCCATTCAATCATAGATAGAAATAAACTGCAGCTCTACCACTGTTTAAACCTATGGCCGGCCACGACTGAATCTAACGATGGTATCATTATTAAAAACAAATAAAGTAAATGCAACAACAATAGGCAACAACACAGTAACACATGTATTATATTTGACCATTCTTGGCAGGTTATAATTAACAAAACCCTTCCACTTTCATTTCGAATCTACATCTTTTTATCCTATCACCAATTTTAATTCCCTCATGAATACTATATCTATATTGAATTTGAATTTATCATAGCATAGATTTATAGCAACATAGCTTTTCACGTAAACGTAGTAGTTCAATAGACAGAGAACCTGCATTCTAAATCGCGGGTATAAGGTTCCATTCTCAGCCGATAGCAATATCTTTGTAGGGTACAATTATTGGTTTCCGGTCCTAGGTATGCCATGTGAGTGACTGACGTGAATCTTCTTTTAGAGAGAGTAATATTACACCAAGTAATGTTATTATTTCATTGAGAATAACAAAACGAGAGCACAGTTCACTTAATGACAAGTGATGGCACCCTAGAGGACACAGATGGAATGCCTCGTCACCAGTAATAAAAGTCTCCGGATCCCTGCACTCACCAGACTAAACACAGCAGCATTATGCTGTGCTATTTTACGCTGGTATTCTGCGATGGCGTGATCCTACCCAGATCGAACTGACCCATTATTCTGTAGTTAGAAAAAACCGCAGTGAAGCTCAACCACTCTTAAGGGTACAGGTACTATATTATAACCTTCGCAAAACTTATTTAAAGCATTTACAAGATGTGGCCATAGTCAATATAAACAATAACAAAATGACCTCAGCCCTAGTAAATAAATCTTAGCATACTTTTGATTAATATACTTAAGTGTTCAGTACCTTACTTGTATAGAGTTTGCGACATAACAAACTCCCAGTTCGGTGTTTATCAGTCTAAAAACATCGCAACAAGAGAACCGGACGCCGTTCCAGGAGCAGTTTGAAAGCATCTCGTCACAAGTGCTCCGTGCCTGGTATACAAGTGCATACTATTATATATCTAGTAATACATAACTAATGTGCAACGGCTTAAATTGGCTAATTGTTTAACATGGGTGTCCGAAAATGTTATTAGTTTTACTGGTTTTCACTAGAAATCGAAATTCGGCCTATTCTTTTAACCTTATTTTGACATGTAAATGTTTACATTATTGTGTAACTTTAGAGTGACTTAGATTTGTAAGAGTTCATTAAATTTAGGGTTAAATATCCAATGTTTTAAATTAATTATAGGAAAATATAATATTAGTTCTTGAGTCTGGCTTGTTCTAGATGGCAGCGGGCATAACGCTTGGCGGAGTAGTAATATGATTATACGCAAACGATGTCGAGTCAGAAACGACTTATTCTATTACAAGTTAGTACGTTCATGTCCATGATGTACTATTAACGAACGATAAACTTAAACGAAAAAAGGAAGTTGATATATTACAGAAATTATGACTACCAACACAATATCATTAGACTAAGACCGCATCACGCCGGCCGCCCGTAAACCACTTTTGTCAAAAATTATATTACAAAGTATTCAAAGTTCAAAATAGTGAGTAATTAAGATAAATGTTGGCAAACATTATACTAAAAAAATTTTTTAATTCAAGTAATTTGATTGCGATTTATGCGAAGGAAAATAGTGAAAAAGCATTAATTTTTTTTTTAATGGCAGAAATATTTATCAAAACCTATCACTGTACAAACGTACTGAACAACGTAGTGTTCCAAGTAAGTCAAAAACAATAATGTAGCAGATCGCGTGTCACAGTACCTTATTCCGGAAAAAGATTCCCATGGCGATATACATAGCAATTTATATGACGACTTAAAACCCAAAAAAATTGCAACCCAGATAGACACATACATCAATTATCTAGTTGAATAAATTAACAATGTTCATTGTTTTTGTTGCAATATTCCAACCTGTTTCGGTTCGTTTAAAAAAGCTCTTACCTTTAGCACAATTGATATGGACTGGTATCGTCTAGCGTTTAATAAGCTAGTGTGAAATTAAACATTAAATTGTCGCGTATCAAATGACTCTAATATCCACTGGGTCATATTAGAGTCTCTGAGATATCATCAGTTTTAACGAGGTTAAAAAATAATAATATGGAAATTCTACTTTATAATACATACCAAGTTTGCGTAATAAGTAAGATTCCATTTATCACACTTATCAAGGGAATTTTCCGATGAACAAAATTCATCAAGAAAGTATGTAAAACCTTTAAAATATGATATCTCTCTAATAATTTCTTCTAAATTGAAATCATGATTTTCCCCGTATAATCTAAAATTAAGTAAATTAAATTTTAATAGTTTATATCAATTTATATCAAATATTATTATTTATACATTATTTTTTTTTATCTTTATAATGATACAACGATACTAAACATAAATTAGAAACGAATAATCATAAGGGCAAACGACGAACTTATTTTAACAAAATGTTGACACATAAAACATTGGATGAAAGCGTCGACTTCTTCCAGAAATAGTATAACATATAATGCGGTAGAAGAACGCCGCAGTCATAAGATCGTTAGCTTTAGTACAAAAACTGGGGCTCGACTGAGTAAAAATCACTCTTATACAGAGTGATAAGTGTTGGAAACAAGAGACTTTAGTGAAGAGAAATAAATCCTCAGACGAGACAAAACTACTGCATAATTATTGCTGTACGTAGATACTTGTAAGTGCTCTACAGGTGGCTAATTGTAAGTGGTCTACAGGAAGCTAAGAGTACCATCAGGTGAACTGAATGCTCGTCACCCCAAGATTTGATTAAAAAACCGTCCATAATGAAAGATTTTTGATCCCCGAAATGTGATGATATGTGGACCACAACTACCATCAGATCCTGCAACAATCTGTGGCGATTTGAGGGTTCTCATAGCAGTTACCGGAGTTGTAGCGCTAATGTGCAGTAGGTAAACGATAAATTATGCACAGTATTTTAAAGGACAATACGGGTTGTCGAATAGTTACAGCTCTACAATATAAGAGACGCTGTGCTTGTAATCGCGTAGAATTATATTATTATCACCTGTCAGACAAAGCTTCGATACGCGCCGTATTATCGTTCTCGCAAATGGCAACTGATGGAAAGTACGTGTCCCAATCTTTGTAAGTTGTTTCTACTACGAAAGATATTGGATAGTTCTGGAAAGCATCGTACTGTGCTGCAATCAGTAAAGATGAGCCGTACCAACATAGAGCCACGAATATCAGCCAGAATAACCTATAAATTGACAAAAAAATATTATTTCCTTTCTATGACGGTTTTTTCCGGTACACGGAGGATAGGTATCATGCTTTACTTTCGGTCTTACCTTTCAGTCCAATGTCTATCGCGATCTCCTATGAATCTAAATCCGTGTATAGAAGTAGTTTCCGGTAAACTTTTTATTCCGTTCCACCATATCACCAAGTAGTTTTTTAATGTTTCTGTATACATATTTTGATACCTTGTAGGTTTCGTATTTATCGTTACGGACTCGGACATGAAATAAAATACATTTGATTTCTTTTTCATTTATTACCCACATACACATAATTGATATAAGCAACATTTGAATTAATGATGAGGTTCTGAAAATGTTTCTCAATTATATAATAGATATAAATCACCTCCATGCGAATGAACAGCTGTTTTTATTGTTGTGGTTCCAAACATTTATTTCATCAGTAATAATTTCATAGATGTAGAACTAAGATAATATTAACATAATAATGTTTTACAAAAGAATATTAAATGTAACACTATTACTGTACTCTTATCGTATTAACATTATGTCTCCATCTACTCGGGCCAATCAACTCATTCCAATATATTGAGTGGTATCTTGAAATGGAATCTAACTGAGGCGATGGCAATACACTGGCGTCACCTACACGGTTTTCATGTCTTCTACGTTTTTTTCTTTCCCGCCATAGCTTCACAGTAAAAAAGTATACGAACTCCAATGCCGACACAAAACTGAAGCCCGTAACAAAGCCACATGTAGATCCAATGTTACCTGCGCAGAAATATGTACAATGCAGGCCAAAAGTTTAAGACCGACTTAATTAAAGTAGGAAAATAAAGTAAAACTCCAATAACATATTAAATGTTTAATGAACCTGTTTAATCATCTAATATTCATGTTGGAAAATGAATCCATCTCTAATTAATCGCAACACGGAAGAAACGGCATTTTGTTCTCAAATGTTTGTTTTTTTTTAAAATCTTCTTCAGTCCAATCTTGATGCGCAAGACCCCACTGCATACGTTTTTTCGGCCTTAGCAGAGGTTTTCGAACGGCAACGCGACTATACAACGAATAGTCAACGATAAAGGTTTGACTCGGTTTTGTTTACTTCAACGCGGATTTCTGGTGCTGTTAAGCGTCTATTTCGCTTGCTGGTAACAACAATAAAATTATCTTCACTAGACGTGGTAGCTCTCGGCCTTTCCGAGCGTGGACGATTTTGAAAACTGCCTGTTTCCCTGTATCGAGTTATTGTGCCGTGATCACAAGTCATCTATAATTTCAGTTGTGAAGCAATCTCACGTTCGGATTTGTCTTCATTATGTAAAACAACGATGGCAGAACGCACTTCACTGCTAATTTCTCGAGCTTTTCCCATTTTATGACGTCTTCACTGTAGAAACCACAAGTTTAGACTAATTGGGATTGTTTGTGAACAAATCCAAGTAAACTTGGGTAATAATAAGTTAGAAATACGTGTTTTCAGGAGCTAAATAATCCTAATTATTGACCAATACGTAACAAAAGTAAAGTATTTAGTAATGAGAACATTATAAAATATTATTACGACTCTACCGCCTGGCTCTAGCGCAGCTTTTGTCGGTGTTTGAAAACAATAGATGTTTATTGTCCAATAATTTGAAAGTAAACAAAAGAATGACTTCTGTAAATATTTGATGCTAACAGATGTAGATGTGCATTTCTTTTATTTATTCTATGGCATTTTATTACAATTGATGGATAATTATGTTGTTTATGGGCGGTCTTAAACTTTTGGCCGTTAGGGTAAGTTAAAGTTTCTAATATTCCGCAAACCAAACATTCCAACTCACTTTCCTTTAAACCTATAAAATTATATAATATGAAAATAAAATAACAATATAAAATTATATATATAAATGAACAAAATGAAGGCAACCAAATCCAGCGTCATTGCGTCCTATAGATACAAACATCCATCCTTAAACATCAATGTGGAGAACATTATTAAGGACCTAAGGACTAAAATAAATAGCGTCATGGGAAATATTATTAAAAAAATCTAAATATGTAATTAAGATTAGAAGCATAAAAACGCGTTTTATTTGGTGCGCTGAAAGTATGAGGCTACGTATTATACTGAAATTAAAAATTGATTATATTATTTATTTGCAGAAATAATTCTGCTTTCAGTATTGTATAAAGTGCTAAAGATATTCGAAATAATTTAACAAAACACGAACTGATCAAGTCGAACCACTTCATAATAACATTTTGCCCATAACAGTCTGCCACTTCCCTTCCGTATTTCACGTGAACAATAGATGTTCCGGTGAAATTTGCGCCTTGTCTGGAACAAAGACAGTCTTACTCTTAGAGACAAAAACATATTCCAGGATTGTCCATTTGAGTTGTGTTGTTTCGTTCAAACTATGACCTGACAACAACATAAATAATTGCACAATATAGATGAAATATTAAACTACATATTTTCCGTTATGTTTCTTCTATCACTACTATATTTTATAGATCGAAAGATCCAATTTAGTAAATTACAATTACCAGAGTGAAGCAGGTTGACGAGAGATATTGAGAAAATATTATTTGTTCTAAATACTAAATAAAGAACGTTCTTACAAATCACTTAGATCAGAAAGAGTATATAACAAAAGTACTTTTTCAATAATATTCAACTATTAATGAAATGTAATTATTCATAAAATATAACTAATTTATTTACCTATTTCAATTATAATATATACTAACTTTATCAATATTATATATATTTTTAAGTAAGTACGTACTTGGGAATTTAGTTATATCACATAACAATTAATGTCTGTTCCACGATATTAATACTACTATAATTCCTGTGGGTTATATTGGATATAAGACGGTCATCCTTTTAGAGAGAGACACGGTCCTTTTTCTGTCCCGCTTCGACTTCAGCCCGCTTTTCGGAAAACAATGTGATACAATGACAAATACAATATTACAGTTATTTCACCTCTGTTTTTCTATTAGGGTGATCTTAATTCAAATAGTAATAAGGGTAATGTCGGAGGTAAAATAGCTGTGAAAGGGCTGTCGTTTTTTCTGTATTAAACGTTGCTTCGCTTCCATTTTATCGATCCGTGTTTCGTAGTTACTGGTTGCTTAGCGCTT
This sequence comes from Teinopalpus imperialis, assembly GCA_029286865.1. NCBI lineage: Eukaryota > Metazoa > Arthropoda > Insecta > Lepidoptera > Papilionidae > Teinopalpus > Teinopalpus imperialis. Next base: position 8,950,365 of record JAGSMU010000022.1, on the reverse strand, counting down.
CCAGATTGTTTTTAAAGAAACGATGTCAACATTTTGACTGTTTTTGACAAAAATTACTGTTTAACAATATTGCTTACAATGGCCAGCGAAAATGATAAACAAGCATTAGTATCAGTGGACTATGAAGTATTTGGCAAAGTTCAAGGCGTTTATTTTAGAAAACATACGCAGAGAAAAGCAACCGAATTGGGTCTTAAGGGATGGGTTATGAACACAGCGCAAGGAACAGTTATCGGCCAGCTACAAGGCGCTAAAAATGCAGCGAGAGAAATGAAGACTTGGCTTCGTGATATTGGAAGTCCTAAATCGAAGATCGAAAAAGTTGCATTCAAGAACGAGAGTCCAATAACTAATTGCGCTTTTAAAAATTTTGAAATACGGCGATAATTTTACTGGTTGTATAAATATTTATTTAATTCATTTAGTTATCTATTAAAATTGATTTTTGGAATATTATAGTATTATTTTAGTTACGGCGGACTCTACATCTAAAACTTCTTTATGCATAGCTGTTGCGGTCAGAGTAGGAAATGTAAAAGCCAGTGAGTTATATGTTACTTCTAGTACATAAGTATTCCAACTCGAATACACAAGGCACTAGCTAAGCATAGTTGAATTCAATGAGAAGATATCATCATCTTAATAGTTTTATATACAAAAATCGCGATCTAAAAAATCTTGATGGGCTGGCTAATCAGTGAGGTGAATATGACAGTCCTATTGGTTAATAGCCATTAAAGATGTCTACATAAAACTGCATGCAATGTTAAGCTAAAATTGCTCACATTTTAGTATAATTTGAGTGTTCAAAATTTTACTTACAGCCAATCTACTCTGTCAGTATCCGGGACATTGTTTAGGTAACTCGGGTAAATTTTAACATTAGTAAATTCGTAATTGAAAGCAGTCTTCGAACAAGTAGGATAGCACATTGGACAATTGATGCCTCCATCAACTATGTTCATCTCCAACTCGAAAGGTATTTGGTCTACATTTGGCCGCACGGTGATCGACTGTGCTGAAATATGTTCGCAATTATATAAACATTTACACAAATAGTTTATACAATAAAATTACAGTATGTATATATATTTATACATATGTAGTTGCCACAGTATATGAATCCTTGCTAAAGATGATATTGTACGTTGTTTTAGCTCAGGTGCTGGTGAAGTTCCTTAGAAGGTAATATTCTCATTTTTTCTCCTTATTCTAACATCAACTGCAAGCAATATACTTTACATACAACAACAACGGACGAGGATCCAATGGGAGATACAAGTAACGTGCTGAAACCAATTCTCTGTATGAGGGAGTAACATCATGAACGGTTAAAAGATTATTGATTTCAACCGTTGATGATTTAATGGCACTTTCTAATAACCGGTTGTATCTTACCCCATGCCGTGATATTAAAGATTGGGAATTTTCTGTACTTATCTGATTATTACTTAAACTTATTACATTACTTACATTTAACCCAAGTTACGTGTAACAGTGAAAGTAAAGCTTTTTAATTATACATAATACCTTATCGTAACATATTATACGTGATATAATTTGCGAAATATTTGTTGTCTGTAGAAAATATTCATTTTACTTTAAAGAAACCCCCTGCAATTGTTAATTACATACTAATTTAGTACGGGTTAAAGTACCTGGCTACTGCTTATGATGTTCTGGGTTCGATTCCCAGTCGAGGATCAATGTTTAAGATCAAAAATTGTTGGTTTTCGGGGGTGTATTGTGTGAAAATATGTTCTTAATATCGCATATGAATGCACTATCATATAACGTCATCTAGAAATAAGCAAAAGATAATACTGTGGTCGAAATCAACCAGAAAGCCAGCATCGTCTCACACGGTTTTTCAAAAATAAAATTTGTAAACGATGGTATGGTAAATGCTATTAGGTTATGTCTAGCAGTATAGCAGTGACTCCAGATGAAACTGCCGCCAAACAACAACAAATACAAACATAACAAATTGAATGATTCTCACCATTATAAATCCTAAGACAAGGTACGTCTCTCATATCACAAGTCCTCGTGTTAACCATTTTGGGCATATTAAAGGGCGTACAATTGCAATTAGCCAACAAAAAGGACATCCTGCACTTGAGCATGCAGTCGCTGTGAGTGTAAAAGGGAAGGTAAAGGGACTCGTCGTAGAAGAGACATTGCCGCAAATTTACTGGAACGTGCTGAATGTCCCGAGATGCCTCCGTAAAGCTAGCTGTTACCATCACCGTCATCTGGGGATGGGAAAAGTGCGACACTCTTTTAAACTCAGTGTCTAAGCACACGCTTTTAATTTACGGTACACGAGCAAACCGAGATCGATTCTGATTCGAAATTGTTAATCGTAACTTTAAGTGTAGATGAGATGAGAGACCACGTGCTCGGCGGAGAAAGAAAATATAATGAAATATGTGATATGGAATAAAATGTATAAATGTACAAAATAGTAGCTTTTATATGTTTTATATATAGTGACGAGCAAAAAAAATAGACTCAACCCATGTATTTTATTTATATCTCATTTATTAAAAAATTCTGCTATTAAATATCAGTTATTTGATTCTCCCTTTATAAAGGAATGAAAATAATTTCAAAACTTTCCCAGTTATCCATTGTTTTACAAGAAAAACATTACGAAAAGATAATACTCTTGTTTCACTTGATGAGCTAGTTACTGGATCTGGGGTCCAACAGCAGCTAAGATGGACGCGAGGCGTAGCCGTTAAACAGAGGACGTTTAGAGACTTGTCGCTTTACCTTAAAAAGCCAGCCACGGGATCAAAATTGTTCGTAGCGCATTGCCACGACTTCAATTTTCTCAAGAACACGTGAACTGAACCATAGATAAGACGCTGGAGACACTAATTGGTACAATCTTCAAAAACCATATGGAGTCCACCACTCCGCATCGACCGCGGCTTTGCTTTAATACCCTCCCTACAGAGGAAGCCTATGCCCAGTAGTGGGAAGCTATTACTTTTGTAATGTCTAACAATAGAAAATGTATAAGCAAAATTTTATAATCACCTTATTTACGATATATTTTAAGTAGTATAAAATCCTATATAACACTACCTGCACGTTAGGACTAATGATTTGCATTGAAAAACTTCCGCTTGGCGCATCTGGAAAATCGTAAGCGTCGGAGAACTGCAACTATAAATACAAAAAGTAAGACCATCGTTTGATTAAAAGTCAATTATAAAATAAATTTATAAGGAAGTTAAGTAAGTTGAATTGACACAAACTTGTGCGCCTTGCAACGGTCGGTTGTAATAGAAATCATCGCTCCCATTAAATCTCATCAAAATTTTCAGCCCTTGATCGAAGTCGAAACTTGACTTGTTACCATATTTGTACATATCAATGCCCCCATTTGACTCTGTTGTACTGGAATTTTATTTATTATTATGTATATTTGAATATGAAAATACAAGGAATAATGTGTATTAGCTTATTATTTAGAAATAAATCTATTAAGTAATCATTGAAGCGCAAAACGACTCCATGGATCTATTATTTTTTGATTATGAGGTCATGTTACATTCTTTTAATTACTAGGGATTATATCAAATTATCTGCGATATAATATATTTTGCACTGTTGAAATTGTACATACATATATGCGTGTGTATGTATGTGTTTGTACTACATGATGGTAAGTTACTGCCAGCCCATGACTGTTGACATTCATCGTAGCTCTAAAAACTAAAATGGAATGCCTCGTAACTAATAAATAGATTTCCGGTTTCTTTCTTTCATCAAACGAAATATAATAGTATTCAGAAAAGTTGGTCATAATCATCAACATCAAGCAGTTTATAGTTGCGAGATGACTCTTGCTCGTAGAAAAATTACTTTTTGTTTTTCCTTATGACCGTAATTGGCCAGGTAGACATACTTCTCAGTATTTTCTGGAGTCACTGGATTTCTGATTTCACGAAAATCAGACCTAACGATCACAATATTACGTAACAAAGTAATAGAGTCACTTTCTTACTCCTTAAACATGCCGTCCGAGCGCCTTAAGTAATTAAATGTACAGCAGTATCCATTCATGGTTAGTCGAAAATCAAATAGTTTGGAACAATTTTTCGGCTGTTCATTCCAAGCACATCGTAAAAGAAGATCCTCACATCGTGGAGTCAACTGTAGATTATAAGATTTGATTTATAAACAAATTTCGCCCCTTAGCAGAGAAGATACATATCTAAAACTTTTTTCTATAATTATATCCTAAGAAAAGACCGACAGCACTATAACTATAATATACAATAATAATAATTAACTTAACTGCATGCTTCATATTTGACACATACAAAATCACAGAGTGCTGACTACCAAACTAAAATAGCCTTTCTATGAAGTGGTCCGTTCCCAATCCATTATTTGTTGTTTACAGAATTTGTTTGTTATATTATACATGTTATGATATAAAAAACAGAAGGTGGCTGTTGGATTGAAAGAGTATTTCATTGAACAACTTTTTTCTGTAACGAGGTAATACACTTAATTTCATTATTGATGCTACTCGTGTTATTTGGAACAATGAACGTACTGTTTTGCGCTTATTGCTGGGTTAAAATCATCGAGCTTACAGACAGCTTACACATGGTTTATAATCCGTTCAAATTGTGGATCGGCTTTTAACAGAAGAAACTACTAGACTGTATTAACATGTAACTTTGATAAAACTTTCAACTAACCCTGACAAGAAAAGTGGAATACCCTTCACTAGGAATACCAAAATATACTGCTTATATAAAAATTACTTAAATACGCTGGAATTCTTTGACAGCTCCCTTCCGGTGAAGTCGACCCATTAATTCTACAATGGTCACAACCCAGACCGGGTGAGAGTCTGGTTCACTAAAATTCCGTCGTAAAATAACAGCTTAGTTGCACTTCGTATGTTGAGTGAAAGAACTAAACACCTTAGTACGCGTGACGAGGCGATACATCTTAGCCTTCAGGGGGTGACAATCAAATCTGCCATCTGATTTTATTATCTAGTATATATAAACCATGAGACAGAGTGATAGAGCCACTCTCCAGCTCTTTATAGCCACAACATAAATACATTGGCTCGACCGAAAAAGGAAAACGTCCACACAGAATATCATAATGAAATAGCATCACAACGCTACTGTTTCGTATTATATAATATCGGATCTTGAAACTTTGGGGAGATTCAGATGTTTATAGACCGCATACGTTTTCATTTGCTTCAGGAATAAACGAAGAAAAATATATTGTTAGAGGTACATTGCAGTTTGTTTCTAGCTGCAGAATTTATGGATCCGCTTCACAGAATCAGCTTAAAATAGCAGCATAATGTTACAGTGTATCGTCTGGTGAGTGCAGGGATCCGGAGACCTTTATTACAGATGACGAGGCATTCCATCTCAGTCCTCAAGGGTGACAACGCATCTGCATTTTGATTCCTTGTCAAGGATGTAGATTTCATGGGCCGCAGGAATCAAATTCATCAAAAAATTGGTTAATGTACGGAATCGGATTCCGAGTACTGTGCGTTGGTTAGTAGCCCTTATTTCGCTAAAATAAGACTGACCTTTCACCGTACCGGCTCAAACGAGAAATATTCCACTCTACTTTATGTAATAATTAGTTCACAACAATTTAACTTGTTTTATGTTGTCATTATAAAGTTGAAAAAAGTCTCTATAATCATATAAAATAAAGCAAAGATAATAAAAATACTATTACTACTTAGTATTTTTTACTATTTAGTATTTAGAAACTGTATAATATTCTAAATACTAAATGTCTCAATCTTTTAGATATTTATTACATTTAAGATCCCTTTAACACTAACGCTTTAATTAGATTTACTTACGTATCTAATTATTTACGTTATTAAAATTATTGCAGTGGAACATTAAAAAAGAAAAACAGGAAAATAAAATTTAAAAAAGAAAAATGCTTAGGCCCTTGTTCCGTGGAACTAGAGATGGGATGAAATTATTACGATGATGGTTAAACATTCATCACTATATATACAATGTTATTTGGAAAGGAGATTCTAGACAAATATAAAAAAAATAAAACAAATTATCAGTCTTATTTGATGAACGATTACTATGCACAATTACAGTACCTACAATTGCTAATTTACGACTTCTCGGAATTGAAGGTGTATCTTTAGTTTACCTGTACTTCAAATTTTACTTTAAATGTAAGCATAGCTGATTTGACGTTCACATCACGTATTTTACTATGAAAACTTTGCACAGTTATTTATTTAAAAGTATTATCACTCGGAGTAAAATTATAAAACAAAAGTGTTTTCTTAAAATAAGTACTTTATTATCCATTTGGCTTCAAACCCCCTTTCCGCATGATGTTGTATACACGTAATTTGTTTAAGTAAGTTATTTTGTTTAAGATTTCGCCCATACACAGACTAATTCATGAGAAAATGTTGAATGTCTTAAATACAAATGAATGTTATATACACAGAATATTTCCCCAAACACGTAATAGTGTAGTTTATAGAACATTGGATTAATAATCTGACAGTCGTAGTGTTAAATCCTAACTGACGATTACATGTTTTCGGATCGTTTCAATCAAAAAACCACTCGACTACATTTGTGCTTGCTTATTTATATATGAATAGCTAGCTAGCTAATTTGAGGCAAAATAACGAGAGCTTATGTTTTTATTTAATTATAATACATAAAGACCAAAAAATATATAATAATGCTATCAAATCTTACGCATAATACTGACTCTGTTTTCATAACCAAACAATATAGTCATACCCAGGTTTGATTACATAAGTATGAACATATTTTAAAATAGATCTGATGTTGAACAAACACCTAATTATCTTTAATTCCTTGTGTCGACGTAAGGCATGGCTAGTCCTTGTGGAACATATACCCATGTATTTGTACTTGTTACATATGTACCTATGTAACAAACCCGTGAATTACAGTGAATGGAGACTTTTACAAACCGTACGTACGTTTCTCATAAGTTCATTGACATCATATTCGCCTAACACGCGGTGCAGTTGCATCGGTTTGACCACCTCGTCGTCCATCGGCTGTACGTTGTATAATAAACCGAGGCTGACTAGTAGAGACAGCATTCCTTCTTCATCGTACATCTTATTGCGTTCCTCTTTGATTCTAGTTGGATTTCAAATGTTCATCGTAAATATTATCTATACAATAAATTAACTATAGTTAAATGAAATAATACGAAATATCTTTTCTGCATTGCTAATAATGAATAACATTACTAATAATTAGAATATAATTGTAAATAGTATCTTACGCGGCATTAAAATAATATTATGGATTCTTTATAATCTTATTAGCTATAATTATTTTATTTTTAAACGCTAATTAAAATACATATTAATAAATAATTTAATAAAACATATTGTAACGTAATTTGACTTACAGTTTTTGCGCAAGTTTAGTTATAGCACGTTTACTAATTCTATTATTAGAGCAGATTCCAACAGCTGGAAAGATGATGTTGCTGACAGACACTCCCTCTGGCATCTGTGTGGTAACCAACGGTGCCCTGTAGTACTTCCTGAATGTCATCCACACCAGGGATATCGAACATATTAGGGCACTTATCATAGTTATTATCCATATCATTCTGTTAATCATAAACATTTAATTATTGCATAATATAAAAGCAATATCAATATTCATTTGATTATACTTCAAATATAAGCGTAAATTTAAGCTATTTACGATACGAAAAAATAGTGTATTTTACTATTATACGTTATATTACGGTTAATAAAAAAAATAGATTTCGGTGGCGGTATGGTAACTTAACGGTTCAAATCCACCATTTAACTATTGCAGTCTTAGTTGGAATAGTTAACGGGCGTTTTAGTAATATTATACACATTTATTTTAAAAATCATAGAAGATGAACAATTTGTGCAATAATATTACGATTTCTTTGACTTTGTACACATTACGCAAGTGTCAAAATTTATTTTACTAAAATTTTCTCCAATTATGTAATAATTTTGGCCGCATTTGAACATTCCTCCTATCTTATTACACACGAATTACAGCATTCTTACACTGAATTAGGCCGACATAGGCCATAAACTAAACTAAACTTATATTCTCTGCACGTCTAGTGACTAAAAGATGTTGGAGTAGAAATCGATCAACATAAAATTATCAGTCTCTTGGTAAATTTTCTCGGTCTCTTATTGTTTAAAATCAACAGTTTTATGGTACGATCGCAAAAAAAGACCTCCACGGAAGGAGTAATGTCGTAGAATGTCGCAGATATTATTCGGCTTTTAAATTATATTTTCTACAATCCAATAAAATATATAGTATTTTATTTTTTTACATCGTTTATTTTTGTTTAAGTATATCACCTTTAGTACTTCTATGAAATGTGTCAACGTTAAATCTTTATCTATAATTATCAATAGAATGAACAGATTGCAATATAAACGTGAATATACGTAAACATCACTTTGTCACGAGAGCATATCAATTGCATAATACGATTGGCCCTCCATGACGTAACTCGAACACGCAAGACAAACTGGACTAAGCCGCCATCAGCCTAGCTGAGATTACGACGTCTAGAGAACTCGTATATTTGACATAACCAGCACATACCGTTCCACACATGATGTATTGTCGTCAACCAAATGCTTCAAGCCACTAATAGATGACTCTACGCAATAGTCTTTGCCCACCGTCTTAGCGCTCTCTTTTAAAATTTCAAGTTCATTCGGTTTCGCAACATTCCTTTTATAACGACGACGGTACGTTAATACGAATGGTGAGCGAAGAGAATTAGTATACATCGTCCACTAACAAATTATCGATATACCATATATAAATATTGTACTGAATTCACTCAACTAATGTTGTGTTTGGTTTACTTTTTTAAACTAGGGCTGTGCTTAAGCGGTTGTTGTTAAATATTCCATTATTCGATAAGATCGACACTTGATGCGAGGTTAATTGCAGTGATTGATTGACTCTAGGCTAGGCTAGTGACTTATTGATTTAAAATGAAACCCATTTCTAGAATATACGAATGTATTGCTTCCAAATAAACAATTTATTCACGAATCAGAAAAATACATTCTTATTCAAATATATATATATATATATATATATATATATATATATATATATATATATATATATATAGAGAGAGAGAGAGAGAGTAAATACTGTGACTTACAAAACTTATTAGCACACATTTATTGATGCAACACTTCGGTAGTAACATTCTTTACGGAAATATTGTCTTACGACACGAGCACTTTTGCGGTATATATCTCATACTATCAATTGAAAAGTAAAAAACGTACGTATATTTTAGGTACCGTATAAGGTCTCTGAGCAAACTTTTATATCAGATTTATGAAGATTTTTCACTTAACTATAATTTAAAATACGCATTTTATCCATACATTAAAAAAACACATTTCTTATTGACTATTATGAAATACCCGATTGTTTTTTTAAAAAAAGATACGTACATTATGTAACAGATTATATACAGATTAACAAAATAAGATAAAGACATCCAACACGGGCCGTTCATTAATGTTAGGCAACATAAATCTCCACAGAAACGCCAGGAATTTAAGCTATACTTTCGTGCAATGCTCTAAAATTAAGAGGAAGCTTATATGCTTCCTACCCCACAGAGGATTTATATACATGTATGTTATTATACATATGTTATTTATGACTTTTCTTATTCATTTTTATTTGACCTCTCATCCTTATGGATGTAGATGACAGAATGAATTATGTACTAATATGCAATTGAGTCTGTATTACTGTATGATATGTATTGCAAGGACTCTATTGCACACTGCAATAAAGTTCTTTAAAAAACTCACTAAAAGTGCCAAAATACAAACCTGTTCCCATATAAATGATCAAATAAAACTACATTCAGTTTGGAAGTGAAAACATGTGTCATAAATTATGTATTTGCGTTCAAATATGGTTCATAAAAGCTAAATTATAATCACGGTGACGCCATTTTGCAAGTTTTACACATAAGATTCATATTGTAGCTAAATTAATGTACAGTACCGTGAAGGCGACGTAAATATCTTGCTTTGCGGCCTTTCTCCGCTTCGCCTCGCGACCACCATCACGTGGCCTTGCGCAAACGTATCTGCATTCTGAGACAATAAAGTTAAACTACCATTAATTCACATGACCCAAAAATGTTTTGTAATAATGTCACCTGCTTCTAGACTATTCCCATAATGATGTCTATTTATGCCGCAAATTTATTTATAATATGATATTTTTTTGGTACTATATTATTTAACTGAACTATTCCTAATAGATCTACAACGAAATACCCAGTTTGATACTATAGTTATGTTACTTCCTTGTGGATAGATTACACTAATATATTATCAGATCTTTTATATATAACAGTACGGTTAAAACAAGCACACAGTTGATCTGAATATAAATAGTAACTGAGTTTAATTTTTACTTTTTTATTACATTAATAGTAACAAACGAGCACACAGTTCACCTAATGTCAAGTGATTCCTGCCGCCCATGACTTTTACATTCATCCTTGACAAGGAATCATAATGCAGATTCGTTGTCACCCTTGACGACTCAGATAGAATGCCTCATCACGAGAAATTAAGGTCCCTACACTGTACAGAAGAAACACAGCAGCATTAAGTTGCTATTAAACTCTGGTATTCTGTGAAGGCGTGGTCCTACCCCGGTCGAGCTGACCCATTGATTCTGCACCAAGAAACAAACTGTACCGTTGCACTACCACTGTTAAAAATTACATCCATATATCCGCACCAAAGATCAGTACGAAGTTGCATTTGCATACCCTTTGGAACTGATAGGAAGGTCTCGTTCCCTGTAATTAGGTCCCGTAATCCCTTCACTCACTATTCGAAACCTGATTAGCCTTATGCCTGCTATTTCAGATTGGTATTCTGTGAAAGAGTGATCCTTCCCCTATCGAACCGACCCTTCCATGTTGCAGTTAGAATCTAGCTGTAGAGCGGGTCTACCACTATTAGTGGTGGTTTATTAAAAAGGCCCTCACAACAATTATAATGTTATTTAAAATCGAAAGGGAGGACATCGTCATAATCAACTGTATTTGATAAATAATCATAAATATTCGAGCCGTGCCTCGAGAACTGTTGTGCTATTTGAAAAATTAGTTTAGGAATTTTTTTTCGGGCTGATGGCCGCTGGTAGCCCGAGGGCTATTACAGTTTCACCGGGTTGAGAGGTGACCGAGCGCTTATGGCACTCAGTCGAGACCGTTATTAGTGGGTAACCAACACAAGGGCACCCTCTTGGGAGCCTCGGCTTGGACCGTTACCCTGTTCCGCGAGAGCGTCTGACTCGAGGGTGCCCGAGAGGGCCGAACCTCGGCTTGGTCAGTTACTTCTGACTAAGAATTATTTACATTAATATCTCTATTATTATCTATCTGTACCACCACTTCGGAATGCGTGGGCGCTGGCTTCTCCAGCGCGCAAGAAACTCCAGCGACGCTTCTATCTGTATTGACTAAAGAGAACCGGCCTGTGACATGGCGGTATCACAAATAAGGCTAGTGAAAGAACACTACTTATCTTTTATGTTAGTTTTATTGTATGGTATAATACATTTATTATTAAGTTTTATATTTATTATTATTTATGAATTTATATGCATGTGTTTGTAAATAAATATAGTTCTGTATTTATTTTAATTCAATTTTTTTTTGCGAGTACATGTTTCTTTTTTGATAATATGTCTAACACCAGAGCTGCTGGTAGAGATATTGTAAAATAAGCCGCGCCTATGTACATATTTTTCTTATCTTAATTTTCTTATACAAATGCTTTGCGTACATAAAAATTAAATAAACAAATAAATATTTAATAAAATTCGTTGCCAGCTTTTAATAGAGTAATATTTTAGGAATTACTTATTCATGACCCATAAAAGCCTTTATTGACCTTCTCCAAGCATGATATTAATTTGTCGTTTTATCTATAATCTAAGTACAATTACGCTCGAACTAACACAAACAATATATGAATGTTCGAATGGGTGATAATTACAAGCAAAGGTTAAGCTAAGTATTCGAAATTGAACAAATTTGATAATTTGAATTTGAATTAAGTCTAATATATTTTTACATCCGTTGTGAATTCACTGCAGAATATAGCGAAGACTGGAAACGCTGTTCCAATACCATAGCGTCAATAATACGGTTTCTCTACCTCCCCTTAGATAGCGATCCGAGTCGAGATTTCGTACCCTCGGATCGTATTATCGCCCGCTCTGTTGTCGTCGACGTTCTTCGTCCACAGGGGTCGGAGCGCAGCGGTGGTGCAGCAGCGGTCTTCGTGCTTCGCTTCGCAGCATCGTCGTTGTCTTCTTACTCATCGGGCCTCCCACTCGCAAGTCTACTTAGATAAAGCTATCGAGGTCTCTAGACCAACAGCAATAATCATACACAAAAAAAAACGGTTTCTCCGTTAGTCCATACCGGCGTGAAATAGCAGCATAACGCCGCTGTGTTTCGTCTGGTGAGTGTAGGGATCCGTGAACTCTTATATTACTGGTGTCGAGTCATTCCATCTCAGTCCTCAAAAGTGACAACGCATCTGAATTAATTCTACATTCACCCTTGACAAGGAATCCTTGTCAAGGATGAATATCATGCGCCGCAGGAACCACTTGCCATCAGGTTAACTGGGTGCTCGTTTGTAAAAAAACAAAAAAGATTTCGACCACAACGTGATATTTTTCTTGTCAGTATTTTACCCTAAGCAATCTTATCACAGAAACAGCTTGTAAAGCAAGACGTTATAGAACCATTGGCTGTGAAGCAACACCACACTTACACCTCACATCTGAATCATCTAATTACAGTGTAAGTATGTGCTGTAATTCGAATGCCCTGCCGACCCTTGGCCTTTGAATACACACATTTATGTACCTTAAATATGGTAAATTGTACTAGAAGATTATAATTATGACATCGTAATATTAAGCAATTATTGTGGTAATGTGTTTATTGAAATAGAATGTCAAAGTTACAACTGGTGAGCAATGTGTTTGCTAAACATCTTAAAGTTTGCTGATGGTTTTCGTTCGCCCGTGCAATGTGATCGTATCGACGTACACATTATAATATAATTATAATGACTATATAAATGTTTATCTCCTCTTCTTCTACATGCACCTGAATACAACGACGCTGTTAGCAGACGTTCTGGTCAAAATAATGTTTTTGGCGGAATAAAATACTAACTACACTTTATGTTCTTTTCCTTTTTTTATAACAATGTTAACTCTGTGTAGACGGACAGAGAAAACCAAATAACAATATAAGCAATTCGTCTATTATTTTCTTTGTAAGTGAAAACAATAAAGTTTAAATATATAAATAAAAAATTGTAGTAGGTCATAATTAAAAAAAAAGACATCATCATTCATTCATTTTATTATTAGTGATTATAATTATTATTTTCAGAGATTTATCCTTAACTCCGTTTTTGTCAGTCATCTGCAAATTTAATGTGCCATAAAACGTCTCAAGTCACGAAGAAATCTAGTTAAATAAGATTTGAAGAATTCAACATTTATATAACATGAATAATTAAATAAATGGTTTTGTTCTAAATATAAATTATATAATTGTGCTGGTTTTGGAATATGTTTTAAAATTATAATAATCAATTTGATAGAAGCGATCATAAATACTCAACCAGGATTGCAACAATCCAGTAGTGGTGGAGGTACGTTCTCCCACTGCGCTTTCCTTCAGATACAAGGCATCCGTGCTCGAAAGTAACACACTTATTAAGTTCATTTAATTAAATAACATACGTGTCTAGTGTAGTGTTTTAGTTTTAGTTATTACAGTAAGTATTTAAATTTTAATTATTCGATTTTATTATAAAGCTTTTTATTTATATTTTTAATAATTTAGATATTTACAATAAATTATTTTTTCGGCATATTGTCTTGTTCAATATTATGTTACGATGAAATATTTCGTACAATAAAATGTTAAAAAAATTCGTATAAATGAGTCTTTTAAGAATAATCCATTGTAATACAATTGAAAACTAATTATTGTATCTTGTTTGTATGTTGCATAATGCTGTCACAAAATAATAAGCTGTACTATTTCTATGTTCTAGTACTATTTGCAAAAACAATTTAAATAAATTTCTTGTTCCTTTGTTTTCTGTTGTCTGTAATATACTCTCTAATATGCACTCAAAATATATTCTCTGCTCAATCCAAAGGTAGGCTGGTACAGAATGCCTTTTGGCATTACGTCATCCTTTTTGTACAATGTTTGTTTTAGTTATGCAATTAAAGAATAATAAATAAAATGTACAAATAAAAAGAAATATACGATTAAAATAATATAATAATTTTTAAATTATACCAAATATAGCAATGCCGTTCGAGATACTTTCAAAATAAGGATTTCAAATAAATTGATTTATTATTTGAAAACATATTAAAATATAATAGGACATAAATAGTAAATAAAGATCAATACAATGTGATGAAAATAATTTATATGGTTTGTATTGCGTTTATTTTTAATTTTTTTTATCCCTATAGCACTCATGGTCACAAATTAAATACCAAACAGCAAGATATCAATATACTGTGGGCACCTTTTACTCAGATCGGAACAAAAGTAAATCATTAAAAGCTGACGGTAGTTCGGGTTAATTATAACATCAGGAGGTCAAACACTTCAGTCCTTCCCCGAACATGAGTGCTGCAAAGCATTAGAACGTTGAATAAATTTGTTTTATTCAAAGTGTAATATAATGAATATAAGAAATTATTAAACTATTTGTTCGTTTAAAGTGATGAGAATATAATAATAAGTGTGTATATTTAATTTTTTTATTACATTGAGAGTAATAAACAAGCACTAATTTCACCTGATGGTAAGGGATTCCTACGGCCCATGACATCTACATTCATCCATGATAAGGAATCACAATGCAGATGCGTTGTCACCCTTAAGGACCGAGATGAGATGCCTCGTTACCAGTAAATGAAGATCTCCGGATCACCTAACTCGTCAGACAAAATACAGCAGCATTACGCTCCTATTTTACGTTGAGAGTAGGACCACGTCGTTCGAGCTGACTCATTCATTCGGCACTTAGGAACAAACTGTGGCGTAGCTCTACCGCTGTAATTGTAATCTTATATAGATTGGGAAAGGGACGAATGAGGAAAGAGTGGCGAAGGTAATTGATGGTGCGGAAGTGAGTGGGCAAAGTAAGGTAATGCCCTAGCGACCAGACGGCGCCAGTTTAGTGACATAAACATCAAGAATTATTGATGCGACTAGAACGTTAAAACTTAGTAATAAAGTTATAATTTAAATTTCATAAACTATATATCAATGAATAAAATCGTAGGCACTGGTGCTTATTTCCTCATAAACATTTTGGTTATTTTTATATTACAGCATAGTTTGGCTCGCTACCATGAAATGATTTTCCCCACACAAATCAACTAAATGAAAACGAAAAGCAAGCATTAACATTTTCAATCTCAGACACAGTATACACACATAGATATATAGCAAGGGTTACTTATTTTTCACCGGTAGCTTTTTAGACACAAAAGGATTAAGTTATCGCGGAAATATTTTTTAAAACTTTTTATATTACATACTCAAAATAAACTAACAACCATTGCTATGTCCAAGTCAGCAGCATTAAACTGTAGTAAAACCACGCTACAAACTAACTACAGCATGAATGGGTTGGTTCGACCGGGGATGGTCCACGCTCTCACAGTAAAATAGCAGAATAACACAATAGACAACAGAATAAGGCAGTGTGGTGAGTGAGTTGAAATAGGGCGACCAAATAAGTGGACATTCCTTCTCAGTCTTCGGCGACGCATGATTCATGATTCACCATCAGATGAACTGTGCTAATTTGACACCTTAGTTTCTTAAGACTGCTAGGTCGCATAATAATCGCCGTATATATTAAATATATACTACATATACGCGTTTATATTAGATATTGTCTATAATATGAATCATAGACAATGTTTATTTGAAGTCTTTACCTTATAGGAAAGTCGACTTTCATACTCTAACAGCGGTGAAATTGTTTCTAAAAACGGAAATTACTACAAAACGTGTATACTGTTACAAACTCTGGAGGGGATCTAACATATTTATAGACAAACAGATTAACTTTCAAGACGAACACGAACCGAAGGCTGATTTCGTATGACCATGATTTTTTTCATTTAATATTTCTATAATGTCAAGTGCTTCAAGTTGCATGGGCTGACCTGTTTTTATTACTTAGCATATGAAACACACAACTCTTTAGGTAGCAACAATTTTAGGTGCATGTATGTGACCTGATAATAATTAACTTAATTGACTTTGGTTCATGACAACTACGTTCACTCTCAACGCATTTTAAGGGATGTTAATTAATCGTCGCTTGGAATCGGCAGTTTTTTGTTCCAGTATAAAATTAGGCTGAAAAATAACGTTCTTAAAACACTTTAGACTAAGACAGTTAATTCTTGCAAAGCCTCATTTCAGACCTTGACGTTTACAATTTTAAGATATGATTTATTATGAACATCCGCCAAATTTCTACAAACGCAGTTTGTACACCGACACGCACACCGACATTCACATGGCCGTTGTTTCGTAAATGACACGTCATTGTAAATAATAAATAACTCAGCACCGAAGAGAATATTCTCGTAGCGAGGTTTTGATAGAGATTTGAAAGCAATCTTGCTTGGCTATCTCGACCTTGGCCATTGTCTAACGATACCAGAGAATACTCAGTGAATTTGTTTTGGTCTGTCATTGTTTGTCTTAAGGTAACTTGGTTTACGATATGGTTGGCCAAGACTATGGACAAATTTGTTTTACATTACTTGTATATTTTCCCCATTACATTCAATAAAATGTCCTTGGGGAAATTTGAGAGTTTTTACCTTTATAAATATTAAGTTCCAGTGACAATGGAAAATATATTAGTGTTTGAGATATATATGTAATATATATATATATATATATATATATATATATATTTATATAGTTGCAATAAAATCTCTTTGGTTGTACTGCCCGTATTTGGATGGTTTTGATACCATCAATATATATTTGGCATTTTAACTACAAAAAATTATAACGGTTTCCCGCCATTTTAAATTTTTATTGTTTTTTTGTCCTCCAAAATAAGTCTAAAGAATAAATTCGATACATTTTGAAGTTTTATTACATAAAACAAACGATGTGATATAAGCTGTGAAAACAAATTGTGACGTTTATGTACTTAACGCAGTGTCAATAATAGTAGCACAAAATTGATTCAAGCGTTTTCAGTCCGAGAATATTGATGTCATAGATGAAGCTCGCTCTGGTTACACCGACCTGTTACAGATAATGTCCATGCCATTTTTGAAAAGTGGACCAAGATTGGCATATTAGTAGTGACAACATAGCTGAAGAGGCTTGACAAACAAAATTTGTTTTGAGCCATTCGAAAAGTCTGGATATACAAATAAGCTCGATATTTGGGTGCCACATCAGCTTACTGAAAGAAACCTCGTATCGAACCTGACGAATCGTGTACTCGTTTTCGATTCTCTATGGTAACGTAATGAAACCGAACTATTTTTGAAAAGATTGATCACTGGTGATGAAAAGAGGATTGCCTACGAGATCGTGTGAAATAGATCATGGTCAAAGAGAACCACAGATTATAGCGAAACCTGAATTAACTCGCAGTAAGATGATACTGTGTGCTGGTGATGGTGAGATTGAAATGGCGTCGTTTATAATGAATTTTTACCGCCAGGAAAAAACCATTGATTCGAATCTCTACCGCCAACAGATGATGAGATTCAAGCAAGAAATAGAGAAAAAACGGCTGGAATTAATCAAAAGAAAAGGTTTTTCATCATGCTAACGCCATTCAACACATCTTTAACAACTCAGCAAATATTGAGTGAGCTTGGTTGGGAAGTCTTAATGCATACACCATGTAGCCCTGACCCTCAGATTTTCAGCTGTTTCGGTCTTTTCAGATTTCGTTAAGTAATGTTAGGTTAACATCAAGAGGATACTGTCAAAACTACTTGTCACAGTTTTTTGATCAGAATTCCCAAAATTTCTACAGCAATAGGATTATCTCACTACCTACAAAATGGCGAAATGTATCGAACAAAATGGCTAATATATATGTATATTATGGATATTGCTATTAGGATTTCGTATTTGACTCTAGTAAACTAGTGTGACACGAAATTCTACATACGACCGAGAGAAGATAGTTGAAATTACTCCGATTACAATGTTGCGTGTGGCCTTAGTGCTTAATGTGCGATAGTATCTAAAAATCGAATGAACGTTTCCGTTGCGCTCGTGAAACTGGGTCACTAGGTGATTAGACGCTGGTCCATACTTGTTACTTAATTCGACGCATCATCAAACGTGGCCGGTTTTACTACTTCTACTGTGGACGTATGTTTTTTTGTATTTGCATACAAATATTATGTAAAACAAATAAAATAGTTCAATGAAAATATATTGCGAAGTTTTTTCTAAGATATAAAAATACAAGGTCAATAATATTAGTAAAGCCAAGATTTGTATTGTCTAAGATGATGATAATGTCCTCCGCATCGACCATATTTCCTGGATATTGCCAGATCACATAAACTGCGCCATATATATTAGTGGCATAAATATTCGTGCAACACAGAGGCTCTCTTCTTCGTTATCCTCTTATTTAGTTCGATTTAATGTATGCACATTAGCGTCGGAAGAAGGTTCAGATGCATCTATGGAAAACTAACAATATGACACTGGTATTGTTCTTCAACTTGGAATGCCCAAGACCTGCGAAGCAGCCAGATACTCTAATTACGCTTGTTTAAGATGAAATAACGGATGAACACCGTAGATTAATTGAAATTAAAAACCTGAAACAACTTTCATTTTATTCATTTTATTACCTATTTATTATGGTTTTAACAATTTTTATTTTATTGTCCATTGCTTGACATGGGTCGCTCACAATTTTTAAATTGTTTAACTATCTTATTACGTACTCACACGAGTATGTCTAAAATTTGTTTAAATCGAATATGTATGCGATATTTATGTTGTAACACCCAGAATCCAAAACCAACAATTCGTACTGTACGATTGTTGGCCATGGTTGGGATTCGAAACGGCTCATTAAATGACCTTACATTTAAAAAGTAATCAAGATGTTTGCACTAACGTTGTTTTTAATGAAATTGATAGGTCTTAAGAAATAAATGTTACATTTTTTAATAAATAGACGCTTGCTGCGCCTATTTATTCTATTTTTCCTAGCTAACACAAACCTTCAACCAAAGTTCAAAAGGTAATTCTTTAACTTTCAACTTTATTTTCAGACATCACAATGAAAGTCACGTTATTATTATTGATGAGCAGCATATACCTAGTGAGTTGTAACCCTCCACCTCATCCTGCAGTGGTAGCTGTCAGGCAAGAAGAGGAACTACTCCCGTTGCACTTACGTAGTCCGGCGTTACTCAATCCACATCTACAGGAAATATTACCACTTACCAGTGTACTCCACCGTGGTGAAAAACCGGTAAAAATATGTTTCACTGTGAATATGTTTGTAAGATCAAATTCACTCAACCGGCTACGGAAAGCTAAGTGCTCGACGTTTGTCTACATGATAGAATAGAAAAGTATATGATAAAAGAACTAAGGTTACCGACATAGCCACAAAATTATCAAGCTAAAGTGGCATTTGGGCTATCTTGATAACCTTTAAAGAAAATGTTTCATGAGTACCAACTTTAAATCGGCTTAAGTTTTTTAACTTTATATGGTAAGGTCCGCAGGATGTGAAAGGAGATTTATAATTTTTCCAAAGGAAGCATCCCGCGGGAACCTTAAAGTATCTCTTTTATTTATTTTTATATATATTATATATTACCGTAATGTTTCAGTCGGCTGGACATCTAGATTCAGTCGTTTATAAGATAGAATCAGAATAGCGGCTGTTTTTTAATAGTCAATTGACGACAAAAATATTTGGTACTTTTATCTCACCCGCACCTTGCATTTAATAATGGAAGAAACACTAAACACATTTCTCCTTCAAAGCTAATTCTATCGTTTTCCCTTTAAGGAATTGATTTTAAATAAAACAATAATTATGGTCATCTAAGAAGCCCATCGTTAGTCCATTGCTGAACGTCTCTCCCACATATTGCCACAGAGCACTATCTTGTAAAGATCAAACACTGGTATATGTTTTGATCGGGGTTACACCTCGACCGGCTCCATGTCAGTCGAGGTTCAAAACCACCGACTTCGCAGACGATCCAAAGTGCTGGCAACGGTCTTATAACCAAATCCAGTTTCGTACATAATAATAAAAAACTTCTGACATGTATTTTATTTGTAAATATTTTTTCAACAAAAACACAGAAATACAGCAGACGAATTTGTTATTAAAATAATTTTATAATTTCGCAATGCAAATAGTATAGTTCAAGAGCATAAGTAAAAAGGAATCTGTGTTGTTTAATTTATTATTATATTAAAATTTTACATAATCGAGATGTTGAAATTTGTTATTTCGACATCACTGGAAGGTCGGCCCAGTCTAATTGTTGTATTGCATCAAGTTTTGCATTAATTACTATGGTTGTTATGCTACACTTTTTCTTCTGATTACCATGCACACCCACGCAGTGAGCACCCTTTTGTCCTTAGCCAACGAGCCATGGCAGATCCTGCGTGCACAGAGCGTCTCTAACCGAAAGATCGTTTGGAAAGAATAGGTGCTCCAAGAGAGCTAGTTAGTAAAAGGCTCTTCACAAGCCATTTGTTTTTTGACTCTGTTACCTTTCTTGACTGATTACCTTTTCGGAGCAACCGAGGGTTTTGTCTGTGTGATACAGGATCAGGTTATTAATACCAACAACTATCGGAGATACATCAGAGGTCATTAGCCATGTCACAGCAACCGAAAGAGATAAAAAGACTAAATATCTGAACCTGTCGTCGTACCTAAATTTATGGTGCGCCATTTTAAATGTTTATTATACTGTATTGTATAAATCGATTTATTATAAAAAAAAATATTTTATATTATAGTATTTTATTGACCAACCAGGCGAAGTTACAAATGAATATCCCTAAAATTATGATAATTATAATTATTTTTTTTAATTTAAATAATAACAATTACTAATTAGTTATCTCTTGAGAATATTTGTTCCCCGATGTTATTCGTTTCTAAAAGCTAAATAACCGCACTGTTTTCAACCTTTAGTCTTCATCACAGCGGGTTCTTTAACTCTCAATACGTATTTTTATTTTATAGGTGTATCAGCGGGAGGCAGATGTAATACCGCGTAGAGAAATATACAATATCTTGACACATGCTGGATTTATTTCCCGCCAAGCCGGTCTCCCACCACCCACCTACCACCGTCCCCGGCATCACAAAACACCGGCCGCGCCACAAATAACCACCAGCCCGCAACATTTCGACATACCATTTATATCGAACACGGATCTACTGCAATATCTATAATTTTTAATTTGTCTGCCTTAAATATAACCAAATATTATTTTCGTACGTAATTAAATGCCTGTTAAATTTCGTAACATTTATATCAGTGAAAAATCACAAAAATAATGATTTTTCGCTTTTGCATCTTTCGTTTAGTATATCATATACATTTGTAAATACTTTCGAACGTTTAACGTTTTAATTTATAACGCAGGTTCTTAATGTAATGTTGACATATACTTAGGTCCTATATAAAAGTTTCTTGATTTTAATAAATAAGACCAGATGTTTACTATACATTTATTCTTTTTCAAAGTATATGCCCTCACTATTTACACATTTTTGTATTCGTTGGTACCATTGTGTGAAGCAGTGGATCCAGTCTTCAGTGAGGACTTTGACGGTAAATCGTAAACCACTAAGCTTATCTTTAAATTTCGGAAATATAAAGAAGTCTCCAGGATGGCTGTCTCTAAAAAAATGTATCGGTTTAGAAAAATACAAAATGAAATAACTTCCATAACAAAACACTGTCTAAATTGAAGTCTTATCAAAAATTTTAGTCATTATCGATAACGACTTCAATTTTTGAAATCGGAGATTTAGATATCAATAGCATTTAATAAAAACAATAATATAAATTGAACATAAACATTATATTAAAGTAAACATAAACATTTGATAAATAAAAGATTGAGAAATTATATTTTTGATTGCATAGCAATAAATAGTTTGAAAAGAGCGTGCAGATGTGCAGTATTGATATATGTGAATAATCTAAAAATATAGATACGAATTAAAATAAACGTTTTAGTGTAAATATTTTGTACAAACATGATGAAATAAATATAAATATTTGATGTGATAATGAGTGGTTTTATTGATTATATCATTGCTTAACCTTGTACATAAAGCATGCAGTCACGACATTACACAATACTGCTGATGCTATTAATTTATTAATAAAAACCAATGCAATGATCCAATGTAAAATACGCTTAGCATTACACCCAGGCATTGTATAAAGCAGTCAGAAAAATAACTTTAATTTTAAAATGACAAGGACATCGTGTAAGAGCCTCATCAAAGACTACTGTTCAAGTTGCAGTTTGGCAGGCGTTCACTTCATTGCTGATGATACGAGACACTGGTCAGAAAGGTAAACCGCTAAAATTACATGTAGTTTCTCAAGCAGGTACATTAAGATTTTAAATCGGTGCGTGAGCCCCTCTTTTCTCTCATCAAGAAATAAATTAAAAGAAGTTTTTTTTTTTAATTTGGATATTAAATATAATCAGACGTTGCTTTACAGAAAACGATAAACATGTAAAATCAATAAAATCATGTTGAATACTGGTAATCACTTCCAACAGAAAGCTTCTATTTAGAATTCAATATTTAGCAGTTTTTTTTTTATTTAAATATTTAATAGAACTAGACGTTGCTTTACAGAAATCTATAAACATGTAAAATCAATAAAATTATGTTAAATACTGGTAATTACTTCCAACAGAAAGTTTCTGTCAAAAAGGGGGTGCTGTTTGACAGACAGGCACGTAATACAATACAAAGTATATATGACTTGCCTAAACTCTATATATGTTGGTTGTATTTGTATATTATTTTTACCTGAATTACAATTTATATTTACTAAAAACTTATTTATAGGGTGCTGTGGATATTACTCGTGATCCTTTCATGGTATGGATCAGCACTGTTGATAATAACATCGTGGGATACCTTCATTACGAATCCTATCAGTTTTGGTGTGGAAACGACTTACACCCACTGGGATACTAAGCTGCCAGCAGTGGCGATTTGCGAAGGGAATAACAAACTCATGATTTACAATGTATCTGACACGTTCGTATCAATTTATTATCTTTATGTGACCACTATGTATAAAAATCACATCTAGTTGTTCCCAGGCTACTTCATGAGGGTTGGATATATATATATATATATATATATATATATATATATATATCAAACGATATTATCATGAATATCTCCCAGTACAAACATTAAAGCTTAGTTGGAATTTATTATAATAACTTTCCAACCATTGCTTAAAAAAATCGTTAGGTAACCATTCGTCATAGTTTTTTTGGAGGACGAAAAACGACGCAACGATAAGACTTGCTTAAAAAAGGCGTATTGCGCATGGAATATTTTCAAGTTACTAGCTAAGTGGTTATCAACTTAAGTCTTTAAGGGTAACAATGGTGTTGAATTTTGTTGATATAAAGTAAGATTATCCAAAGTTTTTACAACAATCTAATTCAAGTCTGTGTATATGTTAAACATTCTCATAACCAGCGGAAAAAATAAAATTTTACAATAACATCCATTACATAATTAGCTTGTAAAGTTTTGGTTTATAAAATCTTGCTACAAGCAAACTAAATGCTTTTTTGTGCACCTCACTTTATGTTAGAACAAACACTTTCGATCAAGTATTACACATGGTAATTAGAAGTGCTGATACACCATGTGCTCCCGATGAAATATCGTGACGAACTCTACATGTCTAAGAAATAGATGAAACCGTTATATGTATTTCTAAAACATGTGAGCCAAACCTCAGTGGTGCTGCGTGGAAAACTATGCTCCAGCACTTTCTCTAGAGAGGAGTGTAGAGAAGTGTTGTATATACAGATAGACAGCTGCACTGCAATTTTATTTCTGGCTAGCAGAAAAAATGGGACAGCTAAACGGGGGTCGGACCTCACCCTCATAGGATACCAGCGTAAAATAGCAGCATAATGCTCATGTGTTTCGTCTGGTCAGTGTAGGGATCTGGAGACCTTTATTTCTGGTGACGAGGCAAAAAAAAAGATTCCACTCAACAGTGGATTTTATATATACAGATTGTAGCTACATACTTTTACTTTGCATTTAAAAACGATTGTAGTATTTGGTCTCCTGACCACCTGCTGGACCTCGAAGATGCTCTAAAGGATGTCGCCTACTTCCGTGGTTCGTGCTACAGACTTATTGATGTCTGTTACAAAAACAATAACCCGGACCCCTTTTGCCGCACATCTAACTATAGCTACTACGCAAAGCTCGTTCGAAGTGACTGTCATCATATACTGAAAAATTGCTCTTACAACGACCAAGATTTCGACTGCTGTAAATACTTTCAGCCTATAGATACTGATATGGGGACCTGCTTCATTATAAATTCTATACAAACCAAGTAAGACTTTCTTTTATATGCTTATATACTAGGATATATACTCCTATATTTCCGTGTATGGTACAGTTACGCAATTAAAACCAGCTGCAGCATGCATAGCATAACGATGAGTTGTTTCGTACGGTGACTATAGGGAACCAAAAAGCCAATTACCAATAAACTTACCATCAGGTGACGTGTGATTTCGTTTGTATCCCTTTTATATAAAAAAGCTAAAAACTAGCTGAAGCATGATATTGTCGGTTCAATCATGGAAGGACCACGCTTACAAACGACATGACTGTAAATTACTACGTTTGTTTACGTTTAGGTTACGTTCTGCGAAACTTAAGATCGTAGGTTCTAATCCACCACCATTCGACTATTCATCAGTCGTGAACCGTCACAAGCGTTTTCAGCTTAGTTGGAGTGGATTAATAATATATTAATAACCCATTAGTACTTTATACTTAGTTTATTTTTTCAGGACACCTTATCCTTATAAAATGGTTAGTAACATGAAACAAAAAAACGGGGTGCTGAAATTTGATGTTTTACTATCTTCAATGGTGAGTACAGATTTAAACATGGACCTGAATTGAATTTTAAATCGATAAATGATTTTATATGTTACATCGTATAACATGAAGGTTGTTAAGTATATTTTTGAATTATTGCTAAAGGAAATTACTATTCTTCATAGTTTAAAATTTCTTCTTTTTCATGTTCATCAAGTGTGAAAATTATGAAAAAGTTGTTTTAAAAAAGATGGTTCTATTCTCTTTTATATATTTTTTTAAATTAAATTTTTGAAATTGCTTGAATGAAGTATCGAGGTGTTTTTATTCCGAATTATTATAAAGGCAAAAGCATCTTTATATAATTAACAGGAATTTATGTACATTATTTTAAGTTCACTGACTGGCGTGACTTTAATGCATAACTTAATTATTTGTAACATTATGTTTATGATGCGCTTAAGTCTGAATTATTATGAAAAGAATAAATCAAATTATTATAAATAAATTTAAAGATTTACACTGTTGGGGAAGATGAAGTACCTTCTATAACTTCATCGCAATATTCTACATTGAGAATTAAACTTGGACATGAATATCGGTAAGTAACAAATATAATAATAACCTTAAATACAACTTTATTTCTTGAAAAGTGATTTGCGTTACGAACCTTACAACATTTTTACAATGGAAGAGCCACACTATAACTTACCTCTTGCAATAGCATGAATAGGTCGGCTGCACCGGGGAAGGATTCCATTTACGGAATACAAGCATGAAAAGAAGACGTACTGATTGATCTGGGGACCTGGGGAATTTCTAGTAACGAAGCATTCCATCTCAGTTCTCAGGGGTGATAATGCATCTGCATCTAGAATCTTTATTGAAGCTGGATACAGACATCGTGGACCGCACGCCTAATATTATAGAAAATATTTAATATAATACCGCTCTGCAATGCTCCGTTTGCTTTTTGTTTTTAAATGATTTTTAATTAACAATTCTATAACAATTTTATTTTTCTTATAATACTATGTATATGCTCCTATTTTCACTATTAATAACAATACTTACAATTGAAAGTTAAAATAAAACTAAGTGTAAATACTGAAGTAACTAAAAAAAACAGTCTTTTTAAACAGGCTAACCATTGCCTGCAACATCTTAAGAGTATATCTCGTTGTTTTTCATCTACTAGCAGATGTGATTGTAATGATTTTTTTATTAAGTAAATAGGGCGAGCAGCAAATAACCGTAAAATTTTATTTAAAATACATACGTTCAAGACGCCAAGTGGCAGTAAGAAATATCGAGAATGATCCTCAAGTTGCGGAGACAACGCCAGAGCAGCGTGCCTGTCGATTTAAGTACGAAAACCGAGATGGCCTCTATCCGCACTACTCATTCAGCGCCTGCACCGTGTTATGTCGTAAACGAGTACAGATTGATATCTGTCATTGCAACGATCACTTTATGCTGGACACAAGTAAATATTCCATTTGTCATATAATAGAGACTTAACAGTGCTTATGCACCCAGCACAACTAAATTTTCTAAAGATATTCGTAAAATATGAGGCCTATTTATAATCATCAACCTTAACGGGTCCCATTTCTAACGTGAATAGGCACAATACGTCTTTTCCTTCCATTCATCTTATTTTCCCGATAACTGCACAACCAATCCGACCCTACTACTTTCACTTTGTATATCATACAATTCATCCATTTGTTACTTGGTCTAACTGTAACTATTTATCTCCACATCTATATTCACCATTCCCCGAAACCATGAGAGCCTGTGAGTTGTCGACCTATCCGTCACAGGTGTTTCAACATCCTCTTATTGAATAACATAATCTCCATCTTGTCCACTGTTGTCTAAAAAATATGACACCAAATAAATAACCAAGTAACTATATATTACTTCTTCCTTATTTCTTATTCTTATTTCTAGTTTGCAGATCAGCATCTCCTGTTCTTCTGTAACAGATTGTGTTTCGGCAGATATTCCTAAAGCATTCCATTCCATCTTGTCGTTGGCTATTGTAGTCAAATATGTTCACATAAATAATACGTAAGGGGAGTGTGAGGAATTTATCAATTTTATCTTCAAATGCCAACCTCATCTACATTTGCACACCTCACCTGCCTAGCCAACGTTAAGAATACGTGCAACTCTTTCCTAGGAGTGATAGTTTTGTAAACATATATTTAAAAAAATAATATTATGTACGAAAAAAAAGATATATATATATATTAATATTAAACATTATACTAGCAACCCGAAACGCTTCACCAGGGTGGTAAAGTTATATCACAAATACCGCTAAAGCCAAGCTCCTATAATCCATAGATCAATTTTAAATAACCCTGAAGAAATGAAGATCATCATAATCAAAACGACACTCATACAGACTTTTCTTGTCATACATTTTTTGTACAAATTTACCATTTGAGTATTTCTCCAAAGAAAATACATGGAAGGAAAATAAATTATCTCGTAACGTCGTAAGGCGTCTATAATCAGAATATCTCCATATAATATATACTATGGTCAGAAATATCGCAAGTCAATACAGATAGAAGCGTCGCTGGAGTTTTTTGCGCCACTTCTTCTCCAGCGCCCACGCATTCCGAAGTGGTGGTACAGGTAGTTAATAATAATAGCGATATTAATTTAGATAATCCTCTGACAGAAGCAACTGACCGAACCGAGGTTCGGCTCTCTCGGGCACCCTCGAGACAGGCGCTCTCGCGAAACTGGGTAACGGCCCAAACCGAGGCTCCCTCTCGGGAGCCCTTGTGCTGGTTACCCATATATAGAAGTCTCGATTGATTGCCATAAGCGCTCGGTCACCTCTCAACCCGGTGAAACTGTAAAAGCTCTTGGGTTAAAAGTGGCCATCAGCTCGAAATAAAAAGAAGTATCATTAATTACGAACGCTTAATTCAAACTCAGTTAAATTAATAAGTACTGTTTAATATCTCGGAGTTCCGTCAGCCCGTTCAGATTGTAGGCTTAATGTGTAAATCAAAAATAGTTATATTTAATTTACCAACTTATGAATTATCTATAAAAAGTTTAAAAGAGTCTGTTAACATAATAAAATCGTTCAAAAGGTTGAAAATTTACGCAATATTAACCCTTTAACCCTATCGTTATAAAAACAGATGAGTTACAGTTTTGCAGAAATAATTTATTTGTGTAGTTAAATATTGAAAATTACCCCGTACCTTAGACATACGAATATCACATACATGAAAGACAATAAAATTTCTTTATTTGTGCATAATATTTGAAATATTATGCACAAATAAATTACAATTACAATTACAATAATTAACATGATCCTGTCATGGTTTCGAAAAATATTATCGTCGTCTAAAAATTTAAACACGCCGATACAAGATATCTGCGTCTCTTCAGCTCTCGTTATGCCTTTAAATTAAACTTTACATACAGGTGCCTCTGAACTCTGTAATATATCAGGAATGGTATGCCTACACACACATGAGAGTCATCTTACAACGCTAAAGCCTCACTGGGCGATCCACCGCCACGGCATGGCGTGTGAATGTCTGCCATCTTGCGATGAGACTGAGATAACTATAATCAAGGATGCTGTTACTTCGTAAGTTTTATATGCTATCTAACTGCTCGAAATAATGACTTTGTACTTATATTATGGTAATAATATGATAAACGTGCACAATTACGCATCTTTGGTAAATGATGAATCGTTGTGTTATTACTTCAGAGGAGAAAGATGGAATGTTTCTTTACAACACATAAAACACAGTTATGCTAAGCTGGTTTACACTGGTATTCCGTTAAAGCGTCTCCAATACGCTGGAGTAACTACACAGTTCAGGGAAGGGTATACGATTTCCCAAAATATTTAAAATATTTCACCACGTGACTGTTAGAGTTCTAAACCACACAAAACATCGGGAGTTATAATTAAATGCGATTTTTATAATTCAATATTCGCATTAATTTCAACTATTAAATATGTGACTGAATAATCCAGATCTTGATATAGACAACATGAACATTATTCAGTTATTTATATTAAAGTTGCGATGGTGAGTGCTATCGCGTAGAATCCAAATAACAATAAATATTTCGCTACTTGCAACTTTCATATCAAGCGCTTAAACGGTTTACTCTCGTTAAGTTACATAAAAGGGACAGCAAACACCTTTCACACAATTCACAACGAAATATAAATCTATATCCATGCTTGTTGCATGTATTCCTATACTTCGGCGTGACTCTACGACTTTTTAACATCTCTGACATTAGACCTATTTTTCCACATGGCCACATTTGTTCCTCTATAGGTATAGAGACAAATGTGGCCAAAGGGCTCTGTTTTAAACCAAGTTACATGATATTCGATAGTTGCAGGTGATTGAGGACCGTACTGTGTGCGTGCTATATTTTTATGGTCTAATTAATAATTGAATAATACATATAACATAAACAGCATTTATTAAATTTCAGTCACAAAACCAACAAGAAAAAAGCGTTTGTTGAAATTGTACTCGCATATTTACCAACGGAAAGGTTTAAAAGAAACGTTGTAAGAAGTCGCATGGACTTAGTAGGTGAGGTTTGAAATTGTCTACAGTTCGTTAACCGCTTAACAGAATGATAATGGTTCATTGTTGTAAAATATTCATATACACAATATAAAGAATATTTAAGATAATATTATTTTTAAATTCTTAATGAGCGACCAATGAATATAATTTCTCATATACAATTCCACATTCATCCTCGATAAAGAATCGTAATGCAAGAGCGATATTACCTCGACTACTAAGAAATGCTTCGATATCAATAAGCTCGGAGTGTAGTCTCCGATTCCTTCATTCAACCTGACGAAATACATCAAAGCTAAGTTATTATTTTATTTTATGGACGTGTTCTTTGCCCGATCAAGTGGAAACCCTACTCCTGCTACTACTTTGTCATAACTGTATGATTCTTCAACATAAAAAAAATATATTAGAATAATAAAACTTTTCTTTGTTTTTAGTATCAATTGGCAGCACAACCGGGCTCTTTGTTGGTGCCAGTTTACTTAGCTTCGTTGAACTCATATTCTACTTCACTGTGCGCTTCGTTGGTAACTTTTGGATTTCAAAACACAAAAATAACAAAATAATCACAATTAAAAGGATAGATAACAGTATATAAAGTCTGATTGCAAAGAGAACAAATTACGAAGAAAAAAAATTAATTCCGTCCCAACTTGATGTAGTTGTATAACGAAATGACTCGACCGAGGAAAATAATCTAAGACAAATTTGAAATTTATAATTAAAGGAGCTCTCAGATATTAAATGTAAAAAACTTTTTGTATCATAACTTTTTTATGAATTACTTTACATTCGGTGACACGTAATAAAGTAATAATAATTATTAAGTAATATAGTAGTTATAATTAAAATATTATTCCAACAATAAGTTTTTAAGAACACTGAATTTAAGCAAGGCAATCGACATAAAATAAAGGTAATATGTTCCACATTTGATTTTGACTCAATATGTTTTACTATATTCTTTTTATAGAATAGGTGGCAATCGAGCATGCAGCTCACAAAACAAATCAAGACGTCAATATGCATTACCGCAGTTAATATCAACCTAATTGTGATACTTGATAATCTCAGCTCGCCATAACTGTAGGGAATAAGTGTAATACCACATTCAGACATATGGGTGTAAGTGTCTTTACACCTAATGTCTGAATGTGGTATTTGTTAAACACGCGAATCAACAATTTTCAGATATTTCTGTTATTTCTATATAGTATATAGAGTATCTGATGCCGCATTCTATGTTTCCTTATTTAGGTAGACCACCTGACGAAGCATGACTGACTCCATATATGTTCCAGTTCTATGACATACTAAAGAGATTTTTATTTATATTCTTTATAGGAAGGAATAAATATAACACGAAATTGACAACATATCAAAGTCCAGCAGTCATCATTGTAGTGGAATAAGCGTGCTGGAATAAGCTTTTACTTATTTGTATTATTAGTTTATTTGTATTTAGTTTAAAAAAAGCTCAGTTTCGTAAATATATTGACGAGTTCATAATAATAAGATTTTGTGAATAAGCCCATTATTTTTATTGCTCTTTGGGTGTTATTCTGAAAACAATGATAAAGTTGTCCACATTATCTCAACCGTTCAACATACACTTACCGAACGAATAAATATTTTATAAAAAATATTATCAATATAAATTCTTATAAATTGATTTTACATCTGAGTATTTCGGTGTGCATGTCAATTGTTTTGTGTCAAATAAGAATTTTCTCGTTTCTTTAAAGTATTAAAAACACGTTTTTAACAACTATTTAGTCCTATGACATATATATCCAACACAGATTCAATGCTCATGCGTTGTCATACGAGGACTAAGGTTGATTGCCTCGTTACCTGTTATTGGGCCCCAGTGTAGTGAACACTCACCATATGAAACACTGCATGTTGCTATTTCACGCCGGTTGTCTACGAGGACGTGGTCCTTCTCCGGTCGAAGCAACAAAATCAAGTTGTAGCTAAAAAGTTCCTTTTTATGTTAATATTATACAACCCTATCCATTACTGAAACGTATTATGAATCATTAGAAATACCAGTAAGGACCGGTACTCTAAAATTCAAAAATCAAGTACTCAACGTTTGCTGTATACTGTACAATTGTATTATCTGTTAATAACCAAATGGCTTCCAGTATTCATACTTACTATTATCTATGAATCTAGACATATATAGATCGACAAATTTTGCTTAGGCAAGCAAGGTGATACCAGTGTAAAACGATTAAACTCGGAAGCCATAGCAACTAATGATTATAAGGTAACCATACAGTTTGTAAATATTTACATACCATTTTATGAAAGCACATATTTGACACTAGGGTGTAGTGACAAATGTGTGCTATTAATGTTTACGTGGTATGGGAAGCGATTCCTGCGGCCTCCATATAAATGGAGGCCGCAGGAATTGGGGATGCCAACGTATTTGCACTATCAGAATCATAATGCAAATACGTTGGCATCCCCAAGGACTAACACGGAATATCACCTTACCAATAATATGGTCTTTGCCTACTTTCACTCAATAGACGAAACACAGCTTTGAACAATTTTACGACAGCTTTTAAGGTTTGACAACGTTGTATGTCGAAAAACGAATTGAAAAGCCTTGTTTCAATAATTAAGATTCCGGCTTTTAAATTATGTTATTACTTCTTAACACTGGTTTATTCCATTAACTGTATTACACATGATATTAGTTACAAATCTTTAACTTCATTAAATCGATTTGCTTTCGGGATGTTTTGAAAACGTTTCTTCTCCGCTTGCCATATTTCTCGGCAAACATCATCACGACCCAGTTAGTACCAAGATTATCAAAAATCGTTTACTGCACTAATGGTATATACTATGGTATATATATGGAAATGGAATGTTCTTAAAAGTAGTGTATAAATTTTCAGCATATTCCTCATATGTTGAAAATTTATACACTACTTTACTGTAGACGATCTTCCCCTACTCTGGAACTCCTTTATATATATATATATATATATATATATATATATATATATGTATATATATTATATATATTATATATATATATTATATATATATATATATATATATATGTATATATATTATATATATATATATATAACTAATTTTTAAGGATATGGCAAGTTTCTTGAACTTGTAAATAAATTTACTTTTAAATCAGATGCAGAGTTCCAAACCGTTATACTAAAAACGTAATTAAACCAACGGTTATAAATTTAATATAATATTAAATAAACATATAAGTCTAGAACCAAATATAAATCCCACTATATTAGTTTTGTCTTTGGGACACCCTAACGGCTATCCGTATCGATTTTGATGAAACAAGAGAGATGTGTATATGGTTCTGCACTCCTCGGGTTTGTCGCATAAATAGTAAAAATCAACCTTATTTACCGGCGGGCGCAGCACAACCACGAATATTCCAAATATTTAGTCTATCCAGTGTCAAATAAGAGGAGGAATACAAAATGGAAAGAAATTAAATACTTTTATATTTGAATGAGTGATAAAGTGTAGTGTTTGCAAAGTGAAATATAATCATGGTGAGTTCTATAGCGTATTATCTACAGAGTCACATACATAATACCGTTTTTACTTACTAGTCGCGCATTATTAAGAAGTCTAAAGAAATCTGGTTCTATACATAATCCATTTTTTAAGAATTGTATGGACTCGTGCCTTCCTATGGTACATATTTAGTCATGTTATCATATATTATAGTTAGTAATTACATAATCACTAGTTACTTAATTTATTAAATTAATAAATTTGTTTTCCTATTATGTTTTGTTTCTTACAGTTTATTTTTTTTATTTTTTATATTTTATATTTTATATATTTATATATATATATATATATATATATATATATATATGTGTATATTGTATACTATATATCAAAATTCGAAGTATATTTATAAATTTCTATATCGATTATCTTATAGATAGTAATATTCATAGGATCATCAAATGTTAACTTAATTTATTTTAACGTTTCAAGTGTTTTGACGGTGTTTGTTCTTCTGATAAAAAGCATATCATCTCCTTTATATAATAAAAATGCCTTGTTATTGAAAATAAAACTTGATGTGATATGCTATGAAAATATAATGCCTTCAACAGAGAGCAGAATAACCATAGCAAATATGCCATGCCAATAATGTCTAGACCGGTGATAAATTGATGAATCGTCGTCTTGCGATTATAATTTCGAATGTTAGAGCGAATCTAGCAATTAGGGACAGGACTACACCTAACAATATTTTGATGCAGATAA
Source organism: Teinopalpus imperialis (assembly GCA_029286865.1). Lineage (NCBI taxonomy): Eukaryota > Metazoa > Arthropoda > Insecta > Lepidoptera > Papilionidae > Teinopalpus > Teinopalpus imperialis. Next base: position 8,916,120 of record JAGSMU010000022.1, on the reverse strand, counting down.
TAAAACCGATGGCACCTTTTGGTGCTACAACATATAAAACGCAATGAAATTAAAATAATAATAAGCTTAAATTTATTTGAGCTTCCGACGTTAAAAACCAATCATTGTCAGAGTGGCAGGTGTAGTGGTTCTGACCACCCGGGGTACCTGGCTTCTGAGTTCCAGATATAGTATTATAGTGTAAGAGCTACGCTGCAGTTTCAAGCTGAAGAAAGAATGGATCCGACCGGGGTAGGACCACGACCCTCACAGAATACCGGCGTGAAAAAGCAGCATAATGCTGCTGTGTTTTGTTGCTGGATGAAGAGACATTCCATCTCAGTCCTCAAAGGTGATCTGCATTATGATTCCTTGTCAAGAATGAATGTAGATGTGGACATTGGGCCAACATGCACATGCCAACAGGTGAACTGTGTGCTCGTTTGTTACTCTTAAATTAATAAAAAAAAGATCCTGGATTTGATTCCTTGCCAAGGAACAATATTTGTTCAAGGTCTGGGTATTTTATGAGTCGTGTGACCTTAACACACCTTCCTTCAGATCTTATTGCACAGTCATTTAATGGTATTAGGAAAGATTTAGTGTTTACTTAAATGCCTTCGCCACTATAATGTATCCTTAGTCATATGGTATCAACCCGAAGACACCATCGTGGGATAAGATCAGGACATAAGAACTACAGGCGTGAACGTATATTTTTTTAGGTGTGAATGATGTCGAGCGAGCAACGGGAGAAAGGGTCTAGGATGAGCGGCGTGCTGAGTGCGCTAGGCGGTAGTGAGGCTTGCGGCGCACGCTGGACCCTGGGAGCACTACTTCTAGCTCCGCTGGCCGCCGCCAACTCCAGCTACTGCGCGGTGCCTGCCGTTATGCTACTCGCAGCATTTGCAACCTTCGCGAGTGAGTTGGTGTATGAAATTAAACAGTGATAAAAAAAAGCACACACTTCCTATGATAGCAAGTGATTCCCAAGACACCCACATTAATCCTCAGTAAATAACCTTAAATCAGTAGTTGCAATGTCATATGGATACAAACTACAGGAAATCACCGATAACATAAATTAACACAACAAAGTAATTTCAGCACCCTCAATACGTCACAAAATTTCCACTTTTAAGCTTATAAATACGTAAAAGTAGAAAAAGTTAGTTAAAAAGGAAGTTCTCACGTAACTCTTTAATTAATTTTCAGCGTCCACATGCAAGGATTTAAGAAAATTAACTGATATCCTTCCACCTCCCAGAACACCGAGGGGTAGACGCGAGCGGAATTTGCGATCTTTCGCCGATTTCATGGCAATGTGGATGTGTTTCCTTTCGCACTTGGTAGCTGTGGCTGTGTGCGCAAGAATCTTGAGCGCAACAGCTGATCATGTCACTGCAGGGCGCACAAGGAGGTGGTTGTTTGGATACGAAACGAGGTCTCTAGGTGAGCCGTGGCCTGACGTGATAGGAGTCACTGTGGTCATGGTTGTCTGTGCCATGTTTATGTGTGGCCTTGAGGTATGTTACTTTGTTTTAATAATCATTTTATTATTAAAAGTTAGCAACAGATTTTTTTTGGGGCTGATGGCCGCTGTGAGAGTTTCAGACCAGCCATCATACGAACAAGACCTGGCTGTATGGACTAAAGTCCTTTGCATTTGCAAACATTAGGGATATAATTAATATCATCATCATGATGGCCGCTGTTAGTCCAAAGGTTTCACCTGGTTGAAAACAGAAAACCGGTAGCAACAGCTTCTAACTTTTAATTGAATGGGATTTACGCTGTATATTTTTTTCCACACTCAATACACGTATTATTATTTTTTGCTTTCGTCAACTATTGTTTGTTTATTCAAACGATTTTGTGCCGTTTCCCCTGGTTTGAAGGATCTAACATGACAGGGAGTGAGGTTGTTATGGATGATGATGATGATATTAATTTATCCCTAATGGGAAAGGCAAAGGACTTCAGTCCATACAGCCAGGTCTTATTCGTATGATGGTTGGTCTGAAACTCCGTTGTTATGGCTCTCGGGCTTCGTTTTGGACACATTCAATTGAATAGTTTCGGATGCTTAATGAGAAAGACCGCGTCACCTAACTGTACGCAGTGTGACATAATTGAAGACACGCAACACATCATTGTGGAATGTGTCAGGAACGAGGCAAGGAGACAGGAATTTATGGTACGATTTAATTTTAGCCGATTGAAAATAGGTTATTGTAATAGTATTCTGGGTGCTCCATCTTCAGAGGAAGCCAGTGAACTATACAGACTTGTTAAAAGTGGTGTAGATAAACGTGTTTGACTGTGTAGATAAATTGTTGTACACCTATGAGGGTGGTATTTTCGATGAGGAAAAAACCCTCGCTAAAAAAAAAAAATAACTATTGTTTGTTCAATACATTTTAATATACATACATATATAATAGTTTGTAACAGGTATCAACAGAATGTAATAATAAGATTTACAGCTGTTGAATTTTTGTTTATATATGGTTAATGGTTAATGTCTGAAAGATTGTATTATATGATATAATGGATGTTTGTTACACAACCACACAAAAGTAGCTGAATGGATATGAATGAAATTTAGCACAGACATACTTTATAACATGGATTAGCACAGAAAACCTTTTATCCCGGAAAATGAGATGACTTAAAGACTGTTATCAATTTATGACGGTTGTTATGAATTCAATTTTATTTCTCCTTCCTTTACACATGGTCAGCTGAAGATAATAAATCATAAAATGTAGTGTAACGAAGTTTATTGACTTAAAATATGTGCATCAAATATTAAAAAAATTTAAGGTGTTATTTATTACAGGTGATTTTTTTATCTCATTAGTTTTATTATTATTCACACATTTTTCATTTCTTTCTCGACTCAAGTCTGAAGTCTACGCAGTCGCTAGCATATGCTATTAATTAAATATAAATCAACAGAAAGGTATTCCGAGCACTATTATAAATACCTTAAGTCTATCCCTAATCTAGCCCTAAGTTCATTTGTTTTTATATTAATATAAAATTTAAACAATATTAACTTATTTTTACGATTTTAGGAAAGTATGATGTTTACATTCATGCTGTTAATCCTACTGTATTTATTCAGCCAGTGTTTTGCCATATTTGGTCTTATTAATTTGGATATCGCAAGCATAAAAATTCCAATACCAATTACTATATACGAAGTAAGTAAGACCTTATTTTGATTACACTTATTATTCTTGAAGCATTACTGTTACTTCTATCTATATATTTTTGTTATTCTTTTCTTTCGATTAATTTTAGGTATATTTTCTTTTTTTCAATTAATTATCAGTGTTATTGGTATATCTTTTTATTAATTTTAGTTCAGTAATTAAATAAATGTTTCAGCTATTTGCAGCCGGAGCACCAATTACGTATGCATTTAGCGTTGGCTTACCACCGAAGCAAAATAATAATATGAAGATGAACCTATTCCTTATGATCGGTCTGCCCACTATAATACTCTGTGGTCTCTGCTTTCTATATACTAATATGTTGAAAGGGTAAGATTAAATTATTACAGTCCATCACCATTTCCGTAATCTAATTCCGAATAGAAATTTTGAATTTTTGTCCAAACTTGAAGTACAATCATCGGCCATTACAACTCTATAAACACTAATTGAAACACGATGCCCAAAACTGTAGTGTTTAGTAAGAATAAACCTCATCATAATGTCAATGCAACAGTTATATTTTCTCAACCCTGTGAAACTGTAAAAGCCCTCGTGCTAACAGCGGCCATCATCCCGAAAGAAAAAAAAACAGTAATATTTCATATTTTATTACTAGGTATTTACATACATGTGTGGTGACAACGCATTTATTCAGAATGGAGAATAATAATTGATGTCATAATCCGCAGGAGACACTTACCATAATCAGAACTGTACCAGGGCCCAAGCCCTTCATAAAACACAACACACGTACATTGCACCCTCACATCGCCCCCGCCGACGGCGAGGGCGTCACAAACAAGGATATTCGCGATACCGCCATGTCACTGGTCGGTTCTCTCCAGTCCATACAGATAGAAGCGTCGCTGGAGTTTCTTGCGCCACTTCTTCTCCAGCGCCCACGCATTCCGAAGTGGTGGTACAGATAGCTAATAATCATAGCGAATTTTAAGAATCCTCTGTCAGAAGCAACTGACCGAGCCGAGGTTCGGCCCTCTCGGGCACCCTCGAGTCAGACGCTCTCGCGAAACAAGGTAACGGTCCAAGCCGAGGCTCCCTCTCGGGAGCCCTTGTGCTGGTTACTTATATATAGAGGTCTCGACTGAGTGCCATTAGCGCTCGGTCACCTCTCAACCCGGTGAAACTGTAAAAGCCCTCGGGCTAACAGTGGCCTTCGGCCCGAAAAAAAAAAATCAGAACTGTTTGCTCGTATGTCACCCTTATTTCTTTAATAATACTACTACATTTCGTAATAAATGGAAGAAATTGTTTAGTGTAATCTATTATTTCACTGCACAATAAAGTGCCATTTACATTTACCTTAAATCTTAAAGTTATTTATTGCAGAAATAGCATAGACGCAGCATTACCAGTGACAACCCTGTTGGAAGCTCGCGCCGCTGGTTGGGTCTGCCCCGTACTTGCCGGTATCACTGTAGCAGGAATTTGCCTCGCCCTTACGGAACTCTGTCCCTTACTGTTTTATGTGCTGGTATTACTGGCTTCGCCTGAATGGAAAGTACTCACGAGGTCGATGACCTATGAAAGCACGACAACCGGAAGTCCAGTGTTAGCTGTATTTACAGCAGGTAGGTTATCAATCAATCGCTAAATCTAATATTTCCAGTATTTTTATTATATTAATCTAAGATTATATTAATCGTATTTTACAAAAACATAGATTTATAGATTATTTCAAATAATTTTGTTTGATATATATTTAAATATTATGGCGCAGCAAACTAGCAAGCGTGATTCTTGACCTCCGAGACGAAAGTATGCCACTTGCCGCTTTTCTGCATGGTCTTACGCAAGTTCTCGTCAGCTTAAATAATGGGTAATACCCTGACTTTCCACCCAGTCACTCCAGCGGTATTTGAGTCTGCCAACCGAACTTCGGTCAATTGGTGGACCTATATATGCTATTCTTACACTCAGTAGTTTCCCATCCGTTCTAGATAGCCTAGCCACCGGCAGCGAAGTGTTTTTATATCTTATATTATATTTGGGTTAGGCATGATTATCTTGTTCATGAATTTCGTTTCTCGGGAACCTCCAGCGGCTACTGAACAAATCACACAGACTTTTCAAAACTCTTCTCTCTAGTACAGCAAAAACAGGCGTATTTAAATTAGTTTACTATATGTTGTTGTTTGAAAAGTTTTAAGAGAAAGACAATAGTAAGTGTGTTTTGCTTTATTTACAACCAATCCATAACAGTATATTTATGATAATGAATGTCTAAGTAATTAAAGCGCTTTCATGTTTATGTTTCCAGGAAGTTTGGCGGCAATACTGGCATTTGCCTGTCCCTTATCCCACATGATAACATTAATGAATGCCAGTCACTTATTTGGGATAACTATCCAAGCGTTTCACTTTATTATTATGAGATGTGTTCCGACGAAGGAACAGATGGAAGCTGGAGGTAAGATTTTGAATGCAAAATTAAGTCTTACATACAAACGATCTTTGATGTCCATATTTCATCATTAAAAATATATTACATTCATATATTTTTTATTAATTATATATATAATATAAATACACAAAAAGAATATATATATATATATATGATAAAAATTCAATTAAGTGATACTTAGATAATTTTAAACATAGTATTGTATTGATTAATAGATATCGAGTACAAACGCCTTGGAACTGAAGGAACATCACGAGTTGTCAAAACTGCTTCGGTGAAATCTAAACGTGGCTTATGGTTCATCCCCTCAGCAATACGCCACACCAAAACTTTAGAAAGCATTAAATCAAAAGTGACTAAAGGTATGGTTACATATTTACCCTAAAAAGTACCAACGTAAAATTAAAGAAACATAATATTTTTATGTTTTGTATGGTAACTGAGAATCAGTGCCACCAAACCATGATAATTAGACAGAGATTTACCATTAAAAAGACAGTATCAGAAACTAACTTAGTAAATATATATTTCCTTTTAAAACAATTAACATTTTAAACATTATAAATAACGGAATTACTGATCATGAACCTTAATCATAAAAAATGCATATAAATATTAAAAATGAAGCCATAACAGGATAAAGTAATAAAAAAATTACTCTTTATTCATTACTAACTAATCATAATTACCTATTTATAGAGACAGAAGAACGGGAATGCCTACTGCTTGATGAATACACGAGCTGTCCCGTTGAGGACATGGAGCAGACGTCCAGTAGTAACAACGCTACAATGCATTTGGCAGTCGAAGAGGAAATGGACGGCCAGTCTGATATAGACGCCAGTGAACCGGATATATCATCTGGTGATGATTCCACGGATATAGATGCTGTAGTAAAGGAATACAAGGATACGATACAGGTAATACTGAAAATACAATGAATGCTGGAAGCAGTATCTTCTTATGATTGGCCGTCCTAATGAATGATACTGCTTCTCACGATTGTACGTCTTACACAAGCACACTCGAACGGTAACTAATTGCACAACAAGACTAAACATGACGCTATCAATTGCTAAAGCACGCAATCCATCGCCAGAATCATGAAGGATAGACGGTAGGAAGCATGAATATAGGAAGAGTGGTAGAGCCTCGTATTTTTTTATGCATGAATGGGCCGCCTCGACCGTCTAAGTTCCACCGCCAAGCAGCATACCGGCGTAAAGTGGATGTATCATACACCTTCCACTCTCCTCTAATAATTGAAGCGTTATTCGCACAAAATATACTCCAGGGAATATCAGGAGTTAGTTGAGACGGTTCTGGAGAATCCCTTACTACGTGTCCACGCTATGACTACCCTATGTTATTTGGGTGTAGCCGCTCAGGCAACCCTGCGTAACCAGGGGTACAAAATTTTGCTTGACAGCCACCCTACTCGGGGCAAACAGAGCAAAAATGCTACAAAAGACCCAGCCACGCTCGTAGTGGATTTCTTTGTCAAATGTGACATGCGAAAATAATAGACGATAATTATATTTATCGCTTGTAACAGCAGTGGCTGGCAACTTGCTAAACAGAAACTTTAACCACAAAGTGGATACGTTTCAGCAGCATTAAGAAAAAAAAGATATAAGATGTAGTCGCGTTTTTCCCAAATTATGAGTAGTGCCACAGCTGTTATACTCTGTGACCTGGATCCTAGTTTAAATACTAATCTAATCGATAACTATTAACTCACCCATCTCCATCAAGCACTACTGAAAAAATTACGGCACGTTTAAAAATACCCAGCATATAGGAATACCAATTTCTACTTTCTACAAAACAAAACACCAATTCTGTTAACAATGAACATATATTATCTACAGGTTGTAACAGCAATACCGGAAGCGAACACCCCAGCTCCTCCATGCGTCCGGGGCGCTCGCTGGTCCGCCGCCGGCGCCTTGGTACAGTTGGTAGCCAACGCCTTTCTAGCAGCCGCGTTTTGTAATGAAGCTTTAAGACTACCGATGTTTCTCACTGGAATCCCACGTATGGCTTTCAATATATATGAAACTTTTCTCTCAAAAATTTAGGACTTTGGTTAACTACCTTCTGAATTACTTTCCTAATTCAGTTATTTGAAATTATAACGACAATATATGAATTCGTGTGGGAATGTCTTTTTGATAAATTTATTTAGAGACCCCTTTTTAAAAATAGGCTCATTCGTGGAAGTAATTCAAAAACATTTCATAAGAAATGAATTAATATATTAAATGTAGGAAAAAATATAAATTTGTACATAATATTTATTTATTTTGCCTTTTCAGTGTGGTTATGTGGTACTTTTATTTGTACATGGCAGCCTGCTCATAAACTTGGTATGAAGAAAACCCAAAGTATAGAAGGGCCCATAACGATGACAATGGCATTGTTATTCCTTACACCGCTGCTGCTTGATTCCTGGCCAGCCATAATTCTTTTTGCTGGAGCAGGTAACTTTAGGCATACACCCAGTTCTAGTACTTACGGCATGTTAGATTCTCGAAATACTTGACGTAAATCGAAAGGACCTAAGAGTCGAGTCATTTTTGGGTTAGGTTTTGCAAGGACTTTAAATATAATAAAAATGCATTTATTATGTAAAAATATGCTATACTGCTATACTGAAAGTAAATTCAAAATAAAGGGGAACCGTCGCAGTCTAGGTATGTCGTAAATCCAAACATTCTATATTTTAGATAACGGTTTTGTCAAAAAATTGTTCGACGTAACTCGAGACAACTTAAGTTTTAAACGACGTAACTCAAGGAATGTCTGTATATATACATGTTTATCAAATCAGATGGAAAATCACTTGGAAAATACCAAAGACCACTTTTCTTTAGACACTTCTAAAATGTTTAAGTTATAAAAAGCCGGGCATGTTCTTTGCCTTCTAGCAACTTGAAAGAAGTATTAGAGGAATACTTCTTTGTGAGGAGATTAATTCGGGGGAAGTAAGATAGACAAGTATGCCGAATTATTAGTCGTTATCAAACTAATAGTCGTGTGTTCTGGTGGAGGTGTGCGAAGCGACGTTGTTGTGATGCCAGAGAAAGTGCGAGATCGCTAATCACACCAAACTGGCAACACTTTTAGGGCACATACTGACATACCACTCGAAATTAATTGTCCTTTGATCCTCTAGCACATTACTTCTATTAGCTTCGTGCACGGCTTAATTTCGTTGGAGTGTGCTCATCTTCAAGTCAAAAATCAATCTTCACGACCGTACCCTCGAATGTCGCTTTATTTCAGGATCATAATTATATAGCCATGTTTCGTCACCTGATCGAATTTTCTTACTAATGAATTATCGTTCTTATTATTATAAACGAATTATCTGATCCAATTTATCTACCATAAATTCGCACCAACACACGCGACGTTCTTTCTGCTCATCGTTTAAGTTTTGCGACACGCGTCTAAAACAGTGCAGCTTGCTTCTAACTGCATTATGAATGCTGCTGTTTCGCATCATGAATATAAGGAGACCCAAATACAGGTGACGAGACTTTCCATCTCAGTATTCAGGGCTTGTAACTTGAATATTTAACTATATCTATAACTGCTAATTAATGAAACACATTTTTTTATAAAATCTGAATAAGCTACCTAATCATAGTAAAATATGTGATACGTAACGAAAAATACATCGTAAATTACGTCATATATTATATATATTGCCATTAATCTGTTTTTATATAAATTCATCAATACCATAACCATATTATCCGAATAGTGATAAAGAGAGCCGAAAACTATGTTTAAACGAAGCACGAGAAACGCCGATGAATGATGATGACCTAAATATTTTTTGTATGTGTACACTTCAGGGGTAGTGATTTATGCGCGATGCGAACGCTGGTGTGGCGACCTCGCGGTGCGGCAGGCGCGTAGTACCTTGGAGCGGCGCAAGCGCACCGCACGCCCCCTCACCGGTACTCTCGCACACATCGATACTGTCTATATCGCCAGGTAACATCACTAGTACCGCTATATACGTCCATAGTAATATTGTAAATATGTCATAGGGTTGTAAACTACAAAAACCGTAATAAGATTTAATGGCCATACTACAGAAAAACTTTCCGAAGAAAAGACGAAAATATCAACGTTTCTGTGTGCCAATTTGCTATTTTAATGAGTGGAAAAATTAAATAAAGGAATGAAAATTTATCCCATGATATGCCTTCAATATATCGGTTCGCCGTCAAACCTCCAACCCTGCCTCCAGTTTCGATGAAAACCAAATCGGTGTTTGCCTTTATTGAAATACCCGACTACACTACCCAAAAAGCTCCTCCAAATGCCACGCTAATTAACGCTACCAGTCTCCTGGCAGCGCCGGTAAACTCTGGGCACAGCAGACTGGCTCATGTATAACACACGAGGCACTTCTCACTAACTCTGGCATTGTTCCGATAGGGCAGCCGCTCGAGCCACTTATTCAATAGATGTATCCATTTTTAGGCAATGTTTGTGTTTAATACGAGGGCACATTGTAAAGTTTTGAGCCTAAGGTTGACATTTAAATTGAAAAGAAAAAATAATACTGGCACGTAATAGCCATTTCTTTTTTGATTATAATATGATGTCTTTTGTTTTTCTTCTGTCAAAATTGCAAAATTTGTGATCGATTTAACAAACGACGTTCGCGGTTTCCGTAGAAATTGATAAAATTGAGCACCGTTCCGTCATAAAATATTTACAAAAAAAAGGATTAACGCCAAAACAAATTTATGAAGATATGTACTGAGACTTTGGGGGAATCTGCTGCATCATATGCCTCTGTCAAAAGATGGGTAGCGGATTTCAAACGTGGCAAAGAAGCAGTGCAAGATGAACCTAGGAGTGGTAGGCCGCCGACGGCTACCACAGACTAAAATACCAATAAAATATTAGACCTGATTTTGAATGACAGGAGATTGACGATTGCAGAGATAGTAGAAGCAATAGGCATTTCCTATGAACGAGCACAGAACATAATTTCCAACGATCTTGGATTTTCTAAGGTAACAAACGCACCCGCCAAACAGTATCACAGGATTGTCTGGATCTGTTCCAAAGTGATCCTCAAGATTTTCTTAGTAATTATGGACGAAACTTGGGTTCACCACAATACACCAGAGTCCAAAGTACAATCCAAGCAATGAAAAAAAGCAGGGTCACCGCCCCCTAAAAATCTCGGGCTGTTTTGTCAACCACGAACATAATGGCTTCAGTTTTTTGGGACTGTAGAGGGATCATTATGGTTGACTACCTTGAAAAAGGTAAAACCATAAATGCGGACTATTGCACACTCTTACAACGTTTGCGTGAAGAAATAAAAATCAAAAGGCCTGGTATGTTGTCTAAGAAAGTTTTGTTCCACCAAGATAACGCTCCTGTCCATACTGCGGCGAAATCAATAGCAAAAATACACAATTGTAGCTTTGAATTGTTGCCGCATCCACCCTATTCGCCGGACTTGGCCCCGTCTGATTACCATCTCTTCCTTAATCTAAAAAAACACAGGGCAGGACGAAAATTTTCTATGAATATAGTACAAGAAGCTGTGACTGAATATTTTGATGAAATTGAAGATTCTTTTTTTTAGAAGGAATACTAAAGTTGGAGACAAGATGGCAAAAGTGTTTAGATCATTCTGGAGACTATGTAGAGAAATAAAATAATCATTTAGAAAAAATCGTTTTTTTTAAGGTCGGGCTCAAAACTTTTCAATGGGCCCTCGTATATAATGGATAATAAGGGATAAGTTACCGGTTGACGTTTGACGACTAACTGATAATGGTAGGTCAGGTAAATGACCTGTTATAGGACATGACAACCCCCAATTAGCGCTATTGCAAAAATGATGATTAGCAATCACATGTTTTGAGTCGTATTCTTGGAAAAGATAACATTTGTTTCCATTATTTAGAAACCAAAACAAACAGCTTTAATAATTCAAAAAGAAAACTATAATTCAGGGCTCAGTTCTTTTTTAAAAACATTCAACCTCGTGCATGACGCTTGAGTCGAGTTTTTGCCCACGAGTGTAGTATTTTGACACTGAAACATGTGCAATGGCTTTTGAATATTGGAAACATCAATAGCCTAATGGTTTAGAGAACTGTCTGTGAAACTTAGATCGTAGGTTCGCATCCGCCATTCGACTTTTGTCGTGAACGATGTAGCACAAGCAGTTACAGCTCAGTTGGAGTTATTAGTCGTATGTCAGTAATTGAACTGCCAGCATTCTTTTTGAAAAAAATATATCTAGAGAATCTTTCAAATAAAAAAAGCTTACTTTCAACCAAAAATCTAACTGTCATTACCCATAACAAGGTAAATTTTTACTTAATAGCTCGAGGTAAAATGCTAGCCCTTCATAGAACACATCATAGACCCATCCTTAGATGTTTTCATATTCAACAATTAACTACGTTATAATAACTTGCCTCAATACATGAATACTTCAAGATAGAATGAATGTACTATAATTAGAATCCAGATCAAGTAATGGTTACTATAGTAGCTACATATAGTATCAAAATTCCATTGGCACAAATAAATAATTTTTTAATATCATCGACAGACCAGAAAGATGTCACGGTTCTATGTAATTCTGAAAAATATTACAGATGACAAGAAGATGACTCGGACTCGAGTCTCGACAATCTGATAGACGAGGAGGACGAAGAACAAGACGTTGAATGACAGGGGCCGACTATTGTCATCGTTACTCCTTGTGATCCCAGACAAGTTACAACAAATTTAGAATGAAATGAGCGACTTAATTAAGTCGATTAGTGGTTTAATCAAGACAGCCATTTTGAATCGTATAGCGCTGTTTTTACGTGTATGACACGACATATGTTAATCCTAAATAACGCCATTTAAATATTTCTGTGCCATAACAACTGTTATATACATTTTAATAATAATCCAAACTATATTTTTATTACCGGAAAAGTCATCGAATTATCCGTACTAAATAGCTAATTTCAAAATTAAATTATTAGGAAGTTACTTACAAAAAATGTAATAAAATCCTGTAACCATACGTTTACAATATTAAAATCTAACGTATTACGAGTACGTAATTTTTTGTGATCAATCATCAATTTAGTATATAAATTATAAAAAAAGCTTAAAAGGCTCACGATGTAAATCTTTTTATAATAGACAAACGCTTTCTTTAGCCATAAGCAATAAAATATTTAATAAGAGGTAATTTTTGGTGTAAAGAAAAATTTAAATGTAGAACTCTAAGAGATATAGTATCTACTTCATGAACACCAATATGTAGGAGCTATTAGAAGAACTGCTCGTAACTCTTTACGTTGTTAAAGGATTACAAAAGGCATAGTAATTCAATTATTTTTAGATTAAAACTTATCGGTTTACGTACATCGCATATTATATATTCATCCGTCCGTATCGTCATTGCATTGTCTATATATATATATAAGTAGTATCATTGAGTATATTAAGCTTTAAATTCATCATATTAATTTTAATTATTATTGAAGTGAAAATAGTTTCAGTTATCACTTATTATAGATGTGCTAGTAAAAAAAAAATATTTTGCTCGGATAAAGACAAAGTTTAAATTTAATTGTAAGTTAATTGTAGGTACTACTGTTGGCCAACATACGGCAAATTTGAAGATGTAAGTAATCTTATTTTTGAGTAGTGTAGCTTTTAAACTAAAAGTTATAAGCCAAATGTTATACACCAATATTTTTTAATTACCAGAAAAAAACGGACTATGTTAAATAGCTTAGAGGTTGTAAATATGCAGTAACAAATTTTGGTCACTTAACATAGATAAATTTATTAAAAATTAAAGTTTCCATAAATACTTAAAATTATGGCCATAAAACTTCCTAAAAATATAAATATTCTACGTACTGTTTATTAAATAAAACGTATCCGATCGGTGGTAGGTTGGTGGACCCGAGATTTTTGACTGAAAGCGAAAACAATTTGTTGTCTTCTCATTGCAAGTAATCGATTAATAAAGAAAAATGTCCCATAAAAGTATTTATAAGTTTTTAACATCATTTTCTTTTTCAATAGAGGTTACAGTAGACTGACAGTAGCAGACAACTCTATTTTTTCTGGTAAATCAAAAATAATGATGTATATAGTATAGAGGTAATGACGTAATAATCATGTTGGAGCCCATAATATAAATTCTATGTAAAATTACCATATAAAAAAAGTATAATATTCATACATTGCGTTATCATATCTCAAAAAACTTGTTGTGCTTTAAGTTATTAATATTTATAAGATCGTATTTAAAAAGAAATTTCTAGTAATTTGACTTTATCTAACACTTTCAACAATTTTAAATGTAATACATAACAGAGCAACTAATCTGTGCACTACTATATATATTTTAAACTATTATATATTTTTAAAGTATATTACATACACTTTAAAAAATAGCAATGGCTGTACGTAAATGACTATTTTGTTACTACGATGTATTGAAATAAGTTTATCTTTGCTGAATAGAACATAGCATATATAACCTCAGTCGCTCAGTGGTCGACGCATAGCTCAAAATGCTAAGATACATATACTTCATTATCTCAGCCCATAAGAACAATCCTGAGCCACAAGTATCCATACATCCATAGATCGGTTCTCCATGTAATGATTATTCATAATCTCTATCAAGAGTTTGATGTTGCTTATGTATGTATCTATTCGATCATGTCATGCATTTCATGGCAAAAGTACAAGTGAGTACCGGTGTGTATGCGAGCATGCTTACGCCATTCTATTCGCAAGATTAAACTAATTTGTTAAATTGATTCTCAGATCTCCAAACATATTCGCATTCTTGTAGCTTGTAATCGTGTATACCTGTAATGTGATATTAACATTGAGGTATTAAATCACGACCAGTAATTATAAATGGCCATAGTTTTGCATTGAATACCGTTCATAGCATGTAAGGAAATGTTCAATTAAACAGGACGTAGGTAACGAATTGTTTGTCGCTTTCGCCTGTTAAGAATTCAGTTGGATTATATTTCCATGATGAATTTTACACGATGGAATATTGAAAACCTGATCATGTGAAATAAATAATATTGCACATTCACTATAAGAAATTTAATTGGATATGCTATGTCCTCAATTACAAAGACATACATACATAAATAACAATAAAAAACACATTATATTCGGCCTATTGATACAATGTAAAGCAATGATTTCACATAGTTTGTGCCATCTTGATGTCTTTTTGCAAATAAAAAGTCCGCTGAATAAATAATTGTTTTATTTAAGAAAATTCACGTTAACATTTCAACAGTAATGATTTCATTTCTTTTTATTTTTCAAGGAGATACATTCTATACAACTTTTCAGATTCTTCGTCTTCGAAACTAGGATTAAATTGTACCTTTATGACTTCCTTGAAACCTTCTTTAGTTGTTGGCTCTCGATATTTATTCCTGAAATACAATAAATAAAATGAATAATTCTTTTATTATTGTATAAAAATACCTGTCATTGTTAACCACTTGACCGGAAGATTCGCAGTGGTTAAATTCACCGTTATACATGTATGACGATGCGACAGTAACTATCAGTCGCACATGGATAGATTTTTTGTAGAAATCGGCTTGTTTTAGTATGGTTACGTTGCAGTCGCCACTAAATGTGTTGCTATATTTACGTCCAGACAGACACAACGTTACAACAATATATGCGACAAAATTTATTAAAGGCACTGGCACCTCTATTCAAACAATTTCGCCCAAAGGTTATAAAGTCCGTAAAATAAAGACAATAGATGAAACATAACGTTAAGGAATTAATGAACACAGATAATAAATCCCGGTATACCGTTTTACCCCAGAACTCTCTCAACAGTTTAATAAAAGGGTCTCATCTCTGTAATGACTTGTTTCTCAAAATTTGTCTTAAATGTAAATTCCTCGAAACATTTTTTGAATTAAAATAAAGTATGAATTAGCTATTTCTATTTTCAAATCAAGACAAACAAAAACACGAAAGCAGGTTCTCATTGGCTGAACGGCCAGAATCTACTCTCCCTTTTCTTCATAAGTATTAAAAAAGCTGCTTTCTTGAACCATATGTGGAAAGACCTATGGACTAAAATCACAACGTAATTGGTTTCTTTCAAAGCCAGAATACACGGCCGGGAGACTAAGAAAGGAATAGCGAGAAAAGTGAGAATCTATTTGAAAGTCAGCCAGTCATTCCTGTTTGAAATTTAGCTTTCCGTAAACTGCGTGCTCCCTGAACCTGAATCCTCCATAGGGCGTTGTCCTGAAATGAACGCACGTGCAATAAACTACAACGGAAAAAATTGGCAAGCAAATGGCGATTGCATTTCCCCAAACCACTTGATTCGTAACCGTAATGCTTTTGGTCCCATCTAAGACTTTCGTAGCATTACCGACACTGCCTCTTAAGACATCCACTGTATGTGTTTGAGGGTATAAAAATGTAATGTAATTTAAAATGAAAAAATAAACTTACTTATAAGTGTGAAAAACAATATCATTTACAGGCAAATGATTTATTTTCATTAGCTCTCTAAACTTATTGTTATGCTGGGCATGAGCTTTACTGGTTGCCATTTCAGCGCATCGACAGTCAACCTTCATTTCTTTGGCAAGTGATGTCCAGCGGGCTCGGGATTCAACATCTGGATTAGTGCTATCCACAACAACACTCTTATCTTGCTGCAATGTTTAATTAAATTGGTGGTAAATAATTAATTGGGAGAATGTAGAATGTTTTGTTTAATTTACATAATATTCATTCGGTTTTAGGATCTGTAATATTTAAACACTCCAATAAACTACCTTTTGAGACATTGAGAAAAAGATGCTGACAATAACATTAACTTAGATGAATCTGCGCATACAGATATTATTAACATTTCAAATATCCACTTCAACTAAGCATAAACACTTGTGATAGAAGATTGTTGTCTAACATTAACCATATGAAAACTAAAATCTATAATAACTATCCAATCCAATCGATGGATGAATGTATCTACATACAATAATTGGCTATAATTTCTACCATCTCTATCAACCCACAACTTGCCTTTCTGTGCATTGCCACAAAGCACACTCTACTTGCATCCAATAACTTTATGCAAACTCTTGCATATCTCATCACTTCATCAATTGGGAGTGTAGTTGTCATATACTGCAATTGTCAGCATTAAGGTAGAGTAGTAAGGTAGTAGAGTCAATATGGATAACTTCAATCACTTTGGAAGCATTTTCGTGATTTAATAATTTCAAGTTATAAATAATGGTTTGAAGTGTAGTGTTTACATAGTTTTTCTTTAATAATCTGATTCGATTTTAATTTGTGCATTTCACAAACAAAAGGCAAATATTTGCATTCAAATCCGGTTGTAATGAATTTTATTATCACTTGATGACAATGACAATTTATGTATTATATAAAAATATAAGATGATTTACTCCTGGTTGATTTCAACCACAGTGATATCTTCTGGTTATTGCCAGGTGATATCAGCTACGCAAAATATTTTTATAGTGCTGTAAATATGTGCGCAAACACAGTGGCACTTACCATCCCCTTCCCTATTCCAATGTAATGCATGTGCAATAGGATCTGAAGAAGGGTCAGATACATGTCAGGAAACATATATATTTATTTGGGTGGCTATATTATTGCATGATTATTAATTATTGAATGTGTATATTTTTTACGAACATTTGTACATTGAAGTTATACTTTCTTTATTCATAAGAAGTGTTTCTAATTTTATGACCACCACTGTATATATACATTTACACAATTAATTATATGTATATTTTATATATATATATATATATATATATATATATATATATATATATATATATATATATATACCGCTTGGACGCCTAATTAGAAAAATTTAAAAAAACATCCATAGCTCGTTCTTTTTTTTTTAAATTGGAGAATAACATTTCTTTCTTGGCTTTTTCTATTATTTTGGCGGCAATTCAAAATTAAATCTGAATTTTATTTTATTCAAAATGGGCAAAAATAAAAGTTGTGACGCCTCAACTAGGCAAATAATTGTTAATTTACATATAGATCATAAGTGGGCGTACAGAAGAATAGATGAGCATTTAAATTGTTCGGTTAAGAAATGATGATGATGATATTAATTTATCCCTAATGGGAAAGGCAAAGGACTTTAGTCCATACAGCCAGGTCTTGTTCGTATGATGGTTGGTCAGAAACTGCGTTCGGTTAAGAAAGTTTTTAATGCAATTGATCATTACAAAACACATGGAACTGTTGCTAATGTTCTTAGAAAGGCTGGGCCAAGAAAAACCTCTCCCAGAGAAGATACGCTAATCGTTCGCGTTGCTAAAAAAGACCCAAGTAAAAGCTTTAAACAACCAGATTAAAAATGAAGTTTTTCGCCTGATGACCCGAGACACATCTCGTCAAGACTGATACGCCGAAGATTACTGGAAGCTAAATTGTTTGGAAGAATCTCTCGAGGTACCGCTTCTTACCAAGCAACACCGAGAGAAGCGATTATTATTCGCTAAAAACTATGTTAATTGAACAGTACGAGAATAGAAAAACTGTTATTTTCAGATGAAACAAAAATAAATATGGTAAATTCCGATGGAAAGCGCTATGTTAGACGTCCTGTAAGCAATGTTTTTAATTATAAATACACAAGTAGTACAGCCAAGCACGGTGGCGGCAACATTAAAGTTTGGGCGTGTTTTGCCGGATGTGGAGTTAGACCCATTCGGAACACTGAAGGTACAATGGATCAATGGCAATACAAAAATTGACACAATGATTCCCTACTCGGACGATCACCTGCCTGTAACCTGGATCTTTCAGCATGACAATGACCCTAAACACACGGCCAATAGCGTCAAATGTTTCCTTAGCGAACAGCGTATATCCGTTTTAGACTGGCCAGCAAATAGTCCGGATTTAAACCCGATAGAAATTCTCTGGTATATTGTTAAAAAGAAAGAATAAAACAAACGTAACACCAGTCAAAACGAACTATATGAAGCATTTGTAGAAGCATGGAATTCAATCCCCCAAGAGAAATGTATGAAATTGATCGAATCTAATCGATAATGCCACATTGTTGCAGTGCTGTTATTGAAAATAAGGGATACGCCACTAAATATTAATTATAACTATTTGTAGGCTGTGGATAGTAGCTATTTCGTAAATAACAATACTAATTACGAATACTTTAAAAAATATTGTATTTATACTTTTTTGTAGTTGTTTCTAATTAGTTGTCCATTATTGTTCATACCTTAAAACTGATTTAAATGTTTGACTGTAATGTAATATTGAAACTGCACTTGTGTAATGGGATTTATACTGTTTTTCTAATAAATAATATCGTTGAACATATTGTTGTCCTATCTATTGTTTATGTCAAAATAAAACGATTGTGGTGAAGTATCTTACATAATGTCAAGGACCGTTGGTAGTGTTTCTAATTATACGACCACCACTGTATATATGTATGATATATTATAATATAATATACATATATATATATATATATATATATATATATATATATATATATATATATACATAAACATAAAAATTATAGTCAATTTTAGATTATAAATATTAATCATTAGAAATTGGTTCCATGTTCTATAGATAAAATTTACAATATAAAATGTATTGTACCTGCAATAACCTGGTTGCTTCAGAAGCACACTTTTGCCATGTTCCAAGTACATCTCTACACACAACAATATATTTATATGTAGACTTTTTTGCAATTTGCTTTGCAAGAAAAGATTTCCCACTGCCTGGATATCCAACTAATACAAGTATCTGTAAAGATAGTACATATATTATAAGATAATGTTGTTTTCATTTATCATTATAATCATTGGAAATAAAAGAACCTTGTCAAATAGTAATAGACTATTGTATACTGGCACAACATTGGGTAAGGAATACTTTGTCATCTTAGTGGCATTGATACAACCTTAGACACCTCACCAGACATTCAGTGTTCAAGGTCATTCACAGCAGAGACAATGTGCACTAAATAGAAAATGCATGCTTTTTCAAAGTGTTGTACCACTTTTATATATTCAGTCTACAAAAATACCGAAGTATCCTTTTAAGAATAGGAATTATATGTATCAAGAACTACTATAAAAAGTAATGTGTTAAGGTAAGTTAAAATATAATGCCTATTTTTATATTCTGTAATATTGTCAAATCAACCAGAGAAGGTCGAATCCCTCATAGAATACCTGTGTAAAATAGCAAAATAACACTGCTGTGTTGCATTTGATGAGTATAGGTATTAGGACACCCAATTGCAGGTGTTCGCAATTACATTCAATCAAATACTTGTACATCTTGAATCTTTGTTAAGTATGGATGTATGTATAATAGGTATCATGGACCAATGTCAGCACTTACCAATCAGTGAACCATGTGCTTATCTTCGTCACCCTTAATATTTTATAAAAATAATAATAAACCTAGGGTTATTGTATATATGCTAATTTAGGTAAGTTTATTTATGAGTATATTTTAACTATGAATGAAACAAGAATTACAATGATGAGAGAGATCTTTGTTAAATTCAGAGATATTTAATATCTCACAAGTTAAATTATGTGGGATAAATCTAGATGATGACTAACTTGGTAACACCCAAATTAAATGGTATAAAAATTGTTATCCATCCACTTGGATATCCTTATCATAAAGTACTATTATAATATTTACCTCTTTTTCTTTACTCATAAGATTATCATTAAAAGGCTCCGATATAACTTCTTTAGGAATAAACTCGGGCTTCGCCATTGGGACATTTCTAATAGAATGTCCAAGAAAAAATTCTTCCGGTGTATAAAATTTAAGGTTCAGGTTTTCAGCTAATAACTTGTCAGCCATAGAATGATCTTTTTTTTTTCCTGGTGCCCAATTTGCAATCCTACCAGCAGCATCCCCACAGTAGAAACTGGAACTCATGTCTACTGATAACCCATCATTCTTCTGTAATATATGAATAGAGTATTATTTTCTGATTCTATCTAATCAATAAATTAATACAGTTTTTGTGCCTGAGAACTCTCTCACTTTTAATAATAGAACCTGAATACAACCTGAGTTCAACCGTTGATACCAGCATCAATAAAGTTATTTTAAGTGAGCAACATTGTGTGAACAAAAATATTGTAATGATTATAATTTTGAAGCCTTTTTAGGAAGAACATTAAAAGCTTAGACACTTGTGAATGGCAAAATTACATTTTTATGTACGTTAGTATTTATTATCAGTGTTGTTTTATGCTTGTAGTACTTCTATGTAGTTTATCCTAATTTCTTACCTTTACTCAATTTTCTATTGTAATTATCCAGTAAAGAATTTTTCTAAGTAGTTGACAATTCATAAACATTAATTAAAAATTGTAATTTTACTATTTTGGTATTTTTTTGGTGGTATTCCTTGATATGTAGAAAATGATTAATTAAAACAAAAAAATATATTATACAGATAAAAAATATATTTTTATGTATATATATTTATAATGCTGATCTATTTAGAGCAACTATAGTCCTAAGTATATACTATATACATCATCATTATCATCATTATTGGCCTAACCTTTATTTGTAAGATGCTTTAAATAAAATCAGTATTATAAACTTACCTTTTCAGTGAGAGCTTTCCACATTCCAGGAGTAGGTTTTCTATAAAAGCTTTTTCCAGTAGCTATAAAGACCTGAATGGGAATATTGATTTTGGCAACTAAAGCTTCAATCTTTTTCTTAAAATCTTCTATCTTCACCCTACCCTTGCCTATAGGAGCTTGATTGCTTAATATCACAATTTTATAGCTATTATCAAACTGTTCTTTTAGTTTTGCAGGAACTACAGGAAATGCTAACTGCCAATCATTTGTATCCACTGGATGAACTTTTCCAGACTTTGTCTTGATCAGAGTCCCATCCATATCGAAAGCAGCTATTTTTTTACTTGACTTAATACCTTTGGCTGTATAAATGTACAATTCACCTCCATCAATTTCTTCCCACAAATCTTCCATGGCTTCTTTTATATTTAAATGAATTTCTTTATCAGGAGTTTTATTAATTTTTTTCTTTTTATTTGAGACTTCAGCATCTTCTATTTTTCTTTTGTTAGTCTTTACTGTGATAAAATTATCAGGAGGAGGGTCGAATTCAACTAAATGGATATAACTATTCAATAGTATTTCAATTCTACTTTCATGTCCAACTTTATACAAAGAGTTTTGTTTCAAGGCAAATCCATCTAATCCCGAAGGGTTTATTCCTAATTGCTTTATCTCAACTACACACTCATCACAGTTGGCTTTAAGACTGACTATAAAGTAAAGTACAATAGACTTATTAATCTTATTAAAGGAATTAAGAATGGTATAAATGATTTGCACTTACTCTGTCGACGTGAACAGGATTGGTCTTTAATTTTTGTAGCAATACTACGACCTACAAATATTTCGATATTATGCGGTAAATTAATAGGTGCATGAGAATCAAGTAAACATCTAAGGAAACATACACGTGCCATTATTAAGTATTATTTGTTTCATTTTAAAGCACGGTAAATAAAAACAGTAGACAGATAGAGTGCAAGAACATAAAGAATTTAAAAGTAATTTATTTAAACATAAAAACAATAATACTACAGTGGCACAGTCGAACTGCACAAATATCAAGGGTTTTGAATTTTGACATTTAAAACTATACTATGTCAAAAAAAATGTTTTAATAAGAAATACGTGAATTATTCTTATAACAACGTATATATTTTTATTAACACTCTCTAAAAATATTATCAAATCAATGGTTATTCCACAGATTTACGATTAGCAGTTTTTATATGTGCGAAAGGGATAATCTCCATTGAAATAGTTTAATACTTTAAACTATTTACTCTGACTGAAACTATTCTCCCTACGACATTTAGCGTAATTTTAGTTTAATATATGTTTCTTTCAAAAACTATCATTTTCAATATATCTCAAGATTGTTTTTGGGATTTTATGTAGTACGTAATACAAATTTCTTCCATAGTTGTCGTAGAGTTTTTACTGTAACAACGTTTAATTTAATAAAACCTCACGATTTTTTTGGCCATTTACTCGAATTTGCAGAAAAATTGTAATGGCGGTAAAAATCCGAAGCTAAAATTGTAGACAATGGTCCTCACCCTATCTTTCAAATCTTTTATATAAAAATATTGAAGATAAGGCACAAACATGCAATAATATATCATAAAATGCATAAACATGCAAAAATATCCTATTAGAACGGTTTATTTACAGAAATATTATAATATATACAGGATTTTATCATGTTTATAAATAAATCCCACTACTCATATGCAAAAAGTTATTACTCTAATATATATTTTACCAATAATTATAAAAACTTCAAACTCTTTTATACTATCTATCTTTTTATAAAACGTCTTCCTCTTTCATAATTTTATAAAAGTTAGTTTTGGCTTACTAGATAATACCAAAATACATATAAAATAAGCTACACATAAGAGAATGGTTGTCGAAATTTATTTGGTATCGCGAAGGTTAACTCTATTCTTTGATTCAATCCGATCATGTACATAAAATTTAATTTCCATCAATTTAATATCTAACATACAGATTTCACAGTGGTATAGCGACGCTGCAACATGAATGGGTCAGCTCGAACGGGGAACGGCCACACCCTACAGAATACCATTGTGATAAAGCATTATAGCGCTGAGGATGGATGTAGATGTAATGAGCCGCAGAACAACCCTCCACTGGAGTGACATCCTAAGCAAGTCTGCGCAAAATCGTTGGATGGAGGTGTTACAATGTGGTAGTCGCGGGGGAAGCCTATGTGCTACGGTGGACTAACGATGGCTTGAGATGATTAATATGAACTGTGCGTCTGTCACTATAATATAATTAAAAATCCCAATGTGACGAATACATGATCTAATTGTCAATTTTATTCATATTGCCTGAATGAAAATGATCATAATCAGAAACTTAACTTTTCGTACATTATGGGTCTACCATGAAAGAAATGACTTGTAATAATAAAAATAATAATCATTTATTTGCCATTATACAAGGTATTATTTAGGATGCTATAAATATTATATTGTAATTAGGATAGTATAATATGTATTTTTGTTACTGTTGAGTTACAGTGTTTTGTTCGTTTTGTGAGGAACGGGTAATACCAATTATAATGACGTTAGCTATGTTGATGACGGCAACGTCAATTGTCATTTGTCAAATCAAAGTGAATTCGTCCTCGTCGTGTGCTGAATATCGCTCACGTAAAAAAAATTGTTCCCTATTATTTAAAAAAATATATTTTGTATCATAAATGAGAAATGTGATATAAAAAATATCTGTCAAGTTGGCTACATAAATAAGTTGAGAGTTTTAAGATTAGCGCTTATATAAAAAGTGAAAATTAAGGTGAAAAAATAATTTAATAGAAAACACGACCTACAAATATTTAACTGACGTGTATTTTTTGGGTTGGTTTTTGTATTGTTCAGTACATAATATAACTATTTACAGGCGCTATATGCTTTAATAATGTCCCTAACTAAACGTAAACGTTCGGCGGAAAACGAAGAATTAATAGAGAATGGCGATATATCTTTCAGTGGTGGACACAGTAATATCAAAGGCGATGAAATAAATATAGCTGTTTTGTTGTTTCTCTATACTCTTCAAGGTATTCCTTTGGGGCTGGCTGGAGCTATACCCATGTTACTACAGAACAGAGGCATAACATATACACAACAAGTAAATACTTTTAAATACTATCATATTTTTCTAATAAATAAAAACGTGTGATGTATATCAAAGATTCAAGATAGCCATATCCACAATTTAAATGAATCTTGTTATTTACCATACGTGATAAGGGCCTTCACATTAACATTTGTGCTTAGGAAGCCCATCTTACTAAGTACAAATGTGAATGTGAATTCATTTTTGTTTTTGCCATTAAATATTTATTATTTCATTTTTAAGAATGAATAACTAATAAATAAATATTTAAAAAAAATAATGCATATATGTATGTATGTATATATGTACACATAACAAAAAAGTTTGCATTCACTTGGAAACCTTCCCATTCCATAATGGCAACTCCTCTGATCTTGGACAGTGACTCTTTGTGTGGGTGGCTGGCATTTGCAATAAGCTCCTATGCATACTTGATCAGGTTTCAGTTCGGTGAGCCAGTTGGCCAATCTAAATGTGAGATGTACTTTCAGATAGGGAAGGTTTTTTTTGTTCAACTCAATATATCACATTATTATTGACAAACACAAATCTTTGTTCATAATTTGTACTAAACAGTCTGACAAGTCTGTTGACAATAGCCATTGTGAAGCCTCAGTATGGAATCAAACTAGCCCCAATAATTGCAACCCAAAACTACAGTGATTTGCTGCCTTGCTAAATGGTGCAGAGGCAGTTCCTCTCTTTATATATTTATTTTCTATTTTTTGTATCACATAGTACAAGGTTGAGCCTTCTTTTAAGTAAAAACATACCTGAGCTAGAAGGACTCATTCCTCCATAGGTAAGATCAGTTTTAAACCATTCACATAGTTTAAAAACATTAAAATCAAAACTGTTGGGTAATAAAGAAAACAGAAATAATAATTATTATTATTTGAGAAACACAAGGGTCGATCTGCATTGTGGTCTTTTCCATGTGTTCAGGGAGGGTACCTAGGACATCATTGCTTGTAATACAAACTAGTGTAAGCAATTCCAAAGGTTTGAGTGCTAATTTCACATTCAATGGTGGCATGCAACTGTGATCTGATCTGAGTGACGCATGCACCTCTGCAATGTGGTTACAATGTAGGTTTAAGAGGCAAAGACTGTGTGCTATTGAGACTAGAGAGTAGACTTCTTCATTCAAACTCATTATACTTGCTCATGGCATTTTGGATTTAAAAGTAATAATATTTCAGTTACATACACATTTTCAATATTAGCGATTATGTGAGGCAACCTTATTTGGAAGAATATCTTGTGAGGTACCACTTTTAAAGAAAGCAAATATTAAAGCTAGATTATAGTTTGAACAAAAAAAAATGAACATCAGTACTATTTTCGGATGGAACAAAAATTGATATGATTTATTCTGATGGAAAAAAAATTGTGACATCGTCTGAATAAAGAAATGGATTCAAAGTATATGAAGAGAACAGTAAAGATGGAAAAGGGAATATCAAAGTTTGGAGATGTTTCTCCAGACATGGTGTTGGACCTGGCAAATTGTATGCAATATGGATAAATTCCACAACAAGAACATTTTAGAGGCAACTATGTTACCCTATGCAGAGGAAAGTTAAAGCTAGATTAGAGGTTCCAATAAAATATGAACAGAAGGTGGGAAAAAAATGTACTGTTTGAAAATTACAAAACTTAATATACTCTAATAATTCTGATAGAAAACAATATGGATCTAAAGTATATGAAGAATACAGTCAAACATGGAGGAGGGAATATCAAAGTTGCTGTTTTCCTCAACATGGTGATAGACCTGTTGTCAAATGGTGACAACATGATAAATTCCAGTACATTAATATTTTAGAGACAAGTATGTTAACCTATGCAGAGGAAAATTTTATGGTAGTTTGGACTTACCCACAAGACAATGACCCAAAACATACAACAGTGATTAAAGACTTCTATGGAGCTAATCAGTAACAGTCTTAGATTGACCCCCATACTGTCCCTAAATCAACCCTATTGAAAATTTGTGGTATCATGTGAAAAAAATGGTGGCCAAAATCAAATATCACTATAGTCGACGCATTATGAACTGAGGCTTCGGGTCATAAATCATATTTATCTGTCTGTCTCGCTCGCACTTACAGGTCTTATGGAGAGGTGTAGTGATGTACGTAAGAACTGTAGAGGTGCATATCGATAACGGGATAGGTACGATGGATATGCTAAATTATTTTAGGTATTAATAGGAATAATTTTTCGCTATCTGAAAATATTTCTTCAAAACCACGTTAGAAAATAAATTCTCCATTGTGCGTATTGCGTAACGAAGCGTAATGTCATGAGTGTCATAACAAAAGCTCTTATATTTATAGAAAAACAACAACCCTTACTTGTAACGACCAATCAGGAGTCAGAATGCTAATGAACGTGCGCGGGTAGCTAAATATCGATAACGGGTTGCATTGCGTGCACATTCCTACTGTCAGTGACATTTATTGCCCGACGGCTCAGTTTAAAATGCGTCGACTATAACATTAATTAACTTTATGTGGATATTAAAGAAAAAGCAAAGAAGCAAATTCCAATATCAACTTGCAACAAATTAATCTTTTCAACGCCAAAACAATGTTGAGCTTTAATTATTACTAAAGAATAGGCAACAAAATATTGATAACTTTACATAATGTCTTTAAAAAATATCTACAATTAATTATAATAAACTTCATTTTAATGTTTATTACATATATTTTTTCTTAGTTATTTAATTAGTGTTTCTTTAATTAATTGGTCATATGGCTTGAAATATTGTTGAGCCGAATTAAAATGTCTTGTTTTTAATTTAAATATTTTCAACATTTATCTCATGTCCTACACAATTATCTCAATATTTTTGCAATTTTTTATAGTATTAAAAATAAAAGTAAATAATCAAAAATCTCAGTTAACATAATATCCATTTAGTGTCTTTAATTATGTGGCCACCACTGTATATGTGTATAAATTTATGTATTACACTATTAATTTTTTTATGAAATATTCACTTACACTATATACATTATATATTTTATAAAAAGATACTATATATTATTGTTATACTTATCTTTACTTATGTTTAGTATTATATTTTATACCATATTTTGTTGCATATCTCCTCTCATTCATCTCTAATCAAATCCCAGGTTTGGTTGTTAGAGAATGCTATAGCAATATGTCTTCTTTTGTTACCTTTTTTTATGATAAAAAGTATATTATATATTATTTCCTTCCAGGCAGAATTCAGTTTTGTTAATTGGCCATTCAGTGTTAAATTACTTTGGGCTCCCATAGTTGATGCTCTCTTTTGGCCTGAATTTGGACGGCGGAAAACATGGTTGGTGCCAGTACAATATCTTATAGGCATTGTGATGATTATAATGTCTACCAGTATCACTGACTGGTTGGGGTCTGAAGAACAAGCTCCGTCTATGATGATATTAACTGTCTCCTTCCTCTTCCTTAACTTCTTGGCTGCTACGCAAGATATTGCTGTTGATGGATGGGCTCTTACTATGTTGAAAAGGTAAAATACCAAAATGAGTTCAATATTGTCAATATCATATACATAAATCTTAACTTGTGTATATTGAAATGTAATAAAAATATATTTTCAAAAATTTCTTTATTAAATATTATATATTAATTAATTATTAAAAATATTGCTTTCAGATGCAATGTTGGTCATGCATCAACTTGTAATACTGTTGGTCAAACAGCTGGCTTTTTCCTTGGCTATGTTTTATTCCTCGCTCTAGAATCTGCATATTTTTGCAATAAATACTTAAGGACCATCCCAGAAGATACTGGCATGGTTACTTTATCTGGTTTTCTTTTATTTTGGGGCTGGGTGTTCATTGTAACCACCACTATTATAGCCCTGTTCAAGCATGAAGCAAATGACACTCCAAATACTAAAGAAAGCCAAGTGAAAGGAGTGAAAGATATTGTGAATGCATATAAACAATTGTTTACAATTGTAAAACTTCCAGCAGTGAGAACTTTGGCTTTAGTATTGTTTACTGCTAAGGTGAGATGATTCTGCGTATTTTTCAATTGTGTTTTATTCCTACTTGTCGCTGAACACACATTAATGTTTTAACCTACATACATTCAATCATTTAAGTAGTAACAAAATACTTGTAATATGCACGTTTTTGGATATTACTACATTAATAAATTTTATTTTTATAAAATGGTCTCATGAACATATTGGAGTTTATTTGTCAATAGCGTAATAGTTTAGTATCATAACATTGTAGGTTTAAACCATTTATTGTTATTCCTAGGACTAATATAATATTTCATGTTATAATAAGAACTTTTATAAATTTTTAACCATTTACTGTTATTCCCTTTCAGTTAGGATTCTGTGCAAGTGATGCAGTATCTGGGCTAAAGCTTGTTGAAGCTGGAGTGCCACGAGAAGATTTGGCACTTCTAGCTGTTCCATTGGTCCCAGTTCAAATAATAATGCCAGTGGTCAGTGAAAGTTTTTTTAATAATTGCTTATAATATTTCTATTAACACACATGGTAACTAATAAATTCCAGCCTATATCCATCCATGTGATGTGGTAGGCACAACATTTCATTGAAATCTATTTATGTATGATTTATTTATGTAGCCCAGTTATGGTTTCAGTGGTAGAGTCATGGTGCAGTTTTTTCCTAGCTGCAGCATGGATGAGTTGTCTCAACCGAGGAATGATCATGCCCTCAAATACCAGTCTTAAATAGTAGCTAACCACAGCTGTGTTTCGTCTGGTGAATGTGGTGTTCCGAATACCTTTATAACTGGTGACATGACATTTTGTCTCAGTCCTCAGGGACTTATCTCGAGGATGCGGCTAAATGTATTGTCATGGGCTGCTAGAATTACCAACTGTATGCCTGTTTGTGGTCATCCTTAGTACCGTAAAAAATATAATATTTATTACAGTAAATCTGTATGATGGTTGCTGAAACCTGTAGTTATTTATTTTAATTAAGAATATTAATTGTAATTTTTAAAAAAAAGAATTATTTTATTTAACTTTAATGTACGCAAAGCATTTATATAAGGGAACTTATATAGGAAATGTATTATTAATATAGTAATATTAATTAAACATTAAAATAAATAATTTTAGTTATTTATGTTAATATTTTATTAATTTGCAATACAATAATTACAGCATCAATATTATGTGGTACAAATAATAACACAATCGGTTTTTTCCTTTTTTTTCGCAAATAAAATCACCATTCGTTTTTTCCTTTTTTCTGTTTTTACCAGAGCAATAAAAGAATTTGTTTTTTTTTGTCATAGAATGCAATAATTAAATATAGATTTAGTTCTTTGCAGTAATCTTATCAACACTCTGATGTTTTACTTCATCCTCCAAACTTATATTAATGTTCACTTTTCTTTATATAGTGCAATTTCATTCCAATGATGTCATTTTATTTCTTTTTAATAAACATCACATACAAATTTATTTCAGATCCTCTCGAAATACACAACCGGCCCTGCACCATTATCCTTGTGGTTGTGCGCATTTCCATTACGTCTACTTGTTGGACCATTAGCTGCAGGACTTGTGGCTATAACACCTAATTTGTTGGGCAACTCAGGACCTACCTACTCTTATCTTTTTATTCTGATGTGCCTTTATGTATTTCACCAGGCTAGTAAAATTTACTTTATATTATAACTTTTAATATAAATTGTTAAAAATATGATAATACCAAGTAACACTTAGGAATTCACTGTAGGCAAATCAATTTTTATACCATTATACATACAATCCGGTTTGATACCATTTTCCAACATAACATTAGTGTAGATTATAGAATACATTATACATTCGGTTACTAGCTAGGATACTTTAGCTAAATTGTGATAATTATTGTTAGCTTCCAAAGATTTAGCCAAAAGTAATCACTCATCACAGGTTCACTGACTGCCATTTTATTATGTTATAATGGTGGCTTGAACTCAAATACTAAAAGAATAATATATTTATAATCAAGTTAGTTAATAAGAGTGAACCTGTTGGTGACACCACATGAAATTATCCACCTCTAGAAATGTACAATTGAGTATCACAATTGGAATTAAAAGTAACTGCTAAGCTGTGCTATAAATATAACATTACTTTTGTTTGTTTTCAGACATGCCTTTATTGTATGTTTGTCGCAGTAATGGCTTTCTTTGCTAAAGTGTCGGATCCAGCTGTCGGTGGGACATATATGACATTACTCAACACTGTATCTAATTTGGGAACTAACTGGCCCAACACACTGGCTCTGTGGGCTATTGATCATTTAACATACAAGACATGTTCTTTGCCCGAACTCCATGACAACACATGTTCATCATCTTTAGAAACAGAAGTAAGTGGAAGGAACATTATTTTATTAGGTCCTGGTGTTCTTAATTTAAGACTAGGATAAGAACCTTCACCAGCTAGCAGCATAGGTGATAATCCCTTCATTCATACAAAAATAACTTAATTGCTTATTGTGGAATTAGTTACTTCATCTATCCAATTTTATTCATCTATATAAATCGGGAATTTGTTCCAAATACGGACAGCGATCAAAACATATACCAAAATACTCAATATGACTAATATCATATTAACATGCAAGAAAAAAAAAATCTATAGAAAAGTATATTAATGTGTAGCCTATATAGGTCTAGCTGCTGGATACAGGGAACTCCACTCTAAGAAGGAATATTGGGGAACATAGTCTATAATGCACATTTATTACGGATGTTTATTATAATTTCTGAACATGTGGTAAATCAAGACTCAAAATTGCTACTAGCATTGCTTTCATGCCAGCACTAGGATCAAACTGTGGTTGCTTGCATGTGAACTTAAAGAGAGCACCTGCGTGCTATAGTATTATAGTTCTTTACATTTGGATAAT
Organism: Teinopalpus imperialis; assembly: GCA_029286865.1. NCBI lineage: Eukaryota > Metazoa > Arthropoda > Insecta > Lepidoptera > Papilionidae > Teinopalpus > Teinopalpus imperialis. The sequence goes on along the minus strand of JAGSMU010000022.1, from coordinate 8,884,700 downwards.
TCAATTTTGGTGTAATTAAAAGTAGATTAATTTTAAACAGAATATACTTACTTTTAAGTTTTTTTTCATTACTACCGTATAATAATAATTTAATATTTACTATGACATATTTTTTTTTTATAATGTTAAATAATCTTTTTTTAGTTATGCAAGAACAATGGTGGCACATGTAATGTGCGTATAGATGGATACTACATAGAGACTGTTATATGTTTAATAGCCGGTTTCCTTTGGTTGCAATGGGGCCGCTCTACTATTAACCGTTTACAGAGGCTTCCGGCTTCTGCTTGGCAAATAGCTAGGCTTGGCAGATAAGACTGAAATATCCAGGGAATGTCATATAGTCTAATAAATTCAAAAAATACGTCATTTGTTGCTACAACACAGTCTTATGCTAATTGCACATAGAAGTGTTGTAACTACATGAATAGTTATCAGTACTGGTCTTGTAGGAGTAATATAGTGTGTTGTCGTAATTCGTTTTATAGTAGATTCGAATTCTGAACGCACAAATGTATAACTACACATTCACTGTATGCTCAAGGTCCATGCTGATTCAAAAAACATTAATGTTTTATGACCACATATTCTAACTTTTTATCTATTTATTTAACTGGTGTTGGTGTCTTCACATGTTTTATTACACTCACTGCAACATTTTGAGTGTAAATTGGAAAATTACTGTGGTGTAAATATTAAAAAAAAGGTTCATTCAATTGACATAATAAAATAATTGTAACCTTTATAATAATAGTGTAATTTAATGAGGCTTGGACGCAAGGAGGGTGCAATGACAAAAGGGAATAAAGGGGCCTGCTTAACAAGTTGCATTTATTCAGATTTATTATGTATTATAAGTATAATACATAATAAAATTCCCTGAGCACAGAATTCGTAAATACAACATTGGAACTTTTAAATTTAGATTTTTTTAAAGTTGATACTAGATTAAATTTATGTAGTGTGTAATGTGAAATTCCGTATTTATATTATATAAAAGAATAATATGAGACAAAATAACAAACATGTAGTTCTAACCTGGAAAGTGGCCTCTGAATTCCTATCTTAGCTAATAATTGTGTTACCCCCAAACTATTTTTCTTACATTTAGTTATTTAGCTTTTATAGCAATCCAGACACCCACCCCATTGGTGCCTATGTAGCTACCGTAATACTTAGTCCTAATATAATAATAAGACTGGAGTGATTAGAGACTAAATTATAACCTTGTTAATCTAGAAGAGTTTCAGTATTGGGCATGATGTCTTTAATGACGTATTTTAGTATAATTTGAAACACTTGATTGTGATATATTATGTATATAGAGTACTATTATTAAATTATATCCATTTTGCAAATATTATTTTTTATGAGGCTACTCTTATTTCCCAATAGTACAAATACCTCTTATTTCAGTTGTCTGAAATATGCAATATTAAAAAAAATGTCATAAATAAATTTTATTCTTATATTTTTTACTATACACATCAACAGTTTTGTATTAACAAATTAGTTATAATACTATTAATTTTTTTTTGTAATAGTACCCATTACATTAGGTAACATTTTGTGTTGTTTTAGGCTTATTTAACATTGTTATTCATAAATAAAATATGTATAGAATAATTTGGAACGCTCAAATTATATAACATTAAATATGTATCAAAGACATAATAGTAGTTTTTAATAACAGTGTAATTTATATTCCAAAATATATTTTTAACAAACCATAAATAAAGCTAATTTATTAATAACAATTAAACATTTTTAATGTAATTATGTTATTGGAAAACATCATGCATTGCTTTTCCTTAATATAAATATATTTTACCACTTACCTGTATGTATTTTATGTTATTTAAGCAATATATTGTTTATTTATATTCTGATATCTTTTTTTCATTTTGTATCGTGTATTTATACTGTATTTCAATTGAAACCTAATCCTTTTAAAATTTGAAATAACTTTCTTGATCCAAAATTATGTTACTGATAATAGTTAATGAAGACCTTAAAGATTGTTATACCATTTTGTCATTCTGTGGCAAAAAAATATTTATAATGAAGCTAAATGTACTTGGAAGTAAGATATATAATAACACTAATAAAGGTATGTAATAATTGTTTTTTTATTAATACACCCAATTTATATAACAAGCCTAGGTATGTATTAGGTATATTGATAGTAATACAATTTATATGCCAAAATCGATTTAAACAAATATCTATCGAAATACAAGAATTTGCATTTACGTACAGTACTGTTCTGTATATACATATGTTTAATTATAATTATATTTATTGTTATATAATTATAACAGAATAAACAATTCTATATTTTTTTACAAGCATAACAAAATTCAAATTGTATTTTCAACAATGTACTAAACATAGCAGAAGCTTAAATCTATAGATAAAACAAAACTGATTACTTCAATATTTATAACATTGGGTAAATAAAGTGAAGCACTTATTGTGCGCTAATAATGTTGTGCCTCTTGTTTATTATAGGACATAGAATTGATTATTTAAATTAGTTTACAATTTAATATTATATTGTCAATTCATAATAAATATGTGTTTACGTCTATACGCATTAATATTGATGACAGTAACTGACATAGATTTATATGATATCTAATAAAACTATGTAGAATAGCAATTATATTTCAGAAATTTATAAAATCAAATAGAGGCGTTTAAAAATATTCGCATAAAGTTCAGTATGACGTTATAAATAGTTGTTACCAATTTTTTTAACATAGACGTACACGTCACCTTAAACATAATAATCAGATAATATCAATATAATCTAAAAATCGGTTCATCAACGACGTTTACAAACAGGTTGGTAACTATTCAAACTATTATATTTTTAATTATGTGTATGGCTGTTGGCCATAGTGGCCTACATTTGCATCGAAATACGACTGGCGACGACGATGCTAGCTCGAAGACTGCAACATCGCGTCGCCTCGGACCCCTGTTGGTGAAAAGACGACGACAAACAGAGGGGAAGCAAATAGTTATCCCTTCAAAATATTATATTACTTACTAGGTATATTGAGTATTAGTATTTGAATATATATTGATGGGATCATTGAGGTGTCTTTTTCCGATTCTATTTGGGTATAATTTGCAAAACATTTTTTTTAAAGTGGATTAATTAACAAATAAAATGAAGATGCTTCCTTGAATTGAAGCGAATATATACCACCAGTACGCCTTGCAAAGCTTTGTTATATATATAATAATATTCACATACACCGAATTTCATATTATGAAACAGTTAAAGCGTGTGATATTTCAAAATCATGGTTCCCGCCTAGCGAGTTCGTCATCGCATATGATTGGTTTGCGGTCGTCGCCCTTCGACCCACGTGCAAGTCTTCCAACTCGTCGCGCGATTGCACTGGTCTTGTCAACTGCTCCCCAGCCGCCGCTATGGCCGCCACCGCTTCCCGAACGGGATAATAGGCCCGTAACACCCTCGCCTAGTTTGCTGTGGTGGATGCCGTAGAGGAAGTAAAGTAGTAGACCTATGAAAATGTAATTGAAAATTATTTTTTATTTTATTAACGACCGCGTTGCCTAGTAGTAAGGACCACCAGGGCCCTAGCCCTGTTCTACACACTACACTCAAACCTATCGCCCGCGCCGATGGTGAGGGCGTCGCAAACAACAAAATTATTCGCGATACCGCCATATCTCAGGCCGGTTTTCACCAATTATCACAGATACGAGCGTCGCTGGAGTTTCTTGCGCCACTTCTTCTCCAGCGTCAACGCATTCCGAAGTGGAACAGATGGTTAATAATAATATTGATATTAATTTAGATAATCCGTCAGAAGCAACTGACGAACTGGCGAACTGACAGTGGCCATCAGCTCGAAAAAAAATTGTTTTTTTTTTAACTATAAAATGTAACGTGTAGGAGCCCTCGAGAATTACAGTAATTACATTTAATGCTAATGTTCAAAATTATTTATTTTCAACATTAGCATCAACCACTGCTGACGTTATTGACGTGATTGATGCGAGATGATCTGATTATGATATTTTGACGTGAAAAGTTGCTATCGCCTGCAAAATGCCCAATCTCCTTGACTCTCGCATTGACTTCTGACCAGAGGCCCTGCGAAAGGTACCTGGTACATTGCATGTTTTTCTTTTTCTTACATTTTAATATGGCTCTAGCACCCCAATTTAGTATTTTTCAGGCGGTAATGTCTTGCTTTAATGTTTAAACAACTATATATATTATATTGACTAGTCTGGCCATAAATACTGTTACATAAAAACTTTTCTTTTTTTCAACTTTTTAATTATTCTGAATATGGATATGGAACACGTATATTATTTTAAAAACTTCTTTCGAATTTCGCCATTTCACATATTTTTTTTATTTTTTATTTCATTATCAAATTACAATATGCAATGGGATATTATGTTGAAGAAAATAGGATTGCATTGATTGCCTTGCACAAAGTGGGTATGGAGCCGTCGGTCATATTCCAGACACTTCAAAAGCCTGGTATCAGCCGTATGTTCGTATATCGTACAATCAACAGATACAACAACACTTCCTCTGTCGAAGACCAGAAAAGATCTTGGCGGCCGCGTTCTGTTATAACTACAAGGATGTTAATGCTGTTAAAGCCAGAATTAGTCGAAACCCCATTAGGAACCAAAAAATCTTATCGCGAGAAATGAAGATTCCTGCTAGGACTCTGTCTCGTATTATAAAACAAGACCTGAAGCTCGGTGCTTATGGACGATATACAGGACATGCCCTAAATCAATCTTTACAATTAAAGAGAGTAGATCGATCAAAACGCCTTCTGTCGCGATACGCAGGTGAAAGGCACAGCAATATCCTCTTTACCGATGAAAAAAATTTCACGATTGAAGAACACTACAATAAGCAAAATGATAAAGTGCACGCTCACAGTTCTACAAAGCTGCCCAAGTGGTCCTGCGTCAGTGATGGTTTGGTGGGGCGTGTCTTATCAAGGAGTCACAAAACTACATTTTTGTGAAAAAGGAGTGAAAACTCTAGTCAAAGTGTATCAAGATACAGTCTTGGATCACGTTGTGAAACCTCTCAGCAATACACTTTTTAAAATATACCGTGGACTTTCCAGCAGGACTCTACACCTGGTCACAAGGCACGAACTAGCAGGCTTGGCCTGGCTTGAAACCAACGTTCCGGACTTTATAAGAGCTGAAGACTGGCCCTCATCTAGCCCAGACCTTATCCCTTTAGACTTCAAATTATTGTCAGTTTTAGAGGACATGGCCTGCTCTAAACGACACGGCGACATTGAGTCTCTTAAAAATCTTTGGAGCAAGCAATGGCGAAATTTCCCTTGCAAACAGTGCGTAAATTCGTAGGTTCGTGGCCAAACAAATTAAAGGCTTGTATAAAAGCCAAAGGACTAATAAATATTTAGGTATAAATTTTAAAAATAATATGACAACTTTATTTTAAATAAAATGCATTTCCATTGAACTTATGGCCGGACTAGGTATATATATATATATATATATATATATATATATATATATTTTAATAAACTATAGCTTACCTAAAAAACGAAAAATAGCAGACCTCAAATGACCTCACGATGTACTATCATGGTGGTGTATCATAGAGGTCATTTAAATGTCAATTACCACCTCAAAAGTTTGTAGAAGGGGTGTTTAATTTACACGGGTCTCTCACGCATTCTATGTGGTTCGCTGCAATCTAGCTTTAGTAAAAATGGATTCCATTGATAGGGGGAAAGACTATACTCTCTTACTACACACTGATTAGAAGTATGATACTGTGTTTCGGATAGTGATTTTGAATATCTGGAAACTTAATGGTTGGTAACCTATCTTCATATTGAGTGACAACGACTTCGTCTATGAAAGGTGCAGGTGTTCATAGACCCCAGTAACCGTGACAATAATATGAGAATTGTATGTTTGAGTTACCCTTATTTTTGGAAAAAAATCGTCTAGAAACAAAAATAAAAGCATCGTAAAGAAAAGCTAAATACTTACCAAGGGTCATCCAAATGGCAAAACGCGCCCATGTTAATGCTTTAAGGTTGACCATGAGCTCGACATTGAGCATGACGCTGGCGGCAGGAAGCAACGGGACCCAGGGTACGCGGAACGGCAGGCGTGCCGGACTTTGCTGGTGCGCCCAAATCACGACCAAACCTGCAAATTGTAGTAAATAATAGATATTTTTTTTGTTCATGAAATTAGCTGATACCTAATTAAGTAATTCTTGCAGTCAAGTGACACCCATATTCATCAGATGCGTTGTCATCCCTGCGGAATATCATAGAATTGTTTGTCATTAGTGGGTTCTCCGGTTTCTTTCATTTACCATGCGATTCATGATTTTTTTACGCCGGTATTTTGAAAGAGTTCTTTTTCCAAGTAGAGGACATATCGAATAGTTAGTTATGAACTAAAACTCGTGTAACAAGCTAATCTATAAACGTGGCGTAACTCTCAAACTATATTTCTATAAAAAATACAGTAAAAAGAAGCTAACATATAGAAAAATATGATATCGTTTATTTAAGTTAAAAATAAGTAAAAAAATGATTTTTCGGTACAAGGACCACGCTGCAGCAAGAAGCTGAATGAATTTTTTTCACTTCATATTTTTCCCATTCATTTTCGCACCATAAATCAACTATATAACCTATAAGATAGGTGGGTGATAGGATAGATGTAAGGCCGCATCAGATAAATAGCATGCATGTTTGCTACCCTAAAGTTGTTTAAAAAGTTTTAGACCAATTTTTTAGACATAATAAATATACATATAATGAAGTTCATAATCAGCTGTCACTCTTGCTTTAATAAAATCATCACGATATCTTTTAGGTCTGTCTCAACATAGATCACTCAGAGCCTTAACCTAAATAAACGTCGAAAAAATTACTATTTCGACGTTTAATGAACGCGACTGGCAATCCTACATAGCACTCACGATACAGCTCCAGGTCCAGAACTGACAAATAACTTGATACGATTATAGAGTAACGGCGCCGAATTTCCCCAATTAGGCCTACGATTACAAGAAACTGTACCATCATTCGACCTGTAACCTAGTTTATGAATTCTTAGACTCTTTCCTTAATAAGAATAAAATGAATAATTTTACTTACAAGCGATTATAATGAAGCTGAGTATGAAATCCGGTAAAAGTGCCCAGAGTCCAGCTGGTTCCGCTAAGAAGTGATTATGAACGCATAGCCCGGCCGCTGCTACAATAAAAACGTATACACAGCCGGTCACTGCACTTCCTGGAGCTCTGCCACCGGCTAGAGGCTCTAGCCATGCGTACTGCGCCCGCAGACGTCCCACTGTCAATGCTTCAAACATCTGAAATAGCGAAGAAGATAACCCAGTTATTGGGGAATACAGGGAATTCAATAAATCAATAAAAAAAGAAGAATAATGATAATGTATGGAGAAATGTATTCAAAAGATATAACACTATCGTTTTTTCAAGATTGATTAATTTATCATTAATTCACTTCGGAAAAGTAACGTCAAATTATAAATATAAATACGCGGTTTATCCAAATTGTATCTCTGTTCGATTACCTCAGAAGAAGAAGATCCCCCATCGGTTCCCGGAGTACCGGTCGCAGAACTGTCTTCACGATCACACGGTGAATCTAACTGCGGTACACCGAAGCTTTTGTCCTCCATCGATGGAGCTGGACGGTATCGTAGAATTATAACGGCAGCACTAACGATAGTGTACGCCAATAACGTCCCTATAGACATGAATTCCACAAGTTTCTCCAGATCAAATAACAAAGCAATTAGTGCAGACGAAAAGCCCGATATAATCAGATTAGATATCGGTATTTGTGACTTATTACTACTCATGTCACTAAGGAAGCCAAAAAGTAAACCATCAACAGACATGGCATACAAACAACGGGGCAAAGAAAACAATGATCCTAGCAAAGTAGTTGTCATACCACAAACAGCTCCAACCGCAACTGCATATTTAGCCCATTCAGCATGAACTGCGCCTAAAGCGGCCGGTAAAGCAGCGTCAGGGTTAATAGTTTGGTAGGGTACCATGAGAGTCAACGCTATAGCAACAAGAATGTACCCAAAAGCTACCAATCCCATTGACGTAATAGTCGCTATAGGGATAGAACGAGACGGATCTTTGGCCTCTTCACTGGACGCGGATATACTGTCGAAACCAACGAATGCATAAAAGCACGTTGCAGCACCTGCCAGTACACCACTGAAACCATACGGCATGAAACCACCATTCTTCTCAGACCAGTTACTAATATCGGCGTAGTAAAATCCAAGACATATAACAAGAGTTATCACTAGAAGATTTAGAATCGTCAGGCCGTTATTAATATAAGCAGAGGTTTTTACCCCTACCGCCAAAACGAGAGATGCAACTATACAAATGAGAAAGGCTAAAACGTCAGGATACCGACTCAAAAGTGTTTCGTGCATTTCTCCTGTCACTGATATAGTCGCATTGCTTATAGCTCCGTCCAGCATTTCGTCTAAATATCCGGACCAGGCTCGAGCAACCGAGGCGGCACCTAAAATAAAATTGAATAATGAGTAATTATTTTTCTATTTTATCTCACTATTTGATCCTAGATAAATAATAACGCTTACCTATCATATATTCCAGAACAATATTCCAGCCAATTATAAAAGCCCAAAACTCGCCAATGCTGACGTAAGTGTAGGCGTATGCACTTCCGGCTCTAGGTATCCTAGTTCCGAATTCAGCGTAACACAGTGCAGCCAGGGTCGAAGTTACGCCAGCAAATAGGAAGCTTAGAGCTGTTGCAGGACCAGCCATGTGTCGAGCCACCGCCCCCGTTAGAACATAAATGCCGGCACCAACCATGTGTCCAACTCCTGAAATACGACAGTTCAAAAATTATTCTTTTGCCTAGTATATGTGTAGTAATTAAAGAAACTTTGCTACTTACCCAATAAAGTGATGTCAAAAGTAGTAAGGCAACGATTTAATGGTGTATCTAAAGAGTCACCATGCAGAGGTTTACGCCGATTCATTTTGTGGCAAAATCCAGAGAGCACGTGCCCTAAAATTTTGTGTCTGGCCCCCGGCATAATGCCTAAGAAATAACGAAAATTATGTTAATAAACACTTAAGGTTTATTTTATTTAGTCCCTTAAAATAAAAACGTCAACAGACCTTGCAAACTTGTAAATTATAGTTTATCATAAATCTTATTAAACATATTAATATTCAATGACACTCATTCTTCTTATTAATTTAAAATTTTACAATAAACATGAATAGCAATAAAACAGCAATGAGTAGATGCAAAAAGTCAAATCAAAGGTGTTCATCAACTAAATAATTTCATAATACGGTCAATTCAATGTTTAACTTATACATTTTTATTATCCTTACATTATATTGATAAAGCAAGACCTACCTATTTGTTTCAGCCCGCAGAAGATGTTTTCAGTTTCAGTCCTTCAGTCTTTATTCTTCGAGTGAGCTTAAACATGGACGGATCGGCGCGCGCATCTAATCGATTATTTATACGAAAGTATTATTACGTTATATGTGGAAAATACACGTAGATGTGGAAAATACTGCAGGGAGATATTATACTAATGAAATAATATAATAACTAATGAATGGATTCATTCAATATTTTAAAATGAATTGAATTGAAATCATCATTATTTTGGAGCTACGTTCAAATGTTAAAAAATAGCATTACAGTTTATATTTTAGGTAGCGTTCGTGTATGTAAGTACGTATAGGACATATTTATACCGAATGGAATAAATAAACTATATGAACTATTTACGAATACGAAATATTTCAGTTTTATTTATGATTGGCGGATACGGATATGTACCTATATAGGCACGAAAGCACTAACAACCTGTTGCTGTTGACCTAATAACAGGTATGCATCGATGGTATGGTTACTGACCTAAAACTGGTGAACTAATTTCACTACAAACGACCTATTTCACTAGAAAAAATTATAACAAAAACTTTATATTATATTAGTGTGGCGTTTTTTTTTATTTTCGGTATCATATTTCAGATTGTAGTGTAGTACTGTGTAAAATATTCAATCTATTAAATACAAGGCAATTTAGCCATTCTATATTGAATATAACTTTAAGACATATGTCTTTATAATTGATAGATTCGTATTTATAGACTGAATAATTATTCCGAAAAATATAAAATCCGTATCGCATGTCATTGACCCAAATTTCAGCATTAACTGGGGTTATGAGGCATGCCGTGCTCTTTCAGTTTGCTGTTACGTCGATAGTGGAAACAGTGCCGATTAACAATCGGAATATGGTGTGATAAGCAGAATGGTTGAAATTATAGTCTGGAACGCAGAACTATATTTATGGTATATTTAAACTTTGTATAAATACATACTGGGATTTAATAGGTATAAACACATATATTATAAAATAGATAATAACTTTAGATCGCTACGGACAACATACTATAGATTTACCAGTGCCGAAGCGAGTGGGTGAAATATATGCAAATAAATTTAAAACAGCTAATTTAATACTGATTGTCAATGCCATTAGATTACTACGAGGTTCGTAGATAAATATAAATAGATATAAATCCGGTTGAAAAATTACAAAGAATTTAGCAATAAGTATAAAAGATATAAAGCAATAAAAATAAAGTAATAAACAAACTTATAATCGAAAAACAACTAGAAGAAAATACACAAAACAAATAGGTACAAGCTACGATCATTTAAGTATTAAGAATTTATAATTAATTAAGAATATTGCATAGGATAAATATCTAAGTCCTACCTAAAGCCAAAAGGAAATAGTTAAATAACACAAAAACAACACAAACTCATAGAAATGTTACAACTAAAATAAAATGATTTACTAACAACTACTGAATTGAGAATTTCCCGTTTTACTCTTTCCTTGTCAATTTTTAACAAATGACTGATCATTAATTACTTTGATTTTGTCATTCATTCAATCATTGATTTTACCTGAGTACATGCCTCGATTCTCTAGAGGGTATAATGTATAGGTTTGTGTTAGGATTTCAGTGTCCACGAGAAAAGGTTTCTCGTGGACCCTGTTCGAATACGGTGCAACTGATATTTTAAATGCAGTTTAACGTTCTAATTTACCGTATGGTCGGTGGAAGTAAAACAAAACATAGAAATCTGTATGTCTAAAATATAACTCAAATCAAATTATTTCGACTACATAAAATCCATCAAACCGCAATGGAGCCGCTTGATAACTATGAATTGAATATGAGGGTATTGAAGACTATACTCCAATATTCTCACTAGAGAGGAGGCCGATGTCCAACAGTGGTATTTATATACATCGGATACCACTATATTTTTTTATCTCATTCCTGCACGTACCATGAATTGAAAACTTACGCAAATCTATACTAATATTATAAAGCTGAAGAGTATGTTTGTTTGAACGCGGTTCGAATTGAAAAAATATTTGTTGTGTTGGATAGTCCGTTTATCGAGGAAGCTTACATCACGCTACGAGCAATAGGAGCGGAGCATCAATGAAAAATGTTGCAAAAACGGGAAAAATTATTTGTTGTGTTGGATAGTCCGTTTATCGAGGAAGCTTACATCACGCTACGAGCAATAGGAGCGGAGCGTCAATGAAAAATGTTGCAAAAACGGGAAAAATTATTTGTTGTGTTGGATAGTCCGTTTATCGAGGAAGCTTACATCACGCTACGAGCAATAGGAGCGGAGCATCAATGAAAAATGTTGCAAAAACGGGAAAAATTATTTGTTGTGTTGGATAGTCCGTTTATCGAGGAAGCTTACATCACGCTACGAGCAATAGGAGCGGAGCATCAATGAAAAATGTGTGCGTGTGCTGCGTAAACGGTTAGAGTTACGCAAAAATCATGTATGACGGAATTGTTCTCCATTAAAAATTCTAAACAAAGCGTTGCTTTACATGAAAATTACCAAGCATCCTGTAATCTACACGAACGAACTAGCGGTCACAGATTGTATTATTATATACACCTTGGCTAAGTAGTTAAAGTGCTAGATTACTAAGACACCGATCGTCCTAGGTTCTATATCTTATCAAGTTAAAAATTGTTCTTAACATAAATTAGCGTTTTAGGGTTCAACTAACCAGCTCACGGACCCCTCAGTTCCGTGAGCCGTGTCCGATGAAGCTTTAAGAGCATCAACATCAACAGAGTCTAAGAGGGTCCAACTGTTATCGTCTATTTCCAATAATTTGAATAACTTTCCCGATCTCATATTGATGTAATATTGGATTAGATAAAAAAAATAACTACTGGCTTCTTCTATCTAGCTGCAGCAAGAAATAGTGGACACGATCGGAGAATACACAATACGGAATGCTTGCATAAAACATAACATAATAATAATAATTTACTTCAGATAATCCATCCATATCGTAGTAAATCACAAACCTTAAAACTATATTTGCTTAGCGCTGCTGTAATTCGTCTGGTTCTTCTCAATTTTTATCCCACCAGGGATCAAATTCAGATTGCTTGCAGTCTATGAAACATCAATAAATAACGCGAATAAATTGAGCAGGATATATATTTGGACCAAATAACAAGCGCCCTAACGCACATAACTTAATAATCAAAAGTTCCTTGTATAATAATTATATTATAGAAGTACCTAGGAAAGTTTAAGTTATTTTCGACTTGGAAAACAAGTCTTCTAGTGACATGATTTCCAAATCGAAAATAAAAGGAGTAAAACCACCCTACACTAGATGGAATGCTGACCTGTGCAAGCTCATTACATAAACACTTATTCAGCGTCCATGATAAAGAAAACAATATAATTGAATTTTAAACATTTTATTGCGATCCTACTCTTATCATTTCATATTGACAGTGTACACGCTATGAAACTTATAAAATTTACAAACATAAATAAGCACAACATAAAATTGCTCACGTCGTTTTCCCATAATATTTACAAATATAAAATTTAAACTAATTAATTAAAACTAGTATTTATAAATTAGGAATAATTAAATAATTAAACAAACTAATTGGTATTAAGAATTCAAAAGATTTTCATTAATATTATTCATAAAATATAGGACAATTAAAGCTTTGAAAACGTAATAAATGTGACAAAATCTATTCGAATACAAGTAACACATGGACCATATTTACCCGCTTTTAGAGTATGCCGCAAAGCAGTCAAGATTTTTTACAAAATATAGGTATATAAGAAATTTTATCGGTTTCCAAGACTAATCGTTTTACTTTAGTATTAAATCAATTGTTAGATTACCTATAAGTAAAAAGATATTCAATTCTGGATGTAAAATAATGTCTAATATACTCTTAGGCCTTCTGCCCTTTTGTGATAGTAAAACGATATTAAAAAATTTACTACACCGCTACTAGGTATGTACATGTTATTTATATTTTTACGTTATAAATAATAAATCAGTTCACAGATTAATTATGAAGGCTTATATTTAAAGGATTTAAAAATAATGAAAAGCTCACAAAATCATTACCAGCAATTAAACTATTAATTTCAGTTATAAACGTTAATTATTGTGTTTCAGAATACGAAAAACCCACCCACATCGTTAGGTTGTGTATTGCACACATTTTTGTGCAATACACAACCTAACGATGTGTGTGTTTCATTCCATTTTAAAAATTTCTCCATGTAGCATAAATCATCATTTATTGCGGTTTTCAAATAACTATCATTGAATGAATCAAATGAAATTAGATAAATAGATGTTCTACTAGTTGCGTAGTAGGTAAAAAAAAACCTTTTTGATTACTAGAATAATAATGAAATTTTGATCGCATGTGCCCGAAGACTTAAAAAGTTTTAATCCTTAATCATTTGATTTATGGCACAAAAACCTATTTCTAACTATATTACTGGTAAGCAACATTGTCCTTACATTTGAACTGTTAGTTTCAGTAATTATACCTAAAGACAGAACACAAGAATACACAGAGTTACTTTAAACATACACTTAATAATGACATATTTAAAATTATTCCATTTCTTGTATCTTAACTCACAATATAATTTCCGTGAACATTCTTTATAAATCATAGTTATATTATTAGGTATTAAATCATTTACGCAATAGAGAACGTTAGCTAAAGGAAGACTGTTGAAATGGACAAATTGAATTTGAGGTTGGCATTGTTTTTCATATAAAATTATAATGATTAGAAACAATACGAACTATAATAATACGAGGTATTTTATGGACAACATACAGGCCATACTCCTGTATCTTTTACGAAATTAGCTTAAAATACTTTTTAAATTATATCGCAATATTTGTTTTTACAAATATATAATAGTAATTAGTTTTGAGAGGATTTACAATATTAAACTAAAATTCAGATTATATGAGGAAATAAACAAAAACATGCAAATTTGAGATAAATTTATTTAAGATAGCATTAATTATTTACTTATTGCGATAACGGACCCTGTAATGTTTCCGAAATAAGTGCAGAAATTTTAAATAAATCCGCCTTAACCGCAAGTATCCATACAGATCAATATTTATTTAATTGTAAAATGTAAATTATTAAAGTTTATTCTGAAATAAATATGGAAAGTAGATTGATATAAAAATAGGTATTAATTATACACATCGCCATAAACATATAAACTTCAATAATGACAAGAAAATACTCAATTAAATGATATGTTTTATTGGGCTTCAGTCTTCATAAAATGTGGCGTTTTGGTATTTTTGTTACGATTAGAGATAATTAGAATTAGTTAAGACACTCGATCGCAACAAAGAGTACGACTAATGAGAATACTGGCATGCAATAATATTCCAAAATTAAAAATACTCGAGTTACTAACATAAATTGAAAAGTATTTATACACCTGGTGTCGTCAATTTAGTCTGTTGTTGCAAGAATTTACAAACCGTTAACAATGTGGAGTTACTTTCACCGTTTTTAAATTGTTCAATATCAACATACTTTAAATTATAATCATAGCATTTTTACAGAAGTATTTATGTACGTTTTAAAAGACGTAGACGACTTATTCGATAGGCATAGAATAAATATTTTGTCATTATTTTAAGTGTTTTCCATATCTTAATACAATGGATAAATGTTTACAAAATTTAACAAACAGTTCTAACAATTCAATATGTGAAGTTGCACTTGCTGTTATATGTTACACTTACTCATTGTTCTTTAACGTTAAAGATATATTGCAAATTTACAATTTTAGAGATTGAAATGGTCCCAGTATTATAAACCTCTTACAAATAAAGGATGTCAATCGAGACGTCATAATTATTTTATTGAAATCATTGACTAGAGTAAATAACAATAAAGATAAAACGGACTAATACAGAAACGATACGCTAAATTTCAGTGTAACCAAATATTTCAAACCTGCGTCACAACTAAAATAACACTAGAATTTTCTTGTATGTTTAATTTAAATTAAGCTTAAGTTTCAGATGGATAGTCAAAACTGAGTGAGTTTCGGAAGTTGAACGCAAGCAAACTAATAAATACTTTTGGTTAGAGATAAATTTTATGAAATTATGAGTTGAGCTTATTTTTTAATAGTTACAGTTTAGACGTTTATTAAAACATTTACGTATGTTAGTGACATAAAATATCCTAAAAGTACGTATAAACATTACCAGTGCATCACAGATAAATATATATTACATACAAATATTAATAAAATGTTAAAAATATTATTAATGTTGCACATTTTGCAGTCGTTTTATAAATGAATGATAGATTAATATCTAAAAAATAGTTATAAACTTCCACTTGTGCAAATATTCGAAATAGGTGTTTTAATAGTTTTGATAGACATCTTAATAAATTAATTAAAATGTTATCAAAATTATTGAAGTACTTTGCTAGGAATCCGTAACCTATTTATAAAAAAAAATCCGTAATTTATATAAAAAAATAAACTTTCGCATTATTCCAAACAAAGCAGTTGGAAAAATCAAGTGCTATCTACTTTTCACTTGATTTTTTTTAGTTATATCAACGTTATAAGAAAGAAATTGCTTCCGTATACCTTACCTTGTTTTTTTGTACATAAGATATAAGACAAATTGGGACTCAAATCCACAACCAGAGTCCAACATTCTAGCCACTAGGTTATCCCCGCTTAATATATTATCTATTTAATATATTTTTCTTGATTATAAAGATTTTTCAAGATTTAGTTATTCCAAAATACTTACAAAGGCTTACTACGTTAGTATAACCCAATGGATATTCAGATGAAGATCAAAAGTTACTGTTTTGCTAGATTTCTAAGAGATGAGTTTTAATAAAATACCACTACCTAATGGAAATATATAATGAAGCCATTTTGCCAGAATTTCTAACAATGGTAGAGCCACTTAAGATAAAAAAATATATTAGTATTAGGCAGTGTTCTGGTGCGTTGGGCATCTTCCTATCAATTGGGGCTTCTTATTCCTTTGGTTAAAAACCATTTTGCCTGTAATGAGATGCCATTAACAAATATGGATAACAATCCAATATTTAAATAATTTAACAACACTAACCTAGGTAAATAATGAAATAAATGGCCTCACATAAAATTTGCACTTAAATGATAAAAGCAAATGCACGTCGCATTTACTTTCCGTAAATCAAAAGTACCGAAACGGTCATATATAATATGCATCATACTTCAATGGCTCGTAAATAAAAGATGGAATGACATTATTACTAATTTAAAAAAAAAAGGTTAAGAGAAACATTTAAATACTGCTTTCTATCTTTAGCATCATAGTCTCATTTGCATTTAATGATTTAAATAGCAAATTAATAAGACTACTATTTACTATTGTGATAATGATCAAGTTTTACTGCAAAAGACACATAAAAAAGATTTAAATTGTTAGATACTCGTTGCAGTATGCAAAGAAATTTCTTCACCTAAAAATGGTTGACCTAACTCATTCCAAATTAGAGGTAAAACAGAACTAAAGTTCAGCATGCTACACGGAGAAAAGTGGCGACACTAATTTGTTATACAGTTATAATTACCGTTTCAAACATTTTTGATTGATTATGATTGTTAGGAGAACATAATAATCTACATGATTGCATTTTCATTCTAAAAACTTAACATTCCTCTAATTAGGTTATTTCTCCATTACTATCTAATACATTAGCTAGGCCATGCAAATAAAATTACTGTTACCTCATGTTCCATCTATCTGGCCTGAAATACAAAACTAACTAATTGGCTATGTGTGCATTTTTATAAAACATACATCTTTATATCTAATATATTTAATAGAGAGCTATACACACATTACAATATCCAAAAAGCATAATTTTGAATATATAGAGGAAAAGAAAGATCTAATAGACATAATTTACTCCAAACTGTAAAATAAAACTTCTATAGGCAAACACTACAGTAGTAGCACTGTGTTAAAAAGACATTTTACTCAATTTGACCAGTGAATATAACTAAACTAAACTTGTTTTGCAAAGTTACACCTGATTTTATTAAAGATAGAACCTTACATTTTTAAACACAAAGTTCAAAAAATGAACTATGAAAAAATATATTAAAAGATGGAACAAATTGTATCAGACTTCACTGTCATCAAACAATTTTCATTAAAAAAATTGTCCTATATAGTACCTGCTCTGTCAATTCAACAAGAATATTGCACAAGAAACATTAAACCTTGTGATATTCTAGCTTTGATAAATATACTTTAATTTCCATCCATTAACTTTAACAGGTTTATCTTATAGTCATGATTTTACACATCTAACATTTATAATCAGACTATTACTAATTATAAGTTTATCACTCTGAAACTAATTAATAACATTAAAATGTGAAACAACATAGTTGTTACAAATTGTACTAGAGCAGTACCTACCAAACAATTTAAATATACTCTCTTTGTTTTCAAATCAACCATTTTTAATAAGTTATCCATCTGAAAAACATTCCTGCATAATCCTCTTCTTAGCACCTTATAAATACATTATTTCAATATTATTATATATACATATCACATTTAAATTGCACATCCAGAAAACAGTTACTGTTATAAACACATGTACAAAACAAGAACTACTTTATAGATAAATAAATAATTAGTGATAATAGAAATTTAATTCACATAGACAATATTTGCAGAAATATTGTTCACATAAACAGTGTTTGCACTTTTCTGCATTATGCACACATCATTATCCACCAGTGCCATTAAAATACTGAGCATGTTTTGTGTAAGGTGCAGCAATGTGATATGGTGGTGGTTGCCCCCTCAAATACATAGTTTCCGACACTCCACTCGGACTATGGCGTTGACTGACAACATTTGGTGAATGAGATGAAGCTGGTACTGCATCATATAAATCATACATATTCTGACTTGTAGGAGATTGAACATGGCTAAAGCTACCATCATCAGTCACTAAAGGGGTATTGGTCATTCTATATGGGTTTGTTGCATTTGTGTGGCCTGTAGGGGAATATAATTCCGGTGATTGGGTTGGAATATAAGTAGGACTTGATGTTGTAATCCCATATACATTGGCATTTGGAGTTGAAGACTGATGTAATGGTGCAGAAAAATGATGAGTGTCACCTGAAGGTGGCACATACATATTGTTATAATTACTTAAATTTGGCATTGTTGTAGAACTTACTACTTGACTTACTGTATGCACCCTAGAATCATGACCTCCATGGCTGTGATAACTGTAAGCATTATAATTTCGTTGACCATATATTTTTTCCTTGCTGCAAGAATAACTTTCACAATCATATATATTGTCATGATAATTACTTGCTGATACATTGTGACACAAAGCATGGTCTTGTCTGGGATATGGAAGTTCGAAAAGTGAAACTTTCTCAACAACAGCTCGTGGATTGTAAGGACTTTCATTAAAATGAGGTGGTATCATGGTTTCTTCAGTCGAATGCCTGTCTTGAGAACTAAGACTAAGTCTTTGTAAATTATTTTTTGCTTCATCTGTGTTTCTATAACTGATATCATTTGCTTGATGGTAATTTTTATGTTCCAAATGGCTTGAATAAGAATTTGATGGTACACTGTTTGATTGTTCAATATCTTGTCTTTGATATTTTTCACTATGTTTAATACTGTAATGTCTTTGAGATACAATATATGGTTCTGAATTTTCACTTTTGTAATCATTAGTAGTTCCATTGTTGTCAACATAGAGTGCATGATCAACACTTTTATAAGTTTTATCTTGTTCATATGTTATATCCAATGGCCTGTCATAAGCATTTTCAGGAGGTAAGTTATCATACACAGTAATTTTTAAGGGTTCCTGAATAGTTTCACCATTTTCTGTATTAGGGGTAATGGAATCTTTTTTATTATCTGATGCAAATCTTTGCTGTAAAGTGGGAGTTATTTTTGCAGCTTTTATGTGAACAGCATTTTGCATAGGTGGTGTTACATCTTGAGTTCCATCTTTATGAATGTTCCTAGCATGTTTTGCCATAGCTCGTAACTCCTTTGGATAAGGAGTAGGGGCTCTACGTAACTGTCCTGATTTTTCAGGTATCTTAGCTGTGGCTTTCATATCCACAAAACTAATATGTCGTGCAGAGGACTGAGTCTCTGTATTATCAGGTTTTTCATGATCACTCTTGACTTCAATAGGAGTTAAAGGCACTTGAGGGAATAGGAAACAAGTGAGGACCTGCTCATAAGTATGAGGATCTACTTCAGAATGCATAGGCACCAAAGGTTTGCTTTGATTTTCAGAGAGCCAAAGAGCTACTAAATTATCACAATTTAATAAAGACTGAGGAAGGCAACTGAGAGAATTTCTCACTAAATTTAAGACTCTTAAAGAGGACAAATGCCCAATCTCTGGAGGGATTTTAAACAATTTATTTGCACGAAGTGATAACACAGACAATTTTGTACAACTTCCAATTTCTGGAGGAATAGCTTTTAGCATATTATCATCAACATTTAAATATTGCAACTTTCTAAGAAGGCCAATAGATGATGGTATTTTATCTAAATAATTACACATGAGCATTAATTCTTCTAAATTTTTTATTTGGCCTATACTCTCTGGCAAACAATACAACCTGTTGTTATCTAATTTTAAAGATGTCAGATTACTTAGCTGTCCAATACTGTCAGGTAGCTGTGTCAAGCTGTTAATAGACAAACTTAGATCCAATAACTGTGTACAGTTTCCTATTTCTGGTGCAAGTTCTTCTATCATATTATTGCTGGCTTCAATGTGGATCAAGTTTTCCAATGGCTTAATTATAGCTGGTATAGTGGTAAAACTGTTACTATCAATCCACAACTCCCTTAGTTTTAGAAATCTACCTATGACCTCAGGAAACTGTTGAAACTCATTTTGTCCTATATCTAAACGTAAAAGTTCAGTAGATCGTGATAGAGATTTGGGTAAGATCATAAGATAATTATCTCTTAACTCAAGTATGTTAAGGTTTGCTAATCTGCCAAAATTTCCAGGTAGATATTCTAGATATGTGTCATTGAGGTACAGTTGTTTTAGTGCTATGAGATTTGTAATGGCATCTGGTAGCTTTTCCAAAGGATTAACACTTAGATCTAAGCATGTTAGATATTTCAATGCTTTCATATTATCAGGTATAGATGCTAATGTGTTTCTGCTGATATTTAAATGTTGTAGATTCACCAAAGAAGATACAGCTGTAGGAATCGCTTGTAGCTCATTGTCACTAAGGTCTAAGTATTTTAATCCATGGCACATAAAAAGCTGGCGCGGTAACTCTGTTATACGATTACTCTGACAAAGCAGAGTTTCCAATGTTCTCTCATAGACAAATACATCTGTTGGAACATCTGTTAAAGACTGGTGAGAGTAATCCAACTCCACGACATCTTCTACACCAGGCCGCACACAGCATAAAAAGTCGAATGGCATTTTTAAACAACTTCCACTTGTACACGCGAAATAATAGTCCTACAAACTCTGCTCATGCTCTTTTAGTAAATTGTCTATTATTAACCTTTTTGAACGACATCTCATTTCATAAATCTTTATTTAAGAGTCACACAAATAAAATGGAATATGTTTAAATGTTATTGAATTTACTACGAAATGATTCACAGAAAACCACAACTGATTCACCTTCCCCTCCCGATCGCACTTACTGATATAGATAATATAATATGTTTTCTTGTAAAGGCACTTTAAAAACAAAACAGATAGCTAGTTGGTAAATGAACTGCAAATCCAAAAGTGGTATTTAATGTAGCTAATAAACATGAGAACTTTATGTCAGAAATATAGGAGAATCGGATTCTAAAATAAAGGGTAACGAATAGATTCCCGTATAATACTGTGGTAAGGATTCACTCCGTCTCAAGTCGCTTTGCGTGATTGTCATAAGTCGCAAATAGAAACTAATAATTAAGAGATTTACGATTTAAGATTACGATCGTATTGCAAAACATAACTATTTGCTTAAAAATATTCTGTATATTATAAGTCTATCTAACACAGGGATCTAAATATTTTGGGCAAAAGGTTTCTTCTCTTCTTTTCCAAAAGGAACTAATACCTCAAACCCCCGTAGCCAGGTCACTTTAAAAATCCTATTTCTAGTTTTCCTTTTTTTAATGGTTTAAAAAAAATGACCGATTTTTTTTTTCGGGCTGATGGCCGCTGTTAGCCCGAGGGCACGGACAGTTGCTTCTGACAAAGGATTATCTAAATTAATATCTCTATTATTCTGTACCACCACTTCGAATTGCGTGGGCACTGGAGAAGAAGTGGCGCATGAAACTCCAGCGACGCTTCTATCTGTATTGACTGGAGAGAACCGGCCTGTGACATGTATTGCGAATAACCTTGTTTGCGAAGCCCTAGCCGACGGCGGGGGCGGTACAATTTACGTGGGTTGCGTTTTATGAGGGCTTGGGCCCTGGTGGTCGCGTTGTTCTGAGCAAAGGTTGGCAGCTCAAGATCTAAGTCGGTAGCTCAAGATCTAGGTTGGCACGTCAAGATCTAGGTCGGTAGCTCAAGATCTATGGTCGGCAGCTCAAGATCTAAGTTAGTTCGAAGGCTTTTACAGCTTCACCGGGTTTATTAGTAGCACTCTGGCAAATTATTGATTTTGAACTGACTGATATTTTTGAATTACTAATTTTATATATTCTGGTGGCCACTTTTACGTTTGAAGGCCGTCAATACTCTTTCTTAGCTAAGATAAATATGTAGTGAATTTAAAATAATAGTACGTAGCGTCGCATTCTAGTTCAACCTAATTCTCCTAAATCTTTCGTCTTAGTCAAGTGAACATTTCTGAAATGCGAAAACTCAATGATGGTGATAGTAAACAAAAACGAAGCAATCACAACTTCAAATTAATTATAATGGCTAAAAATTTAAAAGGTATTATTTTAATTTCGATATAATTAACGAAATTATAATACATAAGACTTGGCTGTATGGTCTCTAGTCATTTGCCTATCTCATTAGGAAAAAAGAGGAAACTACAAACATAGATTTTTAGTAAACAAGTTTGCATTGTTAATTTTAAAAGCAAAAAAATGGTTTCTAAGACTTTCTACAGCGGAAAATACTACATTACATATAAACGTGGCTTTGAGGACTGTAAAAGAGATATTATAATAACAATTGACAAGTTATATCAAAACGACAGTTTGGTAAACTTTTATTCATTTTCGTAACTTTCACCATCTGTTATTAAAGTATTGCTATTTTAATTAATATTTTAATTTTAGATATTAATCTTATCAGATGACGATGATCCAACTTTTTTGTTTCGGATCTGTATAACGCGATGCGATTATGAAGATTTGAAAAAACAACAAGGGCTTCTTATAGATTTTGACAACTTTCCTTCTCAAATTGTTAGATTATTACATCAATGTGCTTCCAACAACATGTGGGTATAGAAATTTTCGATATATATGGTTTTAACTGAAGTGTGAGGCTATGGCAAGTCTCTGTTGCTACACAAATATGATATGACAAATTATGTTTTAGGTTTCTAATAATTCATCAGTTAAATCCTATCAAATATAACTTTGAAATTGTTGAACACAATGAATTCAAAAGATTGGTTCACTTATCATTAAGTACAGGACCAGCTACAGATGCTGAAGTAAAACAACATATGGCTGAAACTATTTGCAATTTAAAGGTATGAATATTTTATGAGGTTCTAATATTTTGTATTTTCCAATACTTGGATTCCTTACTTGTAATTAATACAACTGTTTAATGACTCATCATATGTAAATTGTATACTTATTTAATATTAAATGTTTATGTTATTCAAATTAAATTATTTATTATCACTTAGAAAAGTTTGGCCACTTTTAAAAGTGCATCAGTTAGTAATGAAGCAATTTTGAATGAGAAAGTACTTAAAATGGAGGCTAAGATACATGACTTAACACATACAGTGACAAAAATGGAAGAAGATAAGTTGCGACGTGAGACAGAATTCTATGAGTCTCTAAAATTAGAGAAAGACAGATTATCCCAGGTAAGAAATTGCAAGATAATGTTATATTATATGTTCTAATATTAATAAAACCTATATATATTCTTACTATAGTAAGAACATATATTTAAATTATTAAATTGTATTTAACAAGGTAGTTATATAACCTTAAATATATATACTCTCAATTTATACAGGAAAAGATGCAATGGCAAAAATCATCTGAGCTCAATTCAAAAACACTTTTGGCTACTTCTCAGGAAAACTTAAACAAGAAAGATAAACAAATTGATGACTTGAATTTGCTATGTAAACAACTTCGAGAAAATATCATGCAGTTAGAAAATCAACTAAGGTAAAAACCGGTTTAAACCGGTGCATAGACATAAATATAATTTTTAGATTACCCAATGACCTGACCTCCCATTATGTTTGTCCACCTCAACTGTTGCTTTATCAAGAAAAATTATTATTGAACCAGTGGTGACTATACAAGAAGCAGAAAGTGTAATTAAAAATAATATGGAAATATAAATATAATAATATACTGATGAAATATCATTTTTGATGATCCTTGCCAATAATTAGTAAAAAGTTAAATGGCTCTTTCTAACCTTTCTAGATATGTGCCATCTCAGTGGTATGAGATAAAGATAAGTTCTGTTCCTAAGCCAAACTCTCTAACTAATTTGTCTTCTGCTCTCTGCCCTATCTTATTAATATCATGAGGCAGGCCTCTATAAAATATTTCATTCAATTCAAAAAAAAATGGAAATAAAAGGATGGAATGGTATTTTGAAAAAGATTCAATGTTCTCTGCTAATATAGTAAGTATTCATAAATTCACAAAATCGTGTCTGGGAGGCCTTACATGTCTAGTTTCAAAGAACAAGTGTTTTTATAAAAAGCTGTCTTAGACATTCAAATGATTTTAAGATTAATTATTGTTCCCTATCTATGGTCAAAATGTTCAGTATGTCGGTTTGTGGTTGGATGGTTCATTAAGATGGAGAAAACACATTATTAGTCCATAAGTATCTAACTTAGATACTTATTCTATTAAAAGTTCTACTGGCCTGTAAAGGCCTGGTGATGTAAACCCATCAAAAACATTTAAGATTTCTGTAACAGAAATGACTATGCTAGTTTTCTTTTATGTGACAACTGTAAAACAAACTTATACAAATTAGATAAAAGTCACAACCAATCTTTACTTACTGTAATTATTGGCTTTAATTTAAATCTCTGAGTAACAATATAACTATAAACATATTAAATAAATTGGTATCAAGTAGAAATTCTCGTTATTGGTCAAACAAAAAATTACCTATACTTATCTAGATACATAATACCTTTAACCCACTCCCTATACACAGCTGTATCCTACTAGAGGTGTATTCTAAATACTTTGGTAAGTAATATAAATTTAATGCCGCAAATTGATTCTATTAATAAACCGTGCTAAACATACTAACAATTGTCAATAACTTAAAATTATTTGTATTACTTTTATTGAAAAGCATTATAGAGATAAAATTCTGGCATGGGTGTTTCAATTTTGGATCCCCAAAGTGGATGTAATAAGAGGCTTAGGATTGAATGCAATATATTTATTAACATTGAATTGATCAGAATAGCATAAGCATTGTCATATACATAGACTAAATTAATTTCAATAAATTTGTCATATTAATGGACTCCAAAAGTTCTTTGTAACATTTGGCTCTCGCTTGTGTGAGGTACATCATACTTCACTAGCCGCTACCAATTGCCTGTCATATACTATGTGATTAATCCTAAGGCTTTAACTACATAATAAGAGCATAATGCTCAGGTGCAAATTTCATTTGTACAATTAAGTAGACTTTCATCTTAATTATTTTATTTTATCTTAATTTTGTATGTCTAGTGTGGTTATTGTGTCAATATTTCACATGTAGGACAGCTTCAACCATCAGTACAATATATTTAGGCTGGTACTAATGGTAAAAGTAAAAAAAAATTATAAAATTTTCCTATTGTTTGTAAATGCTTATTGTTGATTGCAAACCATTTTTTTTGTCATATTGTGACTCTTTTTATTTTTAATTTAATTGTTTATAATTTTTTAACACATTTTCAGTGATAGAACTCAGCGAATCAATTTTATAGAAAATGAAGTACAAAAAGCTCATATTGAAGTTGCAACCTTAAAAGCGAAAAATATTACTTTGGAACATGATATAAATGAAAAGAATAAACTAATTAATCAACTGCAGTCACAGTGTCATTACTTGGAAAAGGTAAACAAATAGTTAAGATAATATCCATAAGTTTTTCTTATCATTTTCAGTGTCCTGTGCAGAACATATACCTTTCCAAAATAGTGCCTTCATAAAAATTAGTGAAGGCTGAGCCTAGAGAGGCCTCTAGACTAATAGTAACATAAAAGTTAACTAAGTAAGGCAACTTTTATGTTTCTATTAAGGTTTAGGAAATATCTGTATATTTTCTACTATAAGTCGTTGTTTTTTTTTTTTTAAAAAAACAGCGTCGTGCTTAACTTTTTCATAAAAACGTTCGCGTAATCCTTTCAATGCCGATGCCATGAATAGGCTTTTTATAGAATGGGTGTCGAACGAACAAGCATCTCACCACCGTCGTCCATGAACATCCACAGCACCA
This sequence comes from Teinopalpus imperialis, assembly GCA_029286865.1. Lineage (NCBI taxonomy): Eukaryota > Metazoa > Arthropoda > Insecta > Lepidoptera > Papilionidae > Teinopalpus > Teinopalpus imperialis. Next base: position 8,858,463 of record JAGSMU010000022.1, on the reverse strand, counting down.
GAGAAGCTGTCGGTGAGCCTTGATTGCCTTTAGGAAAGGAGCAGGGTCTATTTTCGTTCTTAAGCGATACCGGTTCGCAAGTACGTTACCGTTCGGAAGTCGGTGTGAGTGGCAGGAAACTTCGTATAAGACGCAAATTAGTAGACCGTAGAGACAATGAGGATGATATTTTGAATACCATCGATGTACGATGCTTAAACTTAGCGGATGGAATTAATCCGAACAACTCCTGAGAATACTTGCAGTGGTAAATACGATAAAAAAGGAGATGCAGAATTGCAACATCTCTTCGAAATGAGGAGATACGACGAAGGGGTTCTTTTTTAGGCATAAACGCTTTTTTTTTGGGCTGATGGCCGCTGTTAGCCCGAGGGCTTTTACAGTTTCACCGGGTTGAGAGGAGACCGGGCGCTTATGGCGCTCAGTCGAGACCTCTATAGGCGGAAAACCAGTAAAAGGGCTACCGAGAGGGAGCCTCGGCTTGGACATTGTTACCCTGTTTCACGACAGCGTCTGACACGAGGGTACCCTAGAGGGCTCGGTTAGTTGCTTCTGACTACGAATTATCTACATTAATATCACTATTATTATTATTATTGGCTATCTGGACCACCATTTCCGAATGCTGGCGCAAGAAACTCTAGTGTCGCTTCTATCTGTATTGACTGGAGAGAACCGGTCTGTGACATGGCGGTATCGCAATAACCTTGTTTGCGACCGCCGACGGTGAGGGCGGTATGAGGGTGCAATGTACGTGTGTAGTGTTTTATGAAAAGCTTGAGCCCTGGTGATCGGGGTCGTCGAGGGCGCGCCTCGGTCTCCTTCGGACGCAGGTGAATTTATGATTCGCGATGGGATTGTACGTGGCGGCACTTACGGTCGTCGGTTTGAGTGTGACGGCAGACTAGAAATGTTGGCGGGAAGCCTGCTTCTGGTCACTGATCTATGGTCGAAAGCTCAACATCTATATGTAGATTTTCGTTACGCAAGAACCACGGCGCACCGGTGGCCTTGAGCATGAAACTATTTTGTATTACCTGAAGTCGGTTAATGTCGCGCAGGGTGGCATGCGCAAAGACGGGGCTTTCGTATGTCATTATGAGACGAATGCTTTGTATATTGTAATTTTATTATGCAGGGACATTAGCGTAAACACGCAAACATTTAATTATACGACTAGATTTAGTCAATCAATTTTTTTTTAATATATCGACTTTAGACCAATGTGTATTCCTGCACTCATTGACGTATTTGGGGGAAATATTGGCGCGGCCATCTGACAACGCATTTGAGCTTAAGAAATCAGGTTACTCCTTTGTGTCATGCTGGTCCATATCTTATCGTCCCCTCTTTGCAGAAATGGAAGTAATGACATAGAAATTCCAAAGCGAGGATAAACTAGAACCAATTTTTACCAATTCTGTGCTCCGTCTTTGCCTCTGCAATAATTCTTGTAGGTTATGTAGATTTTGTACTAATAGTGCTGCCATGTTGTTTGGGGAGGAGGAATGTGGTGGACTTTCGTACCTCACTCACCGGGCGAAAGTAAAAAGTGTACTTTAAAGTACCTACGTAAAGTTATACTTTGAGTATACTTCACGCCGATATTCTGCGGTACCACGAATGCACGCTATCTGTGCATATGAATTGTTATATGAACCAATTGATAGATTATTAGAGATGAGAAATAGATGTTAGATGCGAAATTTTGTCTCACTTATTACTTTGGTTTTTATAAATAAAAGTACAGAACATAAATATTTTAGTATATATTTATGTTCTGTATTATTATAATGTTTACTTTTTGTTGCTTTTGGTTATTACATAAGCTAACTTCAGATATGAGAATTATTTATTTATTGAATTTTAAAAGGTACACGATAATCTTAGGATAACACAGTGTCCCACAAAACTGTATGCAAACAATTTGACTGTGGGATCTCGGAAGGATGAAACAAGTAAATTAAACTAGAGTGAGTGAAAATAGAGTGCACTTAGTATACAATGTAGTTTAAGGTCACGTATCTGTTAGATGTTTCTTAAGTATTTTTTTAAATTTAAATATGTACTCTCGGGTTTTCTTGTCATTAGAGAATGCTCCTTTGTCCGTTTGATTAACATTTTTATTATGTTTTATGCCAAAAACTATAATAGAAATGCCATTTAAAATAAAGATTCATGTTTGTTTTCTTATTTTTTAAGGCTAACAAGGATAGCACTGAAGCATTGAAGGAATTAAACGAAGCTCTCCACATGGCAAAAAGAGAAAAGGTAAGCTTTATATAATTTAGTTATCAAATATAAAATATATTATTATATTTTATAATAAAAATTTAGTTATTAAATTATACAAATAATTTTTTCCTAATATAAAAGGAAATTATTATTTTAAAATATGGCATAATAATGTTTTCTAGATTTTAGCTTCCTATAGAGTTTTGTTTATTTATTTATATTTAAATGAATAATTTAGATTTGAATAATAAATTTATAATATTAATAAATAAAATGATCATCAAAGTAGCATGGCATCGTATGGAATAAAAACTAAGATCATGTGAAAAAAAAACTTATTTTGTACAGGACAGCTTAGAAAAAGGGTATCATTAAGCGAATCTCTGGCAAATAAAAGTAATGAAGCTGCTCATTCAACAGCAGAACAACTGTTAAAGGCAAACCAAATTATATCTAAACAAAATAATGATTTAATAGAGATAAAAGAAAAGGTAATATAGATTTAACAAACCTCTTATTATTTTTGTATAAATTGGCTTTCTATTGTTTTTGACTGGACATCTTGTTACAGCTTTTATGTAGAACTGCTATAGCTTTGGAGCAAGAAAAGGTTATAGAAGGTTATACAAAAGAAATTCATGAACTAAAATCAGAAATTGAAACCATGGAACTTGGCATGAATACTATGAAAAGTGAATTAGAAAATTTGAAAGAGAAATGTGACAGTACGGGACAAGCTCTGAAAGATCGTGAAGAAACAATTAAAAATAATAATTTGGGTATGGTATCTTAATTTTTACTACAAACTTCGACTGTCGGCTCATGTTACCAACAGTAAAGAAATAGGGTTTTCGCATTTTTATCCCATTCGTGTTGCTCGGAAATAACAATGACTATATTTTACCATAAGCTATTATGTGACGTTTGCGTCGACAAATCCGGGAAATGAAAATTTATTGGCACGAGACAGTGGGACTTGAACACTTAGCTCGTAGATCTTAAGTATGTGAGTTAATCTAATTAACCTAATTAAATAATTAACGTAGTAACGTAGTTTAGTCCATAGTTTTTTTTAACGATAACGTCCTCGTCGATTTCGAAGAGAGAAATATCTGCGCAGAAAATTTGTATAGTGCCATAAGCATTTTTGCAAACGCCCCCCTCTCCCATTCCGATGTTATGCATGTGCAATCAGATTGGAGGAATGTTCTGATGCAGTGTAAGGCGCCCATACACGTACAATAATATTGCACAATATAGATTATTGTACAATATTATTCAACGTGTGGGGCCAGTATTGAAACATTGCGCAATGATTGAACAAAAGTTTGAGCGAGTTTAAATTTTATTGTGCAATATTTGTTTTATTGCACCGCGCAATGTTTTAATTTCACTGTTTTAACAGGTCGCAATCGGTCAGTCAATGTGTAGTGTAGGTTAGGTCGTGTATTAAAATCGAGCAATATGACGAGCAAGAATACAGTGAAAGATAAAGAAGGAGTTTTTACTCGAGTGTATCGAATTGTATAGAGAATTAAAGCTAAGTCCTTTATAAGCCTTTTGTGAGTGTAGACCGGTCTTCTTTTCAACCATTCTTTAACCCATATCCGTTTTTTTTACTCAACAAAATCACGAGCATGGCTGCAGCCATAACTTCGTCATCAGACATGTTGCTCGCACGAAAATATTGATGGTGAATGGTTTTTTAATTTTATTGAACGTTTGGATTCAAAGAAGGTATTATTGTACGTATATGGGGCGCCTAAGAGCCAGTGGGATTGTTGTTTGTATGTTCCGTACATACAACACTCCCAGACCCAAAACAACGATAATTATATCATGATTGTCTTCCTATATTATACTTTTACTAATAATACTAATATTCAAAAAAAATCTTTTTACAGTAATTCAATGGCTACATAAAAAGATGGAAGATCAGATACCAAGTTCTGGTACACAAAACTGCGGTATCCAGTCCAATAGCTCAACGCCGTATTTCATATCAAGAAAGAAACAAGAAAATATATTACAAGAGTCAGATGATACTATAAATTTTTATGCGACTTCCAAAACGTAAGTATGAAATTGTACACTGTCAGACTTTTTATATCTATATTTCATATAACTAAATAATAATATTTTATTTTTAGGTCGAGTTTAGAAGACAGTCCTCAAGCTGAGAACCATGAAAGAAACTGTAACATGGGGTTAGATCCCAAATATTTACAACCTGCCATCGGTGATAAACAGTCGAAGAAATCTAAAGGTTTAAACAAAATTTGGCATATATGTTACACTCAATACCTTTATTGAGTCACTAAATGCAATGTAATTTTTCCTCTGTGACATTTCACTATGACTAAATTATTAAACTCATTAGAGCTCCGTCTCATTAAGTAATTTATACATGTGTATAAATCGTATTTCAGTTTAAACAGGGGTCATTTTATGGTAGTTTCGAAAAACTTACGCAAGTAATGTTTACAAAAATGTGCAGTCAGCATGCGCTTACGCCCACTAATAAAGGATGCAACAATTTTTCGTAAACAGAAAATTGAACAGCTTAAAAATTTTGTGAGTTTTACAATGTACAAGATTAAAATGTCTAAAAAATCTCGTAATTAGTATAAAATGTTATAATAATAAATTGTTTTTAAATAAGACAAAAGAAAGGTTGAATACCTAGCAAAAGTTATAATTTGTCTAACAAGGAACATTCTCCTGAAACTGGAGAACCTACTGCTATTATTATTTTTAGATCGAAACACTGTTTGTAAAATATTCACGTAGCGTAGTTAAGATAATGCCTTACCTAACTCTAATCAGCGGGCCCCCCGCTCGCGAGTCTAATTAGATAAAGCTTTAGAGGTCTCTGGACCAACATCAATACACATACACAACAAAAAAGCCTTACCTAACTGAACAATGATGCTAACAAACAAACTAGCACTAATTAAAATATAAATAAACTAATCAAACCCGACAAGTTATACCGGAAATAAGGGAATCGCACCATTAACGCTTATCATATCGCCAACATAGCCCATTATATCAATATATAACAGATGCAGGCTTCTATATAGTAAATATCCACACTGTATAATTATTATGTTTCCAAATTAGGTGACACCCTGGTCTATTAAGATCTCGACGAAATCCTAATTGTTACTAAACCACGCAAAATATGTTTTAATACGTATTCGCGTAAACACAGAGGTACTTGCTTTTAGTTTCCGTCCAATTTTAAATGAAGGCTAGGGCACCGGGAAAGGGAAAAACTTTGCTCTCGCAACCTGATTTCGGCTTTCTTGGTTCCATAAATTTATTTAACTTTTTGAAAATCAGTTTATTTGAGCATTTTAATAATGAAAACCTGCGTAACACAATTACGAACCAACTTGCTAAAAAATAAAAACTCATAAAACTGTTATACTCGCAACTAATGTTTTGTATGTAATAGGGATGTTACGGAGGTTCCATTCCGATTCCGAAAGGTCGGAACTTGATATTACACCTCAGATTTCGACTTCGGATCCGGTAATATTGAACCGGAGGTTTTAATCGGAGGTCGAAGCATGCATAGGGGGCGGCGAAAGCAGACCGTCGGCGCGTTCAAACAAGTTTATAGTATAAACCCGGATTCCCCGTACGACATGTATAAACTTTATACATGTGGTACGGGGAATCCCGGTTGCGGGGAAGATAGTCGTTCCTTTCCTTTTTACCTCCGTCTTCGTTTCCGATTTTGGTTCTGATTCCGGTTCTGGTTCCGATTTCGAATCCGATAAAACAAATTTAAAAACTCCGATTCCGAATTCGATTCCGATAAAACCATCTCCGTAACAACCCTAGTATGTAACCTCGTGTATATTTTAATAAAATCTGATTTTGTACTGATTACCTAACAAAATGTCGGACAGAGGAAAAATATCTGAGAGCCAGTTTAACATAAATACTAACCACAACTGTACTAATATTCATACTAAACAATCATAAGTTTATTCGTACAAATGCCAGATTCTTCGTAGAAATTATGGTAGTAGTAGTTATATTAAATGCCCGCGACTTCGTTCGCGTAGACTACAGGATGTTTGGCATGTCGCATTTAAAGCAATGCTTTTTTTTAGAATTTAAAGGGGAACAATTCCGTCATACATGATTTTTACGTAACTTTACCCAGTTTACGCAGCACACGCAATGGAAGCTCTGAAAAGGATTTTTCCCCGTTTTTGCAACATTTTTCATTCATGTTCCGCTCCTATTAGTCCTATCGTGATGTTCTATAGTCTATAGCCTTGATGAATGGACTATCCAACGAAATAATTTTTCAATTCGAACCAGTAGTTCCTGAGAATAACGCGTTCAACCAAACAAACTCTTCAGTTTTATAATACTAGTATAGAATAGTTAATGCATGCAGTATTTTATTTGCTATCATAAAGTCAAATTTAATCTATTATGTACATGCAATATAATGACAGTACTATTTATTAAATGGCTTGTACGTATTCAATGCATACTGCTAACATTTTTCTTTTACATTTTAGATACCACAAGATCGGTAACCATTTCCAAAAGTCATAAAGGAAAAGAGAACAAAAACACAGATTTGCCAAAAGTTGACTACAGAGAAAAAAAATCTTCAAGATCAACATACAGAGCGACACCTGTTTCTGCATATTTTCCATAATTCCATATTTTGTAAATATTTTATATAATTGAAAAATGTAAAAAAGTCAATAAATCGCTTAATTTAATTTATATAAAACTTTTATTTTTTTTATCTTAGTTTCGTCTATGTAAAAAATATATTAAGGATGCATTCAAGCTCCTGCCACAAAATACATTCTCATGCTTATTTACCTAGCGTAATATGCAGAGGAAAATATTGGGATTTATTTTGCATATCTGTTATTTTTCAATGCCAATGACGTAAATAATATATAAGATATATGTTATCAGTTTAAACAAAAGTCGAGTCGTCTATTGACTTTTACAGTCAGAGAAAAGAAGTAGCTCGCACATTTTAAGATTTTCTTCCCTTCCCAGTCTAATATAGTCTTAGACATTCTGTTGTAACGTGCGCTAATATTATAGAAAATTCAAATCAAATCAGAATGTTACACTGTATTTAGTATTAGGTACTTATATAAGAAATTAACATATTATACGGAAAAAGTAAAATGATTTTTTGAATGATATATTTAATCGATAAATAAAGTGTATTAATATTATCTATGCACTTTCGCCATTTTATAGGTGGTTTATTGATTCCAATGCTGAAAAAAAATTGGGAGCGAGAATCAAATAAAATCTTTGAAAGCAGTTTGGTCTGCCTCATCGGAATTGATATTTTTTCCTTGTAATAAATTGTCAAAGTTCCGGAAAAAGGCGTAATCTGTTGGGGCACGGTCTGGGGAGTATGGTGGATGTCGGAGACATTCCAATTGCAGCTCCTCTAATTAAGCGAAACTACCTGTCGTGAAGTATGAGGTCTAGCGTTGTCATGAAGGGCTAGAGAATTGGAGCAGTCTCGGTTGTTTAACGGCTACCTTTTCCATCATTATTTGAAATTGTTGACAAAACAGATCTTAGGAAGCTGTAGTGTATGCACACATGCACTGGTCCACCGAATACTCACCAGTACCTTTTTCTGATTTGACCGGTTCTCCTGGGTTCGACCACTGTGACGAGCGATGACCCCGACGACGTGACCACCAGGGCCTAAGCCCTTCATAAAACACAACACACGTACATTGCAACCGCCGACGGCGAGGTCGTCACAAACAAGGATATTCGCGATACCGCCATGTCACTGGTCGGTTCTCTCCAGTCCATACAGATAGAAGCGTCGCTGGAGTTTCTTGCGCCACTTCTTCTCCAGCGCCCACGCATTCCGAAGTGGTGGTACAGATAGCTAATAATCATAGCGAATTTAAAGAATCCTCTGTCAGAAGCAACTGACCGAGCCGAGGTTCGGCCCTCTCGGGCACCCTCGAGTCAGACGCTCTCGCGAAACAAGGTAACGGTCCAAGCCGAGTCTCCTTCTCGGGGGCTCTTGTGCTGGTTACATATAATAGAGGTCTCGACTGAGTGCCATTAGCTCTCGGTCACCTCTCAACCCGGTGAAACTGTAAAAGCCCTCGGGCTAACAGTGGCCTTCAGCCCGAAAAAAAAAAGAAAAAAAAAAAAAAAGCGGATGTGCATTTCTTTTATTTATCCTATTGGATTTTATTACAATTTATGGATAATTATGTTGTTTATGTGCGGTCTTAAACTTTTGGCTGGCATGGTATGCGTACTGTTATTTAAAACGCAGCCAAAAGTGATCACAATAAGTATCTTACCCATTACGTGTAATATTTTCTGTGAAAAATCTAAATATAAAAACCGTTTGGAACTGATATAAAATATAACAATGTATTTTTATGAGATATGGATAGAAAATCAAAAAAATAAGACAAAATATAATAGGTACAAATTCTATCAAATCTTCACATTATTTTGTAGTCTTACAGTCCAATTTGCCTCCAATTTTGAACAATTAAATTCATTCAGTTACAAGGCAATTCATCTTAGACTTTTGAGATGACAACGCATCTGGAAAGTATATAGTGTCGGTCCACACTTGCAACGTAACAAGGCGCAAATTCTGCCTCACATGGAGTACATTTCTCACCTCTATGTCGGGGCACTTCAATATCAAATCTTTTCTTTTTATCGCATTTAATGGAGAGCGGCTCGAATCGTCAAAGATCAGGTACTTTTCGATCGGTTTGACTTTTCGAAGAGAGTTCATCATTTGGAATTTTTACGAGGTGAAGTGTTCTGAAGAGTTGTTTGTATTAATTCTAGACGCAGAGTTTAAACATCCTACATCGCGACAAAATTTAAAATGAATCGATTAATGGCAGAAAATTCAGTCAGTTTCCTAACACAAGTCTCATTCCCATTCCCTAGTAAGAAATAGGTAAAAGCCCATTAGTGTTCGTTTTAAACTTATTCACGTTTTATTATTCGTCACAACTTTTTTAGTTCATTACGGTAACATTAGGGTTAGATATTTTATCAATACGTTTTTAAACATTTGGTAACCCTGGAATTCTTGTTCTTCCCGCGTTATTTTGACTGTCATTTGACGCCCGACCGATATTATTTCAAATTAAGACTTGTTTTATTTTGTGCATATAATATTTTAAAGATCTCTTTGGCGTTAATTTAATCAGTGTATTTCCTCAAATTACGTTATTGTTATTATCAATAAAAATGTGGAACGGTAATTATCTTATTTTCCCATATCACCTATTAGATTTTAATTTAAAACTTAAAACAATTTTATTTTACAGATCAATCAGTAGTGGGTGGGGATTTTTCAATTCAACTAATCAGTTTGGAAACGCTAATACTCCAAATCAACCACAAAAAACAGTATGTTTAATTAAGACTTATGACCTTCTAACCTACAAGTTTTATATATATTTATTGAACTTAAATTGGTGAATAGAATTTAATAAGGAAGTATAAATATTGTTTTACATAAGTATTTAACATTTGTTTTCAATATTAAAGAATTATTACTTGTTATGGACCATATGTTTACATAGTTCTTGATAAAGTCTATGTAAATAAAATGAAATATGGAATATAAAGATTTCTTTTTGTAGGGTCGAAGAACATCACGAACTGCACCAATTGTCATAAGACAGGCTTTACATTCTGGTGATGGTGACATCACAATATGGGGAACAGAGATTATGATAGTATCTTTAGTTGCTCGAGTAAGAAACATTCGTATCCAGAGCACAAAAATAACATACACAATACAAGATATCACAGGAAGGATGCGGGCAGTATTTTGGTTAGACCAAGAAGCTATGGAAGAAGATGTAAGTTAAAAAAAAATTTTTGAAGTAAAACTTCCAAGTGTAATATTTTAAGACATTTTCCACATTTATAAAAGCAACTTGAATTTTATTTGTATGTAGTATTTACATATATATATATGTAAATACTATATATATATATATATACAATTTTCAAGCAAGCTGATGTGACAATTGGTTGGCCATATTTCTTGTAGAACTGATAACTGATGGGAAAGTAAGGTACTTGAATGGCGGTTGCAGTATAGGTTGACCTTGAATTAGATGGAGCAATGACAACCTATGCAAGTTTGTTCTGGAAGTCAAGTGATACAGGTGGTTCAAGATCAGGCTTTGTAGCAATCTATAGGGAAGGCCTAAGTTCAGCAGTGGATTATGGATAGGCTGTGATGATAATGATACAATTTTTAAACATGATACTTTTATTTATTCATATTCTGTTTTTTACATTTTTCCATACTAATAATTATAATTTTCTACTCAATATATTAAGTTCAACTTCAACCACGTGTTAAGGTTACACATAGTCTTTTTTCATTGTTATTCACAATAGAAATCAAGTGATTTAAGAGCTTAGCTTACTGCTGTAATAATGCAGTTTGTAATTGTAAAAACAAAAATATTTAAATTGTAATTTAAAAATACTTCATATTTTTTTCTGACATCTTGTGATGTATGAATGTTACAACCATAACAGCTTTTATCATTTAATGGAGAGCGGCTCGAATCGTCAAAGATCAGGTACTTTTCGATCGGTTTGACTTTTCGAAGAGAGTTCATCATTTGGAATTTTACGAGGTGAAGTGTTCTGAAGAGTTGTTTGTATTAATTCTAGACGCAGAGTTTAAACATCCTACATCGCGACAAAATTTAAAATGAATCGATTAATGGCAGAAAATTCAGTCAGTTTCCTAACACAAGTCTCATTCCCATTCCCTAGTAAGAAATAGGTAAAAGCCCATTAGTGTTCGTTTTAAACTTATTCACGTTTTATTATTCGTCACAACTTTTTTAGTTCATTACGGTAACATTAGGGTTAGATATTTTATCAATACGTTTTTAAACATTTGGTAACCCTGGAATTCTTGTTCTTCCCGCGTTATTTTGACTGTCATTTGACGCCCGACCGATATTATTTCAAATTAAGACTTGTTTTATTTTGTGCATATAATATTTTAAAGATCTCTTTGGCGTTAATTTAATCAGTGTATTTCCTCAAATTACGTTATTGTTATTATCAATAAAAATGTGGAACGGTAATTATCTTATTTTCCCATATCACCTATTAGATTTTAATTTAAAACTTAAAACAATTTTATTTTTACAGATCAATCAGTAGTGGGTGGGGGATTTTTCAATTCAACTAATCAGTTTGGAAACGCTAATACTCCAAATCAACCACAAAAAACAGTATGTTTAATTAAGACTTATGACCTTCTAACCTACAAGTTTTATATATATTTATTGAACTTAAATTGGTGAATAGAATTTAATAAGGAAGTATAAATATTGTTTTACATAAGTATTTAACATTTGTTTTCAATATTAAAGAATTATTACTTGTTATGGACCATATGTTTACATAGTTCTTGATAAAGTCTATGTAAATAAAATGAAATATGGAATATAAAGATTTCTTTTTGTAGGGTCGAAGAACATCACGAACTGCACCAATTGTCATAAGACAGGCTTTACATTCTGGTGATGGTGACATCACAATATGGGGAACAGAGATTATGATAGTATCTTTAGTTGCTCGAGTAAGAAACATTCGTATCCAGAGCACAAAATAACATACACAATACAAGATATCACAGGAAGGATGCGGGCAGTATTTTGGTTAGACCAAGAAGCTATGGAAGAAGATGTAAGTTAAAAAATTTTGAAGTAAAACTTCCAAGTGTAATATTTTAAGACATTTTCCACATTTATAAAAGCAACTTGAATTTTATTTGTATGTAGTATTTACATATATATATATGTAAATACTATATATATATATATACAATTTTCAAGCAAGCTGATGTGACAATTGGTTGGCCATATTTCTTGTAGAACTGATAACTGATGGGAAAGTAAGGTACTTGAATGGCGGTTGCAGTATAGGTTGACCTTGAATTAGATGGAGCAATGACAACCTATGCAAGTTTGTTCTGGAAGTCAAGTGATACAGGTGGTTCAAGATCAGGCTTTGTAGCAATCTATAGGGAAGGCCTAAGTTCAGCAGTGGATTATGGATAGGCTGTGATGATAATGATACAATTTTTAAACATGATATTTTTATTTATTCATATTCTGTTTTTTACATTTTTCCATACTAATAATTATAATTTTCTACTCAATATATTAAGTTCAACTTCAACCACGTGTTAAGGTTACACATAGTCTTTTTTCATTGTTATTCACAATAGAAATCAAGTGATTTAAGAGCTTAGCTTACTGCTGTAATAATGCAGTTTGTAATTGTAAAAACAAAAATATTTAAATTGTAATTTAAAAAATACTTCATATTTTTTTTCTGACATCTTGTGATGTATGAATGTTACAACCATAACAGCTTTTATCATTTAATTATCAGATAATATATTTAATACTCGCTTGTATATATTATTTATCAACTGCAAGGCATAGGAGTTCTGGGTGTGTTTCAAAAGCTTATTTCCTGACCAATGTATAAATTGTTTATTGTAGGATAAATCAACTCCAAAAGTCCAAGTCAATGACTATGTTCAGATTTATGGAAATGTTAAAACTAATAAAGGAAAAAAAGTGTTAATGGCATTTAAAATTATGCCTATAACTGATGTTAATGCAATTACATTCCATTACTTACAGTGTATAAACAATAGATTAAAAATGGAAGCAGATTCAAAGAAGGTATTTAATTCACTTTATCCTTGTTTATATATAGATATATTATAGTACTTATAGGAAATTACAACATTACAGGAGAAGGTAAAAACTAATCCTACATCTGCAACACTACCAGCTAACTCCATGGTTGGCATGAATGATAATACATCAGTGAATGGATTGAATCCACGCCAAATGATGGTCTTCAATTTGATTCGAGCCTCCTCTCTTGAGCAAGGCATAAGTAAACAAGATATGTATGTTACATTAAAAGATCGCATGTCGCAAATGGAATTTGAGTAAGTGTAAACAAGTCTGTATATAATTCTAATTAGATAACTTGCCAAATATATTGAAATAACATTTTAAATAATGCATAATATACACAAAGTTGAATCATAGAAGTAATATTTGATTACTGATCCAACATGGCAAGCAACACCTGGAAGGGACTTAAATTTTTTGGTAATAAGGGCAATTGTGAAACTGATTCTTTATGTTATTTGTGTGGTCTTATTGGATCCTTTATAGCTACCTGTGTGGGTACTTGACTAATATTTGTCAGCTGACATCTCGATGCATTTACATATAGCTCCTAAACTATTGAATGTACTAGTGTGATAAAGTAGTTGCCACAACGTGTATGGTGACCAGGGCCATTTTTTTGTGGCATGTCTTCTGGTACTACTAGATGACATCAACTGCATAAAATACATTGAAGTGCCATAAGTGTTTACACAAACAGTGGTTCTCACTCATCCTCTTTCCAAGTCTGATGCAATACATTTTCAAAAAGATTCCAAAAAACACACCCAGATCCAATAACCAACAGTTACCACAGTATACATAAATATCCCCACAAGACAGCATCTTGGTACTCTAACAGTTAAACCTTGCGACCGACAACCACCGCCACACTGTAAGTAAATTCCACTGCTGGGTATTTTATTCCTCTCTTGAGATGGTGTTGGAGCATAATCCGCCATGTGGCGCTACATGTGGATTTGAAGGGCTTCATGTGTCTGAAATATTTTATTATCTTCTCTATTTTATCCATGCTTTATTTAAGCACAAAGTTCTTTCAGATTATGCTTGAAATGTTGATAAATAATGTACAGGCAAGCTTTATTTACAGTTTTATAACAGTTATGCTTCATTCTATTTTTCTATTTCTTTCATAGAAATATTTTGGAGTGGATGTGTGGTGAAGGTCACATATATTCAACAATTGATGAAGAACATTTCCGCGCTACTGATGCATTTTAGTAGCAAATATTATTTCTAAATATCAATGAAAAGGAAAGGAAGCTTTAAATTTTCGAAATAATAAACTTTGAGTATAATTTCTATGTTTTATTCATCTTTTATACATAATTAATTATACTTAAGATACTTTATATAAAAATAAGGGTTGTATAAATATTCAGACTTAGAATTGAGAATGACAATTGTATTAATAATTAAAAAGGATTATGATTAATGTTACTTTTCTTCTTAAATTACTAAAGATTGTTGTTATTAAGGGTGCACCTTAATAAAATTGATGTGATACACATTTATCAAAGAAACTGAAGGCAATATTTTATGAAAATAAATAGTAGAAACACTGCAGCATATAATAGTAGACTAACATGTTGGCTAGACTGGAGAAAGACCATAGCAAACCAATATACATCGTAGTAAGTGCTGTCAAGTTTTCTATAACAAATGGAAGAAATGAGGAAAGGAGGCACTTTAAGTTTGTCCATAAGGTTGACAAGCTTTTGCATGTTGTTTTCTAATTGAGGCAGCAGGAATAATTTACCAACATATGTATTATTCTATTATTACTATAACAAATAGGCAACATATTTACAAACTATATATTTTCCTTTGAAACATATATATATATCTTTATATATTCTTAAAATTCGATGGTACATTTGTTTTGGGGCAATCAATTGGCCAAAGAATTTTACATTATTTGGTCAATTGACAGTTTATAAATCTGTAATTTATCATTCAAGATCAAAAATTTTTATTTTTAAGGACAATAAAGATTATGTTTTTAGGAAAAAAATCACTTTTTTATTTAAAAATGTTTAGTTTTTATTTTCCTACTATTTAACTTGTACATTTAACACTTAAAATAAAACCATTTATGACAAAACCGAAATAATTGATACTACAATGAGAAGATAAGGGAATAATTATAAAGTAAGGTGGATTGTTTTGAACAAACAGAACATAATAAACATAAATATAGTTGCTATATTTATTTTGATTACAATTATAATTCATCTCGTACAGCCTTATTTCTTACATTTGGATTCTTTCCAAGGTAAGTTTGGCTTTCTAATTGAACTTCTTTAAGCTCATCCTGTTCTAGAAGGAATTCTTTTGCAGTCCATGCTTGGGATCCATCTTTGAACATGAATATAGCTCTGTCATCATCAATTAGATACCTGAAAATCCAATTATAAAAAGTAAATGTTTTGTTGTAAGTGAAGCCTAACTAAGAAAACAGCATTAACAAAATAAGAGTAAACAGATTGAATTCCTCTAGATATTTCTTAAAAAGATGTTCTTTCTTTTTAACTTGTATTCTTCTGTAATCATGTTCATTATACAATGGGAGTAATAGTATGTATTATGTAAATACACTGCCGGCCAAAAGTTTAAGACCACCTAAATTAAAGTAAAACTCCAATAAAATATTTAATTAACCTGTTTAATCATATAATTGAACATTGATTGATAAACAATATACTTTAAAAGCGTAAAGAAATATTAACAGCCCATGCAAAAAAGGCTATAGTTGGCTAAACTGATTTTTCATAAAAAAATCCTTTACATTTTATGACTTTTTTCACAAGTTTGCATATAGGCAATCAATTTGTTAATGGTGTCTTTTCATATATTGTTCCAAATTTCGCAATAAGCATTCCACATTTCTTCTCGCGAGGATGAGCCACAATTATGGATGTTCCTATCAAGCTCTCCCCACAAAATTTCAATGGGATTGAGATCTGGGCTCTGAGGAGGCCAAACCATGTTTTTTTACACCCCTTGTTCTTCTATCTCTCCTAAATATCCTCTACATGATTTTGAGCTATGCTTTGGATCATTATCTTGTTGGAAATTTAATCCATCTTCAATTAATCGCAACCCGGAAGAAACGGCATTTTGTTCCAAAATGTTTTTGTACTGTTCCTTTTTCAAAACTCCTTCAATTTTCATCAAATCGCCAGTTCCTTGAATATAGAAGCAACCCCAGACTATAATTGAGCCACCACCATGCTCGATCGTTGAGACTACACAATCGGACATCATCTTTTCTTAGGCACTGCGTCGAACGTAAATTCTATGTTTTGAGCCGAATAGTTCAAACTTGGATTCATCGGCCCAAAGTACTTTTTTAAAATCTTCAGTCCAATATTGATGGGCAAGAGCCCACTGCATCCGTTTTTTCTGGTTTTGTGGACTTAGCAGAGGTTTTCGAACGGCAGCACGACCATACAACTTCGCATCTCTCAGTCGCCGTTTTACTGTAGTCAATGATAAAGGTTTAACTCTGGTCTTATTACTTCGGCACGGATTTGTGGTGCTGTTAAGCTTCTATTTCGCTTGATGGTAACAACAATGAAATTATCGTCACTAGAAGTGGCAGCTCGCGGCCTTCCCGAGCGTGGACGATCAGGGTAACTGCCGATGTAGGGCATCGAGTTATGGTTCCATAAACACAAGTCTTCCGATAACTTCAGTTCAGAAACCACAAGTCTAGACTCATCGAGATTGTGAACAAACCCAAGTAAACTCGGGTAATAATAAGTCAGAAACACATGTTTTCAGGAGCTAAATAATCCTAATTATTGACCAATATGTAACAAAAGTTAAGTTATTAGTAATGAGGATATTATAATTTGCCCGTGTTTGAAAACAATAGATGTATATTGTCCAATAACTTGAAAGTAAATAAAAGAATGACTTCTTTAATTTGATACTAACAATAGAATATGCAGATGTGCATTTCTTTTATTTATGGGATTTTACCTATGGGATTTTATTACAATTAATGGCCAGCAGGGTATATATGGGAGTAAAAAATTGTACTTACTATTGGTAGTAGAAGTATGATTGCATATAATAAAATATAGTTTTTTGCAAATATAGTTTTTAACCCTAAAACTACCATGAGGGACCCAATGATCCTCTTGAAACACTTCTTGAAAATATAACATTATAAAATCACCATTGATTTCACTACTTTTATTGAAATTCAGTATCAAATTGTTCATTAATATTGCCTCATCTACGGACTGTTTGCTGCTTTAAAAAACCAGAATAACGAAGGAGGCAACACAATCAGTTTTCTTCACGACAGTGCTCTATCACATATGATAAAACTGGTTCACAATAGATTGCACTAAGTTCTACCGCATTTGGCTCATTGGCTACATTAGATCCTGATTACCACTTGTTTGCATCAATGTGTCACATTTTGAAAAAAGTACTTTTATCATACTTCCAAATTCAACATATTTTTTTTAAAACATATCGATTAATTTATCACAATAAATTTCACTTAGGGTTCAACATCAAAAACCTTACCTTTCAGCTTGTATGTGATTACTCCACAAACTTGCTTGCCATATCTTTGTAAGTTCTTCAGCCCTCGCTCTTGACGGATTATTAGCAACAGAAACAAACATCATAAGGGTTTGTCCTTTTTTAGTTGCTTGAAGTACAGATTCAGGGTTAGACATGTCCATTTTGGTTAAGTCTAATGACGGCGGTTTACGGAGATGCTCCGGTAACTCATCTTCTGGAAGTGGTTCCTCGTCTTCTTCCCATTGGTCAAAAAGACTAAAATTGAAAATTAAATGGATGAAATGTAGTAAATACCGAGTGTTTTCAAAATTAAATAAAGTGTTACCGTTCCATGTCTGCATCACTGAAGTCCCGAATATCCTTTTTTGCCCATGAAGGCTTTTCTTCGTTTTTATATTTCTTGGCTAAGGAACCATATATAAAAAGTAAAACGATACAACAAAATAACTTAGACATATTTAAGTATACCACACAATTTTAAATTAAATCTAATGACACAAATGACTCCGTATTAGTATAAATTGTAAAAGTAATATAATATTTTTTAAAGACTAAATATTTAACCAATAGGGTGTAAACACCGCAGCTAAATCAACACGGTCTTTGGATGATGATGATATTAATTTATCCCTAATGGAAAAGGCAAAAGACTTTAGTCCATACAGCCAGCACGGTCTTTGGTTAGTGAATAGTGATGTATTTTTTTTTACAAATATAGCAACTATCTTTGTCAATTCGGCCAATATCTAGTCAGAAAGAGGCATGTATATGAAATTGTTCCGTAACAAAAGAAATCAGCTGAATGCATGAGGAGAACACTAAGTTGAGACTTAAAAATAGGTCAAAGGACATCAGGATAATATAAACAATAAATATATTTAATTACAGAACGTAATCAGTTGTTCTTTATAAAATAGAAAGATTTGGAAGGAGTGTTTAAAAATCCGGACATATGGACAGTTTAATAAATTAACTTTATTTTTAATAATAAAATATTAAAGGGTTTTAAATAAAGGGGAGTCTGTGAATGCAAGGAGAGATAAAAAGTTGACGGGGCGGGAAGTATAGTTGAAAAGAGTGTCATTTAGGGATGACGATAATTTTGGGCATGAAACGGTCACATATGGAATGATCCCGAACCCTGATCTTAGCTAGGAAGACAGGTGTGGTGGAACCAGTCGTAGACGGATAATGTGGATGTACCCGCTTTATTGAAAGATTTGTATTAAAAAAAAACAGGGTTTCACCAGTATGTATATGTGTATAGTGTTTGCACTTAGAGAAATAAGTTGTATCTTGAACTCCATTTCTTTATGATATCCTGTTTCGCAAGGGCACAGAAATCACGAGAAAAATAACAAAAGTATCTGCCGCTTCATTACCCAAAATGCCATTATGACTAGGGATCCAAGCTAAAACAACTTTTAATCCATGTAATCTGCATTAAAGCAATAATTCTTTGCATTGAAGTGTAACATAAATTATCTTTTGAGTGGAATGGGGTCTAACAAGATCCTGAAGACAACTCAATGAGTCTGAAGATTAAAGTTTGATTTAATTGATGAGATACTACATAGGCTATGGATTCTCTAATTGCAGTGGATTCCCCTGTAAATATAGAGGAAGATGGAGTAGAGTTAGAAATTTAAAATAATTTTATATTAAAGGATCTAGGCAGCATGCGATTCAGCGACAGTTCTTTTTGTATTCACGGTCTTTTCAATTAGTTTTTTTTAACCAATCATTACGGTATAACATAAAGGTATGCTGGTAGAGAATGCCTTTTGGCATTAAATCCGCCTTTTGACCAGTTACAGTTTTGTATAGCCCCTGTTATAATGCGGGGGCATTTACATTGGATTAAAAAGAGCTAATTTATTAAAAAATTCAAACAGAAATTACCCACAGTTAAATTTACTCATAATGATCGCGTTGTATAAGATTTTTTGACAAAAGGGATGAGAACAACAACCTGATAGGGCTCTGAGAACATTGATATTTTTTTCGCACTTCTTGACTATATGCTTTATATACTGGTTGAAAGATAATTTAGAATCAAAACTAAGACCAAGGAATTTGATAGAATTTTGAATGGGGAGTGTAACATTTCAAATAACAATATGGATGTCTGGGATCAATCTCTTTCGAGAAAAAACTACAGCATTTCTTTTGCATGCTGACAAAGACAATCGGTATCGGTTTAACCAATCACACAAGTAGTAAAAAGCAGTGTTAATATTAATGGGTCCAGTAGAGAATGAGTCACAAGTAACATAGAATGCTACAGTACATACAGTCATCAGCGTGCTGAAGTATATTACAAAAAGAGTCGACCTTCAACTTGTCAACGTCAGAAGTGTAAAAATTTAGACTTAGATTTAGCGTAAGATTGGATACATCGAAAAACACGACAATGACATTTTCTCCTCTCGAGAAGGCAAGTTGAATGTCAATAAAAGTCTGTCCAATGTGCTCATACCTCTTCTAAATCCAAATTGACTATTCGATAATATATTCTATAGATATATTCGTTTCCACAATACTTTCCAAACGATTTTTTAATAAATGTTCCATAACCTTTGCCAAAAAAGCGGAGCGGACGATAAGAGGGATTTGGATCTTTCGCAGGTTTTACAATGGGGGTAATAGTCTAGTGTTTCCAGGAATCCGGAATTTGTCCACTAACTCTGTAACAAGTGGGGCAGGAATAGGCAGGCAGTCCAAAGTTGGCACATAAGGCGGTGCCAGTTTGTCTAAAAACTATTCCAACCAAGCTGAATAATCATTTGATGATATGTTGGGGGAATCTGTCAAAGCTCTTCGGAATTGATTGATCTTCCAAACTATAGAGAGAGCGAGCAGGGAGGGGCTCACAAAGCTTTTGATAACCTTGTTTCTTCTTTTCGGACAGTAGTGTCTTTGTAGTGGCAGTGATCTTCTGGCAGTAAAGGTGATTCTCCACGCTCATGGAAGCGGTATACTCTGATTCAGCTTACTTACGTTCATTTATACTACTGGTTCAGTCTCCCACCAAGGGGGTATGAAGGCTTATTTGTAGCTGTGTTTTTAAACGGGATTGACGATTGGGCAGCAATATCCAAATATTTTATTAATTCTGAGTAAGAAGTCGGAAAGTTATTAATATTAATAGCGGGCATGCTTGCAATTTGGTTGTCTATCAAAGCGGAAAATAGTTGCCAGTCGGTTTTATCTGTTGGCATTTTAGTAAAGGTTGAACAGTATTGGGTATAATACGTCCTAAATGATAATGTAATAAGATTTAGAAAAATAGAAAGAGAAATAAGGACCTGCCGAGAAAAAGTAGATACCAAATTGGGAGAGCAAAAGAGCAAAAAAAAACACAAACGAATGGGAGACCCAACATTCAAACACAAACATTTAACGTGTCAAAGTTATCCAAAAGTAGGTTAGAGATACGGTCGGCCCCACATTTGATGATGACAGTTAAAGTCACCTAAAATTATAAGGGCCCGGTTATGACAGAAAGCAAAACATTTAACTCATGAATAATAGCAGATATAGGGTGAGGAATGTAGACAGAAACTAGGGAAAAATCGAACACCTTCACTAATATTATATTAAAATTAGAACTGTGCGGAGTAGTGTAATGGTAAGTGGGAAAATTTGATTGTTCTGTTAATGAGGAGGACAGTACCGCCCTAATCATCATCTCTGACATCTTGAACACATTAGATTATCATTATGAGATAAATATTGGGATTGGCATAAAGCCAAGCCATTAGGCAAGACAGAAGGAGGATTCGAAACAATTGAACGATAGATTTCTCTATCATATGAGTTACTTAAGGTGCTTCTGGAACGTTCAGGGGAAATTACTGTTTTCTGTATGAGATGCGAAGGCGAAGAGCAGGTGCTTTGTGTTGGTTTTGAGTGTTGAGGCGGTAAAATGATACTATCTTTTGTTTCATCTGCATAGGACTTTCGGACTGAAGGGACATCACCTGTTTTATTGACTTCTGTCTGTGGAGTTCAGGACAGTTTCTGTCAATTGCGAAGTATGAGCCAGAGCACCAACGACAAGTAGCATTAGCCACATTAACATCACATCTATCCTAGTTATGGTCACCAGCACAATAATAACAGTGAGATTTCGAACCGACGAATATGACCAAAGCGACAACACCTGTGACATTGTATTGTTGGTATCTGATACGCACAAACAGCTGTGTTTTCTTGAAATGTTCTACGGTTCATACGCCTAGCTTTAATTAATGGGCCACAGTTATCTGCATT
Organism: Teinopalpus imperialis; assembly: GCA_029286865.1. Lineage (NCBI taxonomy): Eukaryota > Metazoa > Arthropoda > Insecta > Lepidoptera > Papilionidae > Teinopalpus > Teinopalpus imperialis. The sequence continues at coordinate 8,836,627 of JAGSMU010000022.1, read as the reverse complement.
CTCAATAGACTCGACCAGTTCCTCCATAGACCAATCCACGGTGATGTTCTTAACAACAGCCATCCTAGTTATATAAAATGTTGGAATGGAAGCACAAAATTTATTTTCGGAGAGCAATGGACACTAGAAAAAGGTATGCATGGAATTTAAAGTTCTATAGATACTTTGTTACGTCCAACTAATTTGATACCATCTTTCATGATATCAGTAATATCATTTTATGTAAGTATAGGCAAAATTTAAGTGGTCGTATTGTGGTTAATATTTACCGGCTGAGGGATCAGTCTCATTCCTAACAATATGTATTATAAAATGTGTTATATTATAATTTACAACCAGGATGGAATGAGGTACAAGTGAAATTATGCTGAATGGATGCAGAAGGATCCGAGTTTGTTTATTTTAAAGGTATATGGATATCCATTGGATCACAAGAGCGTTTACTACCCAATCTAGTACTTTTTTGGGCTGCTTTTTGTGACTGGAGGAAGTCCTCAGGTGGGTCAGGAGGTGGATCTGGTGAGACCTTCTTCATCGTTGTAGCTTCTCAGCAAAGAAAGTTGAGTGACTTCTTATATGCAACTAAATTAACCACCAAAAAAAAAACAGAGAATTTTGAAGTCTCAACCAATAATAACAGGTAACACAATCTTATTTCACGAATACGTGCGTCAATCTATGACTTATACTACGGAGGCTACAATTCATACAGTGATATTCTTACTTCCTATTATGTTTGTGAGAGCTTATCTCTGTTCATTCGGCGGCGTAATAGCTTTTATTATTGTAATACGTATGTAATTAAAGCTTAAATTTACATCACTACGAAAATTTTATTTATTTAATTTGTATTTAATAAATTTTTGTAAGTCGTTCAAGCGTCAGCATACTATGAATAAGTTCTATTAATAATGGGTTTAATAATAATAATTTTTAAACCTGACAAAACAACAGAAGGCTTAGATACTATTAGTTGTTATCGGTATATATATGTTACATGAGATTTTTAAGAACGTCACAATTTTTGACGTTAATAACACCAAACTTCAAACTACAGCAATTGTCAGCTGTCAGTGTTTCGAGTTTCGAATTGTCACATTGCAGTTTGCCGTGGTTGTTACGCTGTGCTGCAATACGAATCGTCATTTACGAACTCATAAAATAGTAAACGTATTTTATTTTTGCTGTTATATTATTGTATTTATGCCTAAAGACTTACGACCTTAATGTAGTGATTATATCTATTTTGTTCACTTTTGGATGTTATTATTAAATTACTTTCAAAATATTTCGGCGATCTGATACGTCAGTTAGAACACTTGAATATAGTAAATCCGTACGCTTTAGTGAAATCTGTGTGGGTAAAATGGACCAGAGTGGTATTACTCCAAATACATCAAACCAGCAATTAGTTAACAGCAGTGACAATGATTCGGCGACGGCATTACTACAAGAAAAACAAGCAAGAAGAAGAGAAAATCTAGGAGATATCACTTTCTTGGAATACATGACTGTTGGAATACTGTGTTTCGTAAATTTAATCAATTATATGGACAGGTTTACTATAGCTGGTGAGTATTTACATAGTATTTCTTAATTAGTTAGTATGGTAGCCTTTGGTAGTTTGCCTCTATAAATTTTAACATTCTTACTAATAATACCATCTGGTTTTATTTCTTGACAATATATTACTACAATTTAGCTAATTAACATCTTCAGTAGTCATGTCTCGGTAAAGTAAATATATATTTTTGCACCATTATAATTTATTTAATAAAAATACCAAAATCAAAATACAAATTATACACATAACTTGAACTTTTTGTTAGCAAAGAAGTATTTAAAATTTCCAAAATGTTCTTATAAGAATTTTGTCATCTTAGAATATTATTAATGTCAAATTCTTTTCTTAAGAAAATGTTATATAATAATATAACATTTTCTTTTGACTATAAAGTTAATATCATTGTTATTCTACTATGAAATACTAGTATAATATAGACTAACTACTACTAAACTAGTAAAATATAGTACTACCATGAAATAGCAGCATAACACTAAGTTTGATAAGATGAGTATTGCAATCTGTGCATCCAATTGTTGGTAACAAGGCATTCCATCTTAGACCATATGCATTTTTTTTATAAATATATATTGGATTTATATATTTATAAGAAAAAACTTTAAATTAACTGAGCATTCAATATGGAAATTAAATTAATATTGGAGGTGTATATAATTATCATTATTACTTTAAAGCAAATTTCAGTAAATATGTGTATGTATGTATGCAGAGTTGTCATCTTTTATTTTAATGGAATGAAACATTTAAAATGCTCAATGTTAATGTATTTCAAAACAATACAAAATCCCACCCTGTTTTATTGAAGTAATAAACAAACATGATGCCATTGGTTTGCAATGGTCCCTAGGACTGATTTGTTCTCATTGGGGATAAAATGCCAGTGTTAAACATAGCAAGATAATATGTTTCATATGAGGAGAGTAAGCATCTGGGTACTCAATTATAGCCTGCACTCAACTCTGGCTGACATCTCATGAGCATCTTGAAACTTTGTTAAGGATGTATATAGATGTCATGGCCACTGCGGCCACTTATCACTTACTATAAGGTAAACTGTTTGTTCACCCCTAAAATTATAAAATAATGGCATGGCAAATGAGAATTGAGATCACCAGTTAGTAAGTGACTCCAGATGCCATGACACCCACATCTTCAATAAGAAATCATAGAAGAATATATAATTTTTTATATATTGGGTTAACAAATGACCTAGCTCATCTGATAGTAAGAAAATTTTGCATGCATGATTGTTGCCTCTATATCTCATGAATGGATATGCAAAGATGGAATGCCCCATTAGCAACTAACCTAACTCATTATCAGGATATAGCAGATATAAACTGCTATTTAATGCTGATGCTTTCTGAAAGGGAAAGATCCTCCTCCAATCAATCAACCAATCAATCAAAGTTTTCATGATGGTAAATTTATTAAATCAATAAATCTTAGTTTATACTTGCATATGAATAAATACAATATGTTACATAAAAACAATTTTTAACTGTTTAATTACTAAAAAAAGCTTAAGGGTCAATTCACGTTGTTGCCGTCAAGTCGAAGCGCAAGCGGCGCTATAAAAATTTCAGCGCATATTGACCTTTATCTCTACTAAGTTTTTTTTTTTTTTTTTTTTCGGGCTGATGGCCGCTGTTAGCCCCAGGGCTTTTACAGTTTCACCGGGTAGAGAGGTGACTGAGCGCTTATGGCTCTCAGTTGAGACCTCTATATATATAGGTCTATATATATATATATATATATATATATATATATATATATATATATATATATATATATATATATATATATATATATATATATATATATATATATATATATATATATATATATATATATATATATATATATATATATATATATATATATATATATATATATATATATATATATATATATATATATATATATATATATATATATATATATATATATATATATATATATATATATATATATATATATATATATATATATATATATATATATATATATATATATATATATATATATATATATATATATATATATATATATATATATATATATATATATATATATATATATATATATATATATATATATATATATATATATATATATATATATATATATATATATATATATATATATATATATATATATATATATATATATATATATATATATATATATATATATATATATATATATATATATATATATATATATATATATATATATATATATATATATATATATATATATATATATATATATATATATATATATATATATATATATATATATATATATATATATATATATATATATATATATATATATATATATATATATATATATATATATATATATATATATATATATATATATATATATATATATATATATATATATATATATATATATATATATATATATATATATATATATATATATATATATATATATATATATATATATATATATATATATATATATATATATATATATATATATATATATATATATATATATATATATATATATATATATATATATATATATATATATATATATATATATATATATATATATATATATATATATATATATATATATATATATATATATATATATATATATATATATATATATATATATATATATATATATATATATATATATATATATATATATATATATATATATATATATATATATATATATATATATATATATATATATATATATATATATATATATATATATATATATATATATATATATATATATATATATATATATATATATATATATATATATATATATATATATATATATATATATATATATATATATATATATATATATATATATATATATATATATATATATATATATATATATATATATATATATATATATATATATATATATATATATATATATATATATATATATATATATATATATATATATATATATATATATATATATATATATATATATATATATATATATATATATATATATATATATATATATATATATATATGTATATATATATATATTTTGAGCATTTTAATCGTTTCGTTCCTTTAAAATGAAAGACGGTTACAGCTCAGTTCATATAAAGTTTTTTTTTTTTTTCTCGGGCTGAAGGCCACTGTTAGCCCGAGGGCTTTACAGTTTCACCGGGTTGAGAGGTGACTGAGCGCTTATGGCTCTCAGTTGAGACCTCTATATATAGGTAACCAGCACAAGGGCTCCCGAGAGGGAGCCTCGGCTTGACCGTTACCTTGTTTCGCGAGAGCGTCTGACTCGAGGGTGCCCGAGAGGGCCTAACCTCGGCTCGATCAGTTGCTTCCGACAGAGGATTATCTTAATTAATATCACTATTATTATTAACTACCTGTACCACCACTTCAGAATGCGTGGGCGCTGGAGAAGAAGTGGCGCAAGAAACTCCAGCAACGCTTCTATCTGTATGGACTGGGTCTACTAAGTTATGCATAAATTTGTACAGAGAAAAAGAAAGAGACCGAAGGCTAACCCGTGCGTTCTACGCCCGATTGGTGAGCTCAGTTCAAATTTACATTACCTTGTGGAAATAAAGGTCACAATATGCTAGGTTAGGTAAGATCTTGAACGCTGCTTCGCCATGCGCTTCGTCTCCGCATCAATGACCCTAAAGCCTTAGAGTTATTGCATAGGTTGTTTCCAAAACACTCGCTTTTTACATTTAAAATGATATCAAAGATAATATAGAATATATTATATATATAGCAACATTATCTATAATCGAGGCTTACAGGAGAGCCTTGTTTCTATTTGTATTTACTTATAATGTGCATAGTAAAAATATACAAATATACATAAGATTAAGATCACCTTTAATCTTCTTTCTTATAATATTAGGGATGAAAAACGAGCCCAAGTGATTTTTTTTTTTTTTTTTCTCGGGCTGAAGGCCACTGTTAGCCCGAGGGCTTTTACAGTTTCACCGGGTTGAGAGGTGACCGAGCGCTAATGGCACTCAGTCGAGACCTCTATATATAGGTAACCAGCACAAGGGCTCCCGAGAGGGAGCCTCGGCTTGGACCGTTACCTTGTTTCGCGAGAGCGTCTGACTCGAGGGTGCCCGAGAGGGCCGAACCTCGGCTCGATCAGTTGCTTCCGACAGAGGATTATCTTAATTAATATCACTATTATTATTAACTACCTGTACCACCACTTCGGAATGCGTGGGCGCTGGAGAAGAAGTGGCGCAAGAAACTCCAGCAACGCTTCTATCTGTATGGACTGGGTCTACTAATTTATGCATAAATTTGTACAGAAAAAAGAAAGAGACCAAAGGCTCGCCCCTGTATGCGTTCTACGCCCGATTGGTGAGCTCAGTTCAAATTTACATTACCTTGTGGAAATAAAGGTCACAATATGCTAGGTTAGGTAAGATCTTGAACGCTGCTTCGCCATGCGGTTCGTCTCCGCATCAATGACCCTAAAGCCTTAGAGTTATTGCTTATGTTGTTTTCAAAACACTCTTTTTACATGTAAAATGATATCAAAGACAATTTAGAATTTATTATATATATAGCAACATTATCTATAATCGAGGCTTACAGGAGAGCCTTGTTTCTATTTGTATTTACTTATAATGTGCATAGTAAAAATATACAAATATACATAAAATTAAAATCACCTTTAATCTTCTTTCTTATAATATTAGGGATGAAAACGAGCGCACAGTTTATGGTAAGTGATGTCTGCGTGTCATTATATCTACGTTTAACAAAGATTCAAGATGCGCATTTCTCAATCTTATTTCTATATAACAGGATGAGTTTTTGTGTCGTTTTGGAATTTTGTGTCGTTTGGTTCAGCTAAACTGCAGTTCGTTTCTAGCTGCAGAATTAATGGGTCTGCTCAACCGGGGTAGGACCACGCCCTCACAGAATACCAGCGTAAAATAGCAGCATAATGCTGCCCTGTTTCGTCTAATGAGTGCAGAGATCCGGAGACCTTTATTACTGGTGACGAGGCATTCCATATCAGTCCTCTAGGGTGACAACGCATCTGCATTGTTATGCTTCCTTGTCCAGGATGAATGTAGATGTCATGGGCCGCAGGAATCACTTGCCATCAGGTGAACTGTGTGCTCGTTTGTTACTCTCAATGTAATAAAGAAATGTATATATATATAGCAACATTATCTATAATCGAGGCTTACAGGAGAGCCTTGTTTCTATTTGTATTTACTTATAATGTGCATAGTAAAAATATACAAATATACATAAAATTAAAATCACCTTTAATCTTCTTTCTTATAATATTAGGGATGAAAAACGAGCGCACAGTTTATGGTAAGTGATGTCTGCGTGTCATTATATCTACATACATGCTTAACAAAGATTCAAGATGCGCATGCGTTTCTCAATCTTATTTCGATAAAACAGGATGAGTTTTTGTGTCGTGTTGGAATTTTGTGTCGTTTAGTTGAGCTAAACTGCAGTTCGTTTCTAGCTGCAGAATTAATGGGTCAGCTCAACCGGGGTAGGACCACGCCCTCACAGAATACCAGCGTAAAATGGCAGCATAATGCTGCCCTGTTTCGTCTAATGAGTGCAGAGATCCGGAGACCTTTATTACTGGTGACGAGGCATTCCATATCAGTCCTCTAGGGTGACAACGCATCTGCATTGTTATGCTTCCTTGTCCAGGATGAATGTAGATGTCATGGGCCGCAGGAATCACTTGCCATCAGGTGAACTGTGTGCTCGTTTGTTACTCTCAATGTAATAAAGAAATGTATATATATATATATTTTGAGCATTTTAATCGTTTCGTTCCTTTAAAATGAAATTTATTTTAATTTTCACATGGCTCTTTTCAAGTTACCGACTTGACGGTGTATTAAAACATTGGCGATTTATAGCATGAAAAATTCGAACTGTAAACTTATTGTTACAATTAATTACAATAGAGCCAATTATTACTAGGCCTTGATTCCAACGCCCAAGCTACTCAATCCTAAATCTAATGTAAACTCTTTGCAGCAAGAACATGCCACCTATTTTATATTTTTGTTAGTTCCCTAAGAAACGTGATATGATTATTATTAGTGCCCAACAATTGTTTTGAACATGACGTAGGTTTCTTTGAGATGATATCATCTGCAAGTCATATTTTAAAGTTGTGCAATGTTAACATTGTTAACAAATCTTATAATCTTAAGCACGCCTTGCCGTCAAGTTAAGGTAATTTCCTGGCATAGACTACCACGAAGGATTAAGTCGGATTACGTAGTATCCTTTTATTGCTACAGTGTTGTCATAGTTATAAAGAAGTAAAAAAGTTCGTGTCGAAATATGCGCTAACAAAATGATGTCGTTGACTTCGCGTGTCTCGTACTGAAGACCACATTGAAGGTCGCGGTTTTTAAAAGTTCAGAGTTTAATATCCATGTGTTTTTTTTACATATAATTATTTACCTGTGCTGTGTTTCCTCTAGAAAGAAACCAAAGTGTCTGCAGAAATCGCTTACCATAAGGGAAACTGTGTTTCGTTTGTTACGCATAAAATTATTAAAAATCTCTCGAGTTATTTCATGGTATATCTGTATCTTTTTTTGAATGCTCTTAAGTTTACAAACCACTGCAATTGGAACGCTGTGGGCAATACTTATTATGTAAGTCCACGGTATACTTGTTCCTACCGACATATTATATATGATATATATTGTGTACCTATAATACGTAATACATTGACTTCACAAGAGGCTCTCAGGCTGAGGACGGGTATAGTAAAGGATGGAATGTTTTACGGCTCTTAAAAAAGCAGTAAACTTTAACGTTTAGATGAGACAGTTTCGAATTGTTATTTTTAAACAAATGGGTGGGAGGAACGCGACTTGTCCTTCCAATTATCAAGTGACCCGGCCGGCTGGGCTAGTAATTGAATCAAATTGTATTACCCAGGTGACCAATAAAATGCACTCTGCCGCCTCACCAATTAGTGTATTGGTTTTATCACATCGTGTTTTAGAATAGGAATACACGCTTTCTGTTTAAACGAAATGGTTTTATTTTAACGAATAATGTTACATTGTTTCTTAAGATCATCTTATCCAACTCGAACAAAATATTTAAACTTGGATAGAGAAATTATTTTAATGAAATTATATATGGTACCATGTTCCATGTGAATGGAAAATTTTGGAAGACTCTTTTGAATATAATAATTACGAATACATCTTTGGGTAGGCTTACATTTGTGACGTGTTAAAGCAGACTCAAAAGAGCAAAACATATTTGGAATACAAAAACAATTTATACGAATGTATTAGAAAAATAAATTGAACTTAAAATTCCATCTAAAGTATAACATAGCTATTATACAATTCTCCCCACGGTAAAAATGTACATTAAATAAATCCTTAGTAATGAATGAACACCCAGGAAGGGTCGATGTCACGTAATCAGAGAGCTAATCTCTAGTGTCAACTCACGTGCGTGGGTTCGTCTCTTTCTCTGAATACAATGCGCCCCTCAGAATATGTAAATGGTGTTTTGTGTTGAGATGAATGCACCGTCAATTATTGTATTATAGTCATATGTTTCGATTAAATGAAATGAACCACTTGCAAAGCAACAATTAAGGTTTAAAGTTCTAGTTATTTCTTCCATAATTTGCATATATTTAAAAAGAATTATGTTCATGAAAAGAATTAATTTTTCCTATTTATTACATGGGTATAAATGAAGAAAATATGCAAACTTAGATAAAAAATAGCACTGAGGTACAACTCCACGATAAAAGCATGGGCAGCTGTTTTTTTTATATACGGTATATGTCCGAGATATGACAAAAAAAACATTTCGATGACACGTTAAATTCTTTGCTCATAAAGCCTGGTTAGTGTTCCACAATTTTAAGAAGCAAGGCCCAGTGTGGGCAAGCATGTATGTAGCTGAGATGACAATAAATTATAGTGTAGACTAATCACTTACTTGGTTGTTGTTAATTTTATTTTTATCGAAATATTTTTTAGTTTACATAATTCACTGTATAGAAGATGTATACGTAGTAGTATTACGACGTAACTATGTCCTAGTGATCGATTTCGACCACGGCGATGAATATCTGATTATTACCAGATGACAAATTGTCATCCTCTTCGCAACTACATATGTCCTCGTGATCAGTTTCGACCACGGCTATAAATATCTGATTATTACCAGATGACAAACTGTCATCCTCTTCGCAACCACATATGACCTCGTGATAAGCTTCGACCACGGCGATAAATATCTGATTATTACCAGGTGATAAACTGTCATCCTCTTCCCTATTCCGATCCAATAAGCTCGAGGAAGCATCAGGTGCAGTGTCAAGAACACGATACGTACCCTCTGTATGAACCAACCGGATCGATTTTAACCATTCTTGGTACATTAAGCCGAAGCCATCGGGTTTTAATTGATCTTTATCCTCTTCAAAAATTGGAAAATAAATTACCTTATTGTTAATTACAACACGAATCGCATAAGTACTTTGGGACAGAGGTGTCAAAAGAATTTTCCAGACAAGTCATACCGTATTCTAATAACACTTGCCAAGTTTTCGGATACAAAATTTTTCACCGATGGGTATGAATACCATCAGTTTCATTCGATCTCTAAATTTCCCTGAGGGCCGTTCAAATTATGCTCTGCCATCTATAGTACTTAAATTGCGGTTATCTTGATTAAAATCTCCATGTTCAATTTGCAAACACAGCTGCTGCGGGGGGACATGTGAATAAATGAAATTTACGGAACGTATGCAATACATTTATATTAAGATACCACCTTTGTTATATATATGTTTATATGTTCATCACAAGTTAATTTCGATATGTTCTTAGATCTTTTGAAATACACTTGTCTAAACTAATCCATGCGTATTTATTTATACGTACGTTAATTTTATATTTGTTTAATTATGCACTGTCTAATATTATTATATTATGTTTATATTAATTATATTAATATATTATATTATTTCCCCAAATCATTGACTTAATGTCGGAGTGCAGAGTAGTTCATTCACTTGTATTTGATAAACTCTATGTAAAACTGATACGTTGAAGATTACGTAACAACAATAAATAGTTTATTATCATTTTGTCTAAAATAGATGTCATTGTGATTGTCGTATGCGCAGGTCAGGGAGCATGAATCACTTTACATTCATATCTACGCGAACAGAGTATAAAGGACTTAGCAATACCAGTGCGTAAATTTTATGATAAAAACCAAATATTTGTTTGACTTTTCTTTTTTAAGTTTTTTTTCGTTTTATTTCTCGTGTTATTTGGCGCCTTGTCCACCTTGTATAAAATTGCTTTTTTAACTGTAATGACCATATTTATTTTAATGACCATTTTTATTCAGGTTTTTCAATTCGAATTCGTTAATGAAACAATAATATAATTATTAATAATAAACTTATAGACGAAGCACGTCAGTTCAAAAACGTAACCAAAAGTAACAAGCAAGTATCCTGTATGAACATAAAATATGCACACAAGGGTCATGTCCATAGAAATATATACATATTTCTGTCTTTATGCTAATAGAGGTGCTCCTTATTCGTTTGTTTAACACTGGTAAGTTATACACCATTGTAAAGGCTAGTTATGTTCTGATAAATTGAAAATGGAACACTTGTTAAGAGCTTTTTTTTTTTGTAAATATTTCCCACTGATTATTCTAATGTGTATGTAAAATTTACAACGGATTAAGACTTTAGAACAATTGGTAATTGTGGCGATGTATATAAGAAACAATTAACTCCTTTGTTGTCCGTGATTGAGCCAAGAAGCAGTTGCAGCAAAAACTAGCTGTAGCAGCAATAGGTCGGCTCTACTGGAGTTGACCCAACTTTTTTTTCTATTTTTTATGACCACAAACAACCCACAGCGGTATCAACCTACCGGACTGAACTCAGAAGTGCGTAAAATATTCGTTTTAACAGTAACAGTCTAGTCTAGCTTCTAGATGTAATCTGAATGGGCAGGCATGGCGCCGCCCGCACTAAATTACTACCGTTAAATACAATAATGCTAGTTTCCTTCATTACGGCGATATTAGGGTTCTTGGGCCAGAATTCAGGTAACGGGACACTCTATCTCATTCGTCAGGAGTTATAATGCATTAGCATCTTGAATCTTTCATGTGGATCACTTATCATCTGATGAACAGTTTGCTCTATTGTCAACCCTAATGTCGTAAAAACGGTACCATATGCGTTGGATGATATTGTAGCCAAGAACTACTTTATATTAAGTAAATAAAGTTTTTACTGTTAGATATATCATTTTTATATGCATTTATGTCTTTCGTTCAATTTTAAGTCTGACTATGGCGCCCTCAATGTGACCGGCATAAAAATATTAGAAGCATTTGTAGCAACAATTTTAAACTGTTTAATGACCCTCGGTTTTGGGGGCAACGAAATGCTGTGTCATGTACTCCGTACGTGAGTAACATTAAATATTAGAGCGCACTCTTGAACCTTTTCAAGGGCTATGTAAGCAGATTGCCCATAGAATTCAAAGAGAAACGTGAAAACGGTCCAAATGGGAACTTATCGTCTAAACATTAAAGCATAAAATACAAAAATAGAAAGTACACACGTGGTTTTTAACAAATTTCAAGTTAAGAGTGTCCGCAAACGTTAAAATAAAAAAAAATAGTCAAATGATCTCAATGTGTTCTAATTGAGTAAATGCGAATCAAACCTTATGTATATTTCTTAAAGTTGTTTTATGAACGAAATCGAAAGTTATGTTGTATTTTTATTTTTAAAAAAAGTAGTGGTAGGTTGTAGTGTGTAGTGACGGTCTTGGTCTTTGAATATTTTGGTTTTTTGTGTCATTTGACATTAAAAACAATAAATAAATATAAACGTGCAATCAATTCAAACTTTTCAAGATCAATGTAAACTAACATTTGAATTGATAAAGGATTATACTGATTCACGCGGCCCATCACATCTGTTCATTCATCCTTGACAAGGAATCATAATGCAGATGTATTGTCACCCTTGAGGACTGAGATGGAACGCCTCGTCACCATTAATAAAGGTCTCCGGATCCCTACACTCACCAGCTTGAACACAGTAGCATTATGCTGGCTTTTTTACGCTGGTATTATGTGAGGGCGTGGGCCTACTCCGGTCGAGCTGACCCATTCATTCTGCAGCTAGAAAAAAAAATGCAGTTTAGCTCTACCACTGTAAAAATGCGCAAGATACACACGCGTTGATTGAAACCCACAAAACTAAACACTGTTATTTCACGCTGGTATTCTGCCAGAGATTCTTCACGTCGCTTTGACAAATTAGGTTCCATGTGGATCTATCACTATGTTAAACTTTATGTGGCTTAAAGTTGTTATATTAACGAATTCAAGAATATGCAGTATTCGTATTATTAAAATTAATAAAAATAATAAAAAAAATATTAAAAAGAGTGCAATTTTTACTTTTTTCTGAATATATGTTTGTTCACTAATCCAGGTTACATCGATATTTAAATAAATAAAAATAAATGTTTCACAGTATACTTGATTTGTAAACTGCTGGGTACATGATATTATAAACTTGCATTTATAAGGTATTTCTCTTAAAAGTTCCAGGTGTGAAAATTATCTGGTCATATTTTAAGGTCAATTACCACTGCAAGTTTTTTTATTTATACAAACTAATATTAGTTTATATAAATAAAATATATCGTACGAGTCTGTTTTATTGCATCAATAAATTGTATACAATATACAATATTCTTTAATTGTGTGATAGTGAGAATGATTGAGTTCACAGATCACTGTTTACACTAAAGATATATTAAGGAAAGAAACGGAAATACTTCGTAATCAGCTGACGTATATGTTTTGCCCGTTAGTTTATTAAAAGCTTTTCATAACACACGAGAAAATAATCAATTTTTTATTTTCTTACAAACATTGATTCCCTGTTTTATATCTATTTTGTATTAGAACAGTTTTGTTTATTAGTGGTCGAGCTACGCTGCAGTTTGTTTCTAGTTGCAGAATGAATGGTCAGCTCGACCGGGGTGAGACGCACCCTCACAGAATACCAGCGTAAAATAGCAGCATAATTCTGCTGTGTTTCGTCTGGTGAATGTAGGGATCCGGAGACCTTTATTACCGGTGGACGAGGCATTCCAACTCATTCCTCAAGGATGACAACGCATCTGCATTATGAGTCCTTGTCAAGGATTAGCGTAGATGTCATGGGCCGCAGGAATCACTTACCATCAGGTGAACTGTGTGCTCGTTTGTTACTCTCAGTGTAATTAAAAAAAATACGGAGTGATACAAATTATGCTAATATAATCTTTATTTTTATATAAATTAGTTTCTTCGAGGTCGAATTTAAAAGTCATGGGCCGCAGGAGTCATTTACGGCCTAAATATAATAAAAAATGAAATACGTTATAACCCTTGGCTTGATAATAATGGTAAAAAAACCATTTCGTCAATTTACAAATACAAACTAGGGTTGTAGAGGTTCACGGTCTCCCCATTTTGTCAAATGAATTATGGGGTGCGGCGTATGGGTGTGCATTGCCTGCCTATATAATAAGTAAAATATGGGAAAGCTCATTTCATATTAGTCACTATTGAATTAATTATCCGATATTGTAATATGAAATTTTTATTTAAAAATAAGCACTATTTTTAGAGTAAAAGTAATAGTGGAAAAAGTTTATGCATTATTTATCAAAAAAAATTTACGTAAAATTGACTCAAAACCTCTTAAGATATCATAAAGTAATTTTTTATAACTATATAATTTATATATTTTTATAAGTTTAGTCTGCATCACTCCTCGCTTTTCTTGGTATACGTACGTATTAATTTATAGAAACTTAGTACGACACTAAAAGGTTTATTAGCTACCTATTTGTATAACGAGAATGTTGATCTCTAAAGTGAAGATAATATTACCATAAGCAAAAAATATTTCCATATTAATGCAACGCATATTGTTGCAAAAAGTCAAGTAATAATATCGTAAATAACAGTAATTAAGCTTAGTACACAAATAGTAACACAAATACATACACATGAAATAAAGCTTATTTACGGTAAAACTGTAACTGAGTTTTGTTTTGCGTTTAATTATAATTTTTCCCCCCCGTGTCATGAGTGAAGAAGTGAGTCGGGAATTTTAAAAAGTTACAATTAATAAGTTTAGTTTTATAACACAAAGATGTTAAGATTAATTACATTGTATATTTGTCGCTACCATTTCAACAAACCTATCTAGTATGCACATATGGATACAACATATGTGGGATAGAATTAAATGTTTTGTGCTTAACCTATGTTGCAGTATCTATTAGAGTTTTGGTTTTTTATATCAATGGTTTTAATCTGTGGTATTAGAAGAAAAACTTTGACACGCGAAAGCAATAACTTGAGAAAATGAAGGTTACAACAATTTAATCGTACGTACATTTGTCAATCGTAGTTTTCGTAGGTTTTGTTAAATAAAAGTAAGATTAACGAAAATTAATATGAAAACAGTTTTAAGACGGTTATTCCAAATGGTACTTACAATATCGAGAGCTATTATGGTCTATTCTCTATGGCTGGTATGTAATTTTATCTGTGGATGACGAAGCATCTAAAAATGTCCACTAATCGATAATGTCGCATTTGAACGGGGCGTTATCTTTTGTTTTAAATACAATCACGACTCCACTGAACGCTTCCATATCGCTTATGATGCCCTTTTGAATGATTGTTAGTAATAAGAAAGAAAAGGACGTAACGTAAAAATTACGTATATTAGATAAAATTATGGTTGGATATTTTTGGCTATTTGGATTTATCTTTTTAAGTTATACGTAAGGTCCAAGATAACAAAGAGAGACAGTTTATGTTGATTGCATTCCTAATTTATAAATATCTGCATACAAATTATTATTATATCTACGGTGTAATTGATCCAAGTAGTAGGCTTCGACCTGTGTCTTAGTGTACTAATACAATAGCATACTAATATCTATTTTCTTCCTTATCACGTTCGTTATCATTTGAGTATAATTCATTGACGGCCATTTGGAGTAGTCAGATCACCTGTCTGTTGCGAGTTGTGGATTCGATCTCGGCCGAGGCAGTTGTGCATATATTGTTGTTTTTCGGACTGAAGTGTGTTTGTTTCATGTATGCCCCGCGACTGAACCTTCGTTTGATCGACGCCGTGTTCGAAATCAATGAGAAAGACATCATAATTATGAGTTGGTTGATTAGCCACTGGTTGGGACGAAGCACAATCATGATTCACCTGGTTACTACTGTATAAGTCACCTAAATGCTTTTAAGGACCTTATCACAATCTCTGATATGCAAAGCGTCTATACATATAATATATTTAATATTGAAGGTTATCTGTAATTATCAAACATTTTACTTATTATCGCATTCAAGGTGAACTTATAACTTCGTACCAGACTGCAAGTCTGTTTCAAACCATCGTTCACTACATAAATACTTTTAATTAATAATTTTAAACTAAATTACTTGATAACTTTTATTCAAAATGTTTGTATATATCGGTCTCATTATATAAATTCCTTTTTTAAATTTAAACACGATCCTTAAATTTGGTAAGGCTGACTCTTCTTGATTCGGTAAATCGGCTTCTCTAATATACATTTTTATAAAATACTATTTGGCAAATTTTATAAAACGTATTAATTTAAAATCTGCCATTTCATGCTACAAAGCATATATCAATGTATCCTATTAATAAACTGACAGTCACTTATTAAAACTATTATAAACAGGTACGAATGTTATATAAAATTAATTTCCCTATTCACGGTACGCTGGATGCTAGATAGCGATCCGAGTTGAGGTCTCGTACCTCCTTATGAGGGTCCCGCGGATCGTATTATCGCCCCCCCCTCTGTTGTCGTCGACGTTCTTCGTCCACAGGGGTCGGAGTGCAGCGATGGTGCAGCAGCAGTCTCCGCGCCAGCTTCGCAGCATCGCCCGCTCACGAGTCTAATTAGATAAAGCTGTAAAGGTCTCTGGACCAACAGCAATACTCACACACACACAAAAAAAAACGGTACGCTGGATGCATTTTCACGATGAATTAATATATCAATGAGTATATCATAATTATATCAAATAAACTTGAGTACGATTCAAATTTCTGTTACTTAAATGGGAATATATTTGAAATACTTTCGTTAAATCGAAACAGTATCGTCTTTGATATTATGATGGATTGCAGCTGGAGTTGTGCGTTGCACCGCGTAATCGATTGCTCTACAATACAAGTGCCTATCGAGACTGCATTCGGAATTGATTACTTCCAGCGCTAGAGGTGTTCTGCCATCCTGAAAATATGTTTGATGCAAATATCGATATAATAATTGTACCTACATATATATTGTAATACTACTTATGATTGAAAATTTTATTATTTCTTATTATGCTTTAGCATGATGTAATACTTTTGTGCTTTACAAGGTTACTGCATCTCGTATTACCTCACTAGACTCACTGCTGCCTGCACCTTTGACCTTTGAACGTTATTCTAAGTACATAAGTGCACAATACTATTGTAGATTTCATCAAACAAGCAAAGAAATATGACGGAAGCAGGTGGATCAGGGATGGGATTGCATCGTGGGATGGGAGATGTGGACTTAGATGGACAGCAGTGGACCCAAAAATGACGTTATGCTAGATTCCTGTAATTTCTGAATCGTTTCTAAAAATTAGTGCGATATCAACAGTCAAGTATTGTATTAAATATTTTATTAATGGTGAAAGGGCATTCCATCTCAGTCCTCAAGGGTGACAACGCATCTGCATTATGATTCCTTGTCAAGGATGAATGTAGATGTCATGGGCCGCAGGAGTCACTTACCATCAGGTGAACTATGTGCTTGATTGTTACTCTTAATGTAATAAAAAAAAAGAGATGGCAACATAAACATACTCGCATTGTAGTTGTTTAATTGTTTTTTTAAAAACTAATCGAGTAAAGAGTTTCTATGTCATTGTTAAACTTTCAACTGTTTATGGCAACGTCGGTATGTCTGTGAATTATTTGTACATACTATTACAATAAAGTATAATACACATCCATTAAACGTAACGTCTTTTCTGCATTACTTAAATAAAGTTAATGTTAGAAATTTAAAAAATTGTACAATAAAACTTGTTAGGGCAAATTATCAAATGGCAGAATGGACAAAGTACACATTTTTTTTAAATATTGCCAGCGTTAAGTAGGCTTAATACCAATCACATTGCATAAAAACTTCATGGAAGAGGCTAAATGATAACACTAGCCACCCAATGTTGTAACAAACAGACACTAAATCGTTAAGCGTGCTGCAGATACGGGCGTTGTGGTGATAATAATAAACTCATATCACTTCAAGTGGCAGTAAATCCACGTTAATTGTACCTACATATGCGGCCACTGTCTTAAGAGGAAAGGTTGATGCACCCGTCCAACCAAAGAAAGCACGGTTTCAGTAGAGGCTTCTGGAACTTTCTATTTTTCTTTTTTAAATATATACTTTTAGTCACATAACGTGTCAGTAAGTGATGGAGTATGTTCGAATTTTTGTTTGACAAACTCCATCTTTGTTTTAACTACAAATGACCGGGTATTAAAATGTCTACAGTTTTGTGCTTAACATATATGTATGAGCAATAACAATTGGTGCAGATTCGTATATTTTACGTATCTCGTATACTTTAAAAAGAGTAATTCAATTTTTTTTTTACCTTGACAGACATTAAACGTTACATGTCGATGATAATATAAATTATTTTTAAGTTTCTTTAGGTATTTCGTATTAAAACATTTAAGTAGCCGATTTTAAATGTAAATTGTAATCGAGGACAGTGATAATAGTTGCAATATACATTTATCCTCGTTGGTCGTCGGTTGCCTTTTTTTCTTTGAGATTCAATCTAGATCCGCATCTCTTGCCTTCTGCCGGTGAGGACAACTGAGCGATCACAGCTGCTTGTAAGCATGTATAACACTCGTTTAAATTACCTATGCAAATAAAGCTATAATAAAATATTTATTACGTGAAAGTGCCACGCTGCAGTTAATAATTAGGCACAGCACGATTGATTTACCTTAACCAGAAAACGATCAATATCGTCATCATCACGGCCTATCCATAGTGTGATTCCGAACATAGGCCTTCCCATAGGATTGCCACAAATACACGAACCTGAATCACTGAAACACAGGTAACGAGGAATTCCATCAAAGTCTTCTATGACAACGCGTTGGGCGCATACTTAGAAACTTAGAACTTCGAAACAATTCTTATGAATAAAGAAAGTATAACTTCAACGTACATATGTTCGTAAAAAATATACACATTCAATAATTAATAATCGCGCAATAATATAGCTACTCAAATAAAAAACTCATTAAATTCATAAAATATAAAACATATCTAATAATTATAATAATTAATTTCATTTTGTAATTATCATATCTTTTAATTACACCTAATTATTACGCCTAATTAGAAACATTTAAAAAAAGCATCCATAGCTCGTTCTTTTTTAAAATTGGAGAGTAACATTTCTTTCTTGGCTTTTCTATTATTTTGGCGACAATTCAAAATATAATCTGAATTTTATTTTATTAAAAATGGACAAAAATAAAAGTTGTGACGCGTCAACTAGGAAAATAATTGTTAATTTACATATATTTCATAAGTGGGCGTACAGAAGAATAGCTGCGCATTTAAATTGTTCTGTTAAGAAAGTTTTTAATGCAATTGATCATTATAAAACACATGGAACTGTTGATAATGTTCTTAGAAAGGCTCGGCCAAGAAAAACCTCTCCCAAAGAAGATACGCTAATCATTCGTGTTTAAAAAGACCGTGTTGAAAAAGAGTTAAAAAGACCCAAGTTAAGACTCCAACCAGATTAAAAATTAAGTTTTTTTGCCTGATGACCCGAGAAACATCTTGTCAAGACTGATACGCCAAAGATTAGTGGAAGCTAAATTGTTTGGAAGAATCTCTGGAAAGGTACCGCTTCTTACTAAGCAACACCCAGAGAAACGATTATCATGCGCTAAAAAATATGTTAATTGGACGGTACGAGAATGGAAAAAAGTGTTATTTTCAGATGAAACAAAAATAAATATGGTAAATTCCGATGGAACGCGCTACGTTAGACGTCTTGTAAACAATGCTTTCAATTATAAATACATAAGGAGTATGTATAGTCAAGCACGGTGGCGGTAACATTAAAGTTTGGGGGTGTTTTTCCGGATGTGGAGTTGGACCCGTTCGGAAGATTGAAGGTACAATGGATCAATGGCAATACAAAAATATCTTGGAGCACGCGACTCGGACGATCATTTGCCTGTAACCTGGATCTTTCAGCATGACAATGACCCTAAACACACGGCTAATAGCGTCAAATGTTTCCTTAGCGAACAGCGTCCGTTATAGACTGGCCAGCAAATAGTCCGGATTAAATCCGATAGAAAATCTGTGGTATATTGTTAAATAGAAAGTCTCAAACAAACGTAACACCAGTCAAAACGAACTATATGACGCATTTGTTGAAGCATGGAATTCAATTCCCTTAGAAAAATGTATGAAATTGATTGAATCAATGCCACGTCGTTGCAGTGCTGTTATTCAAAATAAGGGATACCCCACTAAATATTAATTATTACTATTGGTAGGCTGTGGATAGTAGCTATATCGTAAATAACAATACTAATTACTAATACTTAAAAAATATTGTTTTTTTATACTTTTTGTTGTTTCTAATTAGTTGACCATTATTGTTCATACCTTAAAACTGATTAACTTATTAACTTAAAAATGTTTGTCCGTAATGTAATATTGAAACTGCACTTGTGTAATGGGATTTATATTGTTTTTCTAATAAATGATAAATCGTTAAACATACTGTTGTCCTATTTATTGTTTAATTTCCATATAATAAATATACATAAAATAAATTATACGACCACCAAGTAAATATATATATATATATATATATATATATATATATATATATATATATATACACACATATTTATACATAACTGTTAAAATTATTATTTTAACATAAAATTTAACAAAATTAATAACATCATTTATTTCTTGTGTATTTGTTGAGTTCATAAGCTTAAAACAATCGGTTGTAACGTCCGTTCTTCTGATTTTGTTGTTTCAAGGCCGCCGAAAAAACCGAAATGTATTTAAAATGTTCATTAATTTAAAATTGTGGCATTTAAATTTTATTGATATTAAATTTATTATTTTTAAAAAGTTGTCAGAGGCTTTATAATGTTGATTTGTAATGAGGTTTTTTTTTTTATTTCTTTACGAAACTCCTTGTAGTATCTGATAGCATTAACAGGCAATGTTAATTTTGTCTAATCATCATTTTGATAATTAACATCCACATTTCTAATCATAATATTAAAACTACCTTAGAGTGGTTTATATTGTTTACTAATATAAGTTTATGTCTGACATAGTATCAGGTATCGATCTTACAGTGGAAGAGCTACGCTGCAGTTTTTTTATAAATGCAGAATGAATGGGTCAGCTCGACCGGGGTAGGACCACGCCCTCACAATACCAGCGTGAAATAGTAGCATCATGCTGCCGTGTTTCGTCTCGTGAGTGTAGGGTTCCGAAGGTCTTTATTACTGCTGACGAGGCAGTCCATCTCAGTCCTCAAGGGTAACAACGCATCGGCATTATGAAACCTTGTCAAGGATGAATGTCGATGTCATGGGCCGCAAGAATTGTTACTATTAAGTTATTTAAAAAAACAGTCTATTATTCCAGCCGATCTTCTTACCTGAATATATTCCGACCCACAACCCTGCCCTGTCTCCATTACCCACGCCTTAGCTAGCTAGCGGAGCGCAACGTGCCTCATACTGGTTTAATAATGTAAATATATATGGATACGTTTATATATTTTCTTCAATATGTTTTTCTAAACAATGACGCGTAAAGACATACTTGCATGTCATTAAATAATCCTAACCGACGTTTTATCTTTAAAAAATCCCGCATGCACCCATACAATGCAAATCTCGTCATCTCTTTTTACTATTTGTTCCGTTAATTTACTGTTATAGTGTTGGGATCTATTGATTATTTAAAATTGTCGAGGTTAAGCAACGTTCCACGTGTTCAAATTATAGATTTTTTTATATTACTTTTCGTGATTCAGTAGCAAGATAACTCATGCAAACGAGTTTGATTATCTGTATCCCAATTTGACATAGTCCCATGAAAGATATCCCTGTTCTACTATTCAATGGTCTAGGATGAAATGATTGTGGTTTTTAATAACATAAGTTGCTTTAATTGCCAAAAGGTCCATTAATGCAACTTTTATTGTTCGTTTTACCTTTTTGTAGCACTACAAGGATTTGAATTGTTTAATTATATATGTACACTACCGTATAAAATATTAACTACGGAAATAACTTATAGTATCATGTGGCAAATATTCATTTTGTATTTATGATCAGCTTGGGTATCATAATAAATATTATTCATACTACTTTAAACAAGACAGACATCGTTTCTTTTTTTACAACGGATGAGTGAACTACTTCGAAAAAACGTTCAAAGAACGGCAAAATGCATCACTGATTTTCTGGTATGATTGAAGACAAATGGAGCAGAAATAGATTTTTTAGAAATAGTTCCTTTCAATAATAAAATCAAGTTCATGCTAAGCTAATTGTTACAAAACCCTTCCAATTATGAAGAACTCATAGGTCTTCAGTGATGACAACGCTCTATCATTAATGTCATCCATCCAACGTGCCCACGCGGATGAACAAAGATGTTACGGGCCGAAGTTGTCACTTAACATCAGATGAATTGCGAACTCCATAGGATAGTAATCCATATGATAAGAATTAAAAATTAAGAGCCCTTTCTACTTAAATTTTCTTGGAACCTTAGTCGCTTAAACATCAAGCTAAATATTCACTGTTAACTAAGCAAACGAGAACTAAATAAATTCGGGACCCTTCACATTTCAATGTTTATTTATCACTCCAGTTATCATATACCAACGGCTACGCGACGTTACTGTTTTTTTACAACGTCTTAATATTCCTCTCCGGAAGCAGTTTTTTAAGAGGGTCGTAAAAATAAGCTTCTACATCGTTGCTTGCCGTCGTAAACTATTTTTATTCATATCCAAAGGGGGTTAAACGTATTGATTGTTATACTCATCTGACATTTATTTTAAAATATAGTGTAAACATACTGCATAATTATTTTTTATTATTTGCTTATTACTTGATATACTTGTAACTTTTTATCCAAATGTGGAAGTCGACTTTCATAAAGAGTTTCATAATTTAAGAGTTTACGAATGTTGCAACAACACAATATCATTTTTCTGACCTTGATATTTACGTTGTAAAATATTGATTTGATTGATTTATCGAATAATTATTTGAGTAGTTATGGTCAGAACGAGATATCGTCATAACTTCATTGTGCAGATACATTATGTATATAAATAAATATACCAATCACATTAATCTTTAGTTTGCTGCATTTTGCTGAAATTCGAGTTAAGGACTAACGGTTCAATAAACAGACACGCAGACCGTCGATACTACTTTCTTATTTAATGTGACCCTCAAATAATCAATATATTAAAAAAAATCTGTATTGTCCCGCTTTAAATAAATACGTAGCAGGTGCTTGGCAGCAGTGTCGTCATACAGACACATACGGTTTATCTTTCGGTGTTGTTGTCATTTAAGTATTCTCATTTTCCTTAGTTTTAACAGGGAGCGATCAAAATTGGATGAGCTACAAATGAACCTTAAGAATGCATATGTCAAATCGATAGTAGCATACATACAATATTAGCGTACAAATAACATTATTACTATACGTTTGTAATATTTATAATAGATTGTCTATTGTAATTGGCTAGAACTGGCAACTCAATTATTGACAAACTTAATATTTATTATCTACATTTTGTTTATTTGTGGACGATAGACTCCATCAGATTTCTAACCGCGAACTGTTTTTTATCGGTCTCTCATAAAAAGTACTATTCCGCCTTTTTTCTTTTGCACGTTTTGTAGAAATATGCACATTGTCACGTACACAATTTCCTGGAGGTATATATTTCACTTCGTGAAAGCAGAGGCGCGCGGGTAAGTTAGCTCAGGTTCCTTGCATTCGCTGATATTTGCTTTCAATTGCATAATATCAAGGACTGTTTTAATTTACTTCCTGTGTATTGCGTTTACACACATATGATAATTCTTGTAATAAACAATGTTAATCGATGATTAAAATGTTTGACCAATTGGATCTCTATACTTATGAGAGAAATGAGCCTAATTTCTAAAAATGCTTCTTAATTTAAACCTATTTAAATATTTAAATAGCACTCGAGTTATAGAATCATCAATATATCGATAATTAATAGGGTTTATTTCAAAAGTGCGAAAGAGTGAGAGAGAGATTGTAGTTGATGATCACTAATGCAATTTTCTAAAAGAAGATTTCATTGTAACTGTTAAAAAACTTTCATTTCAATACGTCATTTGTTAAATTTTTATTTTTTTTGGGCAACAAATAGCATTGAATAAAAAAATATTGTTACCATTAAAAATACTACACTAGACAAATCAGTTTCCACTATTGAGTGATACAGTTCGTTGAGTAAGCAGGGGTAATAACAATTGTAAAATGACGTAAATTACTTGCATTTTTTATACCATAGACAGCTAAAAATATATGTTTAGTATGATATTTTTTTAATTACAGATTGTATTTATAATCAAATTAATCGATTTTACTATATATGCTATATTGTTTGTACGAACTTTTATAGACTAGTTTTTGTATTAATTGATTCGGCATAGTATTCGGAATAGTGAATGATTGAACTTCGGCAGAAACTGTCTCTTGAACATTGCAATGATAATTTCCTCACAAGTTTCCTACTAAATTATAATTACTTTATACAATATAATTTACAAGTGTATCTCTTCCTTCACTGTAATTATTCCGTTTTGAATTCATAATGTTTATATTTAAGACGCGTGTGACCAAAGAGTTCGCCGGTTTAGTTACGTAAATGTATATTCACCAGTTTATAATTCTCAAGTACCGTTTAATCAAGGCGAATAGCGTTTTCTCTAGATGGTAGAATAAAACCATAAAAAACCGAAGTGAAATATATATAATATTGTGAATACTTATATATATTATATTCATATATATAATTTTTATATTCTGCAGTGATTCGTGATAGATAAAATGGCATCGCATACCGTCCAATTTTATAATATATTAGTTTGTGATTTATTCACAATACCTCGTCAATGAGAATTGAAACAATGCGCAGCTGCATTTGACCTCACCCTAACTTAGAAATACAAATGTCCATACTTGCAACACCATTTCACAATTATCTTGAACAATTGAAATCAATTACTTCAGAACTTAAGTAATAGTTAAAAATTTAAATGGATAATTTAAATATTGTTCTGCGTTATATTATTGTTAATTCAAAGTGTTGTTTGGATGTGTGCATGCATAAATAAATAATTGAAAATACGTACATAATGTATGGTTGTGTATTTTACAGTTTGGTTTTTACATATGTATTTAATATTTAGTTATCTGCAGTCATACGTCTTGCGCAGATGTTACGTGCATATGTATTTTTATGCAAAAAACTTAACAAATGAAAAAGTGATTTTCATAATTTATTAATATTGTAAAACAGTTCATAATTCTCAATGCCAAGCATATAAAATATCAAACATTACGATATTGCAGTAAGTAAAAAGATAGTCTTTACATTTTATTTTAATTCTATTCTGTATAATTTTTACCAGACTTTAAATTAAAGTTTGAGGATTAATCAAAAAGTTCGCCGAACGGACGCTAAAGACGGTGGAATTTAAGATAATATAATTTTCCCTTTTCGATATATTCTCTCTTATTTGCCCTGCTGTACAATCGGTATTTTTTTAGGTTACGTAGGTCTTTTGTAATTTTTGGGAACAAATGATTATCGAAATGAGGCTTAATCTGGACTTATAGGATGGGTGATTAAAACCGCACTTGTGTAAGGTAGCCATCGCAGCAGACTTGAGCATCTTGCAAAAATACATTTCGAGACCACTTTCCCCCTTTTCCCCCGTTTTTTCCACAACGTCTTGTTTCAATTAGAGTAGCGTAATACGTTGTTATGAGATTCCGCGGTCATAATCTTCCCTGCCGTATACCATATCTTGAACTTCTAACGCGGTGCCACAGCGTCTCAGTAATAATTTGGTTCATGATATTATTGGAGCTCTCGTTGTACAATTTCAATAATTCGCGTGTACGTACATTCGACTCGTTCAAGCTTCTAAAGCGGTCGTGAGCAATTGGTCGGCTTCAAACTCATCTTGCAATCCTTTGCCAAGATATTCATGAAGGGTGGACAAAATGATTGTAGATGATTTTCCCACCATACCTGCTGTCCTTTCTTCAAACGACCATCTTCGAGTACAATTGTGTTAATGAATCAGTTGGACTGAAAAAAAATCGTATTTACAGTTTTAATGAGCTAATAAATAGTAGCAGCTTAAAATATATACAAGTATAAAAAAAATAAAAATAAATTTATTGGAATTATTTCCATTTAAATACTCTGCGGGAAGTTTCCCATCGGATGTTATAAATTGTTTACAATGACGTCAACATAATCGACACTAAATGAAAATTTCCATCGGAAATGAAATAACTGCCTGGATTTGAAGTATTTTTCACAAGAGAATTGCGTTGTTGGTTCGGAAATCCCATTACTACCCACATGCTGTGACTCGAATTCTATTCGGCCCCTTGTAATAAATGTAAAGCTACGCCCCTATTGGTCCCGAGGGTTAATCGTAGTCGATACCACTAATGGTTTTCCGTTTTCGATTCTGTTTAAATACAGCCTTTAATTTTCCCACGAGAGCTCGACATTATTATCGTTAAAAGGCTTTAGTAAAATATTTTTTTTGTTATTTTATTATTGTTATTCTGAGCATTTCATTTGAGACTAGGTGAATGTTTCCTGCCAATACATTTTTTTATATATGTGCTCGGCCCGTCGGAAAGGTTCCAAATAATCAGCAACTAGTTCGCTATTATATAATATTTAAAAATAAAAGCGCGCATTTCGTCAGTAACAGCGTGAAAATACCGCATTGCCGCGCCGTGTGACAAGTCTGTGCGCAATGGTCGGCATCGAGTAGCGCGGCAGTGATTGGTCCGCGCACATGGCGTGATGTGGACACGACCTACGGCGCGCTATCGGCCAACGTAAGATGCTGCCAACACGATGCCGCGCATTGTACGCTACGTGGGCAACACTGCACAAACTAATGTTGCTTGACATTATATAAATGTACTGGTTTTATAATTATTGATTTTTGATACGATACATTAACGCCGAATTCTTTTTTTTTATTATTTTGAAAGTAATAAACGAGCACACAGTACACCTGTTGGTAAGTGATTCCTGCGACCCATGACATCTACATTCATCCTTGACAGAGAATCGTAATGCAGATGCGTTGTCACCCTTGAGGTCTGAGATTAGTGCCTAGCTTCACCAGTAATAAGAATGTCCGGATCCAAACACTCACCAGACGAAACACAGCAGCACTGTGAGTCCTTCTCCGGTCGAGCTGTCCTATTCATTCTGCAACGTAGCTCTACCACTGTATTTTACATCGAGAAAATCTATTACTGTACTACATTAGTGTTAATATTAAGTCTTCAAACGAATTACTCTTGTCGATGTCCATAATAATGATACTGAAAGTGATGATTCTATCTCCCTCAACCACTATATCTATCCCTGTCTATAAAAATAATCGAAGGAAGCGCTCAATATTTTGAAGTAAACATCGGATGGTGACAACACTCGTGCTATATGACGTAGCTGCGCGTGGTCTCGTGCCACGCGACGCGTCGTTACTCGCCAGTCCGTCGACGTCATATGACTTAAAGCGAAGGTCAACCAACGATCGGTGAGGCGACGTTGGAACATGATCTATTTAAATTTTGAACATGAAATCATCTGCCGTTATTTGAATAACATCTACGTATAACTTCGCGATTAGGAATACAGATTAGTAATGAATCATGCTCACGATTAAGTGTTCCGACTATTTTTGCTGAGTGAAGGTCGCGAGGAAGTCCGAGCATAGGGCCAATACCTATTTGTGTAATTCTTGGTGACGAAAAATAAATGTATATATTTATTATTCGCGTAATTATTATTATTTTTAACTAAGAGATAATGTCGACGTGTTTAACCAACCTCATCACTTTCGTGATGGACTAGGACAGGGAAATATTTAAGAAGAGGTTCTCATAATATATTTGAAATTTTGAACTGTGCAAGTTATCAGTTTAGTTTTAACACAAGGTCTTGAATGTAAACTAAATTAAAGATGACCTACTTACATCTGTAACAATTGTTAAGGTATTTATTATGTATACTCACGTTTATTAGACACGACACTTTTATGTCAGTATTAAACAAGGGATACATGTAAATAATAAATAAAATTTGTTTTAATACCAAGCGGGGTAGGTATCTATTTATAGATATATCCTAGCCATAAACATAATTTCAACTTGTATAACATACTAGTATTTAGCGCTAAACCATACCTTAGACTTACCAGTTTTATCATTTAATCTTATGCGTAACAAATCGGCAAGGTTCAATATTTTGTTTTATACAATTCTATAAAATCAAAAAGCTGTATCGTTTAATACAATTGTATAAAGATGTCTACAATGTACAATTTTGAAACTTATATCGTAGTACTTTCGTTAATGTTTGTACATAAACTGGGGCAGTGTACACTTCACTCAAGTTGAAGTGAGAACCTTGGTATGTACCTACTGTTAATCAACTATTTTATCGCTGAACATGCTTTCTATCGGTACTTTGTTGACGGAAGGTGAATGCCTGTAATATTCTTAACAATAGTTCCAATAGTGTATACTTTCACCGTGGCTTCCAGCAAAAAGCTTTCATGCTAAAATAAAAAAATAAAATATTTTGTCTGTTACTTTGATGTTTTCTTCCGTTATTCTTGATATTATTTTGCCTTTATTTCTTAAAACCAATGGCGATTAATTTGTCATATAACGATAATTAGGTAGTGGTTATACACACATACATTCGTAAGCAGTCGTCTTATAATTTCTGTCACATCCTTATTTAATTTAAATTTCGAATACTGGTCAGAAATGTACGGATTGATTTTGAATAAGGATCTTTTACGACATTTTAGAGTATAAAGTTAATTAATTATCTTTAATTTAAAAAAAAGTGGAGTTGACGCAATTGGAAGACAGAGTCGTGGCTATTGCGCTTCAACGCTGCAATTACGTGCTATCCGATTTTTATAAAGTTTGGGAAAAATAGCTCTGAGGTTTGTTTATCAAAAGATTCAGTAAAGATTCCGTATAAGGTCATCAAAGTATTGCGGGAGCGATTTCAACCAAATCCCGTCTACGATTAAATGAGTGGTAAATAAAGAAATGGGAGTTTATCAACGATCAACATTTTCTTAATGAGCGTTTGAATTATTTAAGGTTCAAGTGATCCCGGGCTTTGTTAAGATGTTCGCGGGGAAATTATCACGAGATCCATTTTTCAGACGTATAATAGATTTAATGTTGACGTGACGAAGCGAGCAAGGGTATCCTGAGGATCCAATATGCGTGTGCAATATCCTTTATCATTCTTGGTTTGGCTTGGAGTCTCATTGTCAGCCTTAACTGATATGCGAAAAAGGGTGAAAACTAGTGCTGTTGTTTATCAAGAAATCGTCATTAGAAATGTTGTGGAACCTCTTTCGCAATATTCGAAAAACGACACTGGGTATTCCAACAGAATTCACCATTACACATTGGGTAGAAAGCACGCAAAACTGTCTGTTCGGCGATAGAATCGTCTTTGTCAGGCACGACGAATGGCCTACTTCGACCAACAAAACTTGGCAATTTTGGAGAAGAGAGCTTGCGCTAAATCTCGCTTGGAGTCTCTCAAAGCACCCCTGATTAAAACAGTGACTGATATTGACAGACACGAACGCTGTGCATGCTGTAATTGAGCACTGAGCATCAGAGGTTGAGGGACTATTCCAAATCAGAGAAGGCATTTAGAATACTTATAAATTTAATTTACATATATACAACATCTACCTTTGTGGATTAAAGAAAATCATATTAAAAAATTAAAAAAATATATTAACAAGTAAGTTTCCTGGTGTTATGTACGTTCATGGGCATACATGCGGTTGCTGCTTTGTATCTGGTGACCGTTTTGCTTATATTTCATGTATTGCTACTATATAAAATTATTCACCCTTTCATAAAACAACAATAAATATATTTGAATCTAGTTGTGCCCGCGACTTCGTTCGCGTAGACTACAGGATACTTGTATGTCTCATGTAAATCAACGCTTTTTTTTAGTACTATTCAAAGGGATATTACAGATCATTATTATAAAAACGGTTGTTGTGTTTATCTGATCTGTACAGACGCGTAACATGTATACTATATAACTATCTATGGCCGCGACTTCGTTCTCCTAGACTACAGGATGATTGGGGTATGTCTCATGTAAAGCAACGCTTTTTTTTTTAGAACTTTTAAACGGGAACAATTCCGTCATACATGATTTTTCCGTAACTTGTAACTTTTTACGCAGCACACCCAACGAAAGCTCTCAAAAGGAATAATATTTCCCGTTTTGGCAACATTTTTTCATTGATGCTCCGCTCCTATTGGTCGTAGCGTGATGTTCTATAGCCTATAGCCTCCTCAATGAATGGACTATCCAACACAAAAAGAATTTTTCAATTCTAATCAGTAGTTGATTGCATAAAAGAGTTTAAAGAAAAAAAAAAATTTAATAGTTTCATCGAATGCCTTGGAATAATAACGGTAGTATTAATCGTTATTCTAAAACAAAGTGTAATTGTTGGAATCAGTTGTCTCATAAAAGTTGTCGTTGATTACAAAAATATCAAAAACCCATACCTTTTGTAAAAGAAGGAATATCACAAAAGCATTTAACGTAGACACGGCAACGGGGCTCTAACAATGACTATGCCAAACAGTAGGGGACGCGCCATAAAGGAATGATTTATGTAACTGTCAAACGATCCCGTGTTATAGGAACAAATATTACAGATTATTATTATGACGAAAACGGTTTTTGTGTTTATCTGATCGTAGGTACAGTCGCGTAAAATGTATACTATATAACTATCTATGGCCGCGACTTCGTTCTCCTAGACTACAGGATGATTGGGGTATGTCTCATGTAAAGCAACACTTTTTTTTTAGAACTTTTAAACGGGAACAATTCCGTCATACATGATTTTTCCGTAACTTGTAACTTTTTACGCAGCACACCCAACGAAAGCTCTCAAAAGGAATAATATTTCCCGTTTTTGCAACATTTTTTCATTGATGCTCCGCTCCTATTGGTCGTAGCGTGATGTTCTATAGCCTATAGCCTCCTCAATGAATGGACTATCCAACACAAAAAGAATTTTTCAATTCTAATCAGTAGTTGATTGCATAAAAGAGTTTAAAGAAAAAAAAATATCGAATAGTTTCATCGAATGCCTTGGAATAATAACGGTAGTATTTATTAATCGTTATTCTAAAATGAAAGTGTAATTGTTGGAATCAGTTGTCTCATAAAAGTTGTCGTTGATTACAAAAATATCAAATACCTTTTGTAAGAGAAGGAATATCACAAAAGCATTTAACGTAGACACGGCAACGGGGCTCTAACAATGACTATGCCAAACAGTAGGGGACGCGCCATAAAGGAATGATTTATGTAACTGTCAAACGATCCCGTGTTATAGGAACAAATATTACAGATTATTATTATGACGAAAACGGTTTTTGTGTTTATCTGATCGTAGGTACAGTCGCGTAAAATGTATACTATATAACTATCTATGGCCGCGACTTCGTTCTCGTAGACTACAGGATGATTGGGGTATGTCTCATGTAAAGCATCGCTTTTTTTTCAGAACTTTCAAAGGAGAACAATTCCGTCATACATGATATTTGCGTAACTTTAACCGTTTACGCAACGGACGGAAGCTCTCAAAAGGAATATTTTTTCCCGTTTTTGCAACATTTTTCATCGAAGCTCCGCACCTATTGGTCGTAGCGTGATGTTATATAGCCTATAGCCTTGATGAATAGACTATCCACACAAAAATATTTTTTCAATACGAACCAGTAGTACCAAACAAAATCTTTAGGTTTATAATATTACAACAGATAAACCCAGTCGTCCCAGCTATAAACTAGCTGTCTTTCACAGAACACCAGCATAAAATAAATTACTACGTTTACGTTGTGAACAATCTGTATTAGATAAATATGGGAGTCGTGCGACGCAGGAATCACTATTGAACTGTGTGCTCGATTGTCACCAACTAATCTTATAAAAAATCATAACGCAAACAATTGTTGTATTTTTTTGTACTCTCATAGGTGTATAAATAATATTTATTATTAAAAAAACATTTCAGTCATTTCATCGTCAAAATTATGTTCAATAGGTTTTTATGTTAAATTACGATATGCGTTAAATTACTCTCTACACAAAACTTTCTCATAGTGTTAATTCTGTCAGTTTGATACACGGACTAGTTATCTTTTAAACTTAACGCGAATACACTGCAAACAGAAAGACAAAATCTAAGATATTATAATATAGGGCTAATAATATAAGACAATTGCTTTGTTATCGCTAATTACCATTGCTTGTATTTTTGTGTCGTCAAGTGACAATTTATTTTGAGCATTTGCCACGGAACGAAATCCTTGTATGTACGTTGAATTTCATAACTGTCTGCCAAGTTTTAGTTGTTTACATTGTAATCTTATCGGGCGTTCGTAGGTAGGTGCAAACCACACCCATATGTCGACTCCTCGTTTAATATTTGCGAGTAATAATATCTATTTACATAATTATCTTAAGTCAGATATAAAATTTTAGATCGAGATCGATACAAAAGGTTACCGCTACGGATCATATTTATTATTATGAAAATGTGTTTGTCATATGTGTGGTTTGTTATTGGAGAAAAACTTTTCAAAAGCTATAGAAAATTTGTATTGTGCTTTTATGATATCAAGAGGTCATTGATGAGTAGATGGTTCGTTTGGTGTTAAGTGATTTCTACCGCCCATAACAACCTCATTCATCGTCGATATGGAATCATAGTACAGATGCGTTGTCACCCATGAGGACAAAGATGAAATGCCTCGTCAATAGTCTCCGGTGTCAATGAAATGTGGATGGCATTGTGATTTACTATAGATGCACTTAAGAATTATTTTTCTCCATCATCGCCATGTTAAACGTCCATTGCTGGCCAAAAACTTGTCGCATGTTAGGACCGTACTTTGCTTGCTTAGCAGGTATATTTTAGATTGCAGTTTTGGATGCTCCTATTAATGTTCGCAGAACGTACTTTCTACTTTACTTGTACTTGTACTGCTTTCGTTATTTGAGTTAGTTATTTAAGTTAAACTGACTTAAGTAAATCTCACCTGGAAACGATATGGGATAGATAGTTATTTTACTGCGTTATCGAATGGATAAATATAAAAGAGATTAAAAGTATTGTATATATTATATACTTTTTAAATGCTAAATAAAATATTAATTTTTTTTCCAGTATCCTTCATATTTGGTGTATTTTATTTATAACTTATTAAATATAAAAAACAAAGCTAGATAAATGTGTTACGAAGATTTATTTCAACGCATAAAGTTAAGATGTTAAACTACAAGTTAATAATTTGAAGTTATGCCGAATGTTTTATAGTTCCGGTTAATTTGCTCTCGCCTTTAGGCGAATGTGAGACCAATCACCTTATGAAGGTCGAACTTAAGGTCGAATATCAATATATTGTTTTTAAAGCAATTAATATATTAATTTAAATAGGGTGTCCCCCTCATATTTTTTGTGTTACACTTTTATACACAATGTTCTGTGAATTGATGATCGGAGAACCTGGCTGATATTATCAGTTTTTTTTAAAAGGAATGCTAGTAACATGACTAACATTTCGGTTAACCACTCGAACTAAACTGAAAATGCATGTGCTAGGAGATGGTTCACGACAATAGTCTAATGGTGGATATGAACCTACGACCTTAAGTTTCGCAGACCGTGCCCTAAACCATTAGGCTATTGACGCTTGATTGTATCAAAGCTCAAAGACATTATGCCTTAGAAACTACGCGAGAATCTTCATCCAAACATTATTATTGTTGACAGTGGTTGAGCTACATTGCAGTTTGTTTTTAGGTGCAGAATGGTCAACTCGACCAGGGTAGGACCATGCCCTCACAGAATATCAGCGTAAAATAGCATTATAATGCTGCTGTGTTTCGTCTGGTGAGTGTAGGCCGCCTGAGACCTTTATTACTGGTGACGGAGCATTCCATCTCATTCCTCAAGGGTGACAACGTATCTGCATTATGATACCTTGTCAAGGATGATTGTAAATGTCATGGAGCGCAGGAATCACTTGCTATCAGGTGAACTGTATGTGTTGTGGTTACTCTCAGTGTAATTAAAAAAATTGCACATGCATTAATTTGATGGCACAATTTGGAAAACGAAAGAGCGGGTCTAGTTCTATTTACGTTTGTGGTAATGCTTACGTACTATATATTTTGCACAGTTTATGTCACCTGTATACCAGGAATATGTCGCTGTGGCTAATATAGACCAGGAAGACATTAAAATCATCATTATACTTATAGTTAACTTTGCCTATGTCAGAGATTCCCAAATTATTATGGGCAAGAGACCCAAATTTTCCAAAATGGACTGATACCTCAGACTCCCAAAGCCAAAATACTTTAAAAATCTCTAATTTTTTTCCCCATTGATACAAAATACTTACCAATTTAAAAACTTTGCGGTTGGTTAAGTAAGTAAATGTGACTTAATTTTCTCAAACAAAATTTAACAAAAGAAATAGACATCATTTTCTCACACAAAATTTATCAAAAGAAATAAAATTTTGTAACGAGAGACCTAAGACATAATTTTTCTTCAAAATCAGTTTTCGTTTATATCGACCCCTGGAAAACTAGGTTTTGCAGAATTTCAATAATTTACTATTAGCTGTGAATGTTTCCTTCACCTGATGTATACTGACGATTAGATTCTGAAGAAGATTATCCGAAAGAAAATATAGAACTATGTTTATGATAGAATAATTTCTAGAATAGAATACAATTCTAAATTCTACTACTATATATTTAAATTATTGCTGGATTTCCTTTACAGAAAATAACTAAGTGAAGTATTTCGTATTTTACGATATTATAAAGTCGGTCCACTTCCTCAATCACGCTATGTGTTGCGGTTATTACGTAAATAACTCGTTAATGCTACATATGTGTTTGCTTAACAATTGCTTATTTTTAATATTTTAACGTAATTAATGGAGTTTACCGACATCTTGGCTGTGTTAAATACACACAGTTAAATAATAATTATTTAAATTGACACCGTAGTAACTCGGTGTGAGCGTGGCAGCTTAGTGTTCGGTTGCTATATACGGGGGTCATACTGAAAGTTTTTAGATTTTGATAAATAAATAAATAGAAATAATTAAATGATAAAAAGGCTTATTCCATTCCATGCTAAGTATATAAGACCAGATATTATACATAAGTAAGCCGATATGCAGATATTATATACAAGCCGTGGTACCAGTCAGCCGTCGTTCAAGGACATCTTCATGGAGATGATTACGTCCAGATATAAACAAGCTGTAGCACGAATAGGTTGACTCGATCGGGGAAGGACGACGCCTTCACAGAATAACTGCTTAAAAAAGTAACTTATTGATCGTGGTGCGTTTTCTGTGTGAAAGAAACCGTTATCCTAATCATTAGTGACAACGCATCACCTCATCATTAGGATTCCTTATCGATGAAATCACCATAAGAATCTTATTTACCACTACGTGAATTGTGTGTTCGTTTGTGCATCCCTAATATAATAAAAACTATAACGCATACTAATGTTAGTTCTTGGTTCGACAGGTGTCCTAGGCGACGTCCAAACTGAATTCAAGATCGGTGATGACCGCGCCGGTTTACTTCAGACAGTGTTCGTTGTGGCCTACATGCTGTTCGCTCCCATGTTTGGCTACCTCGGCGATCGCTACTCAAGACGGATGATAATGGCGGCCGGAGTCGCCTTGTGGAGTATCACAACGTTGGCCGGTTCTTTTATTACGGTATGTACCATCGAAGTCATTTTACTGATAGTAACGTAACGATTGTAAATTATTTCTTCCTATGGTTTAGAATTAGATCAATCTGGTCAATATGACAGTTTTATCAAAATATGCAGTTTTTTATTGTGTACTTAACGGCTCAGCTCGATGCGGACTTCAAATATCATTCATGTTTTGTGATAATCCATATAATTAAAATGTTTTTTTTTTCTAAATGAAAAGGCTTTGTTTTTTTTATTATGGACTTATTTAAAGCCACGAGCAATAAAATATAATGATAATACTATATTATCATTGTCATTTATTTAATTTAATCAAATGTTATATGTATATGGAGCATCAGCAATTTGTAAGTGTTTACGAATAACTTAAAATAGGTGAACACTTTAAAATGATAAGGTAATTTTACACATTAACTTTAATTATTAATTTATTTAGTAATTTTTTAATTGTTTTCTTTTATTTTTGTGCTGAAGCATGTTAATTATTCTAAATATTAATTGAGTTGTTTAGGGATATCAAATAAAGGTATGTAGATCATGTATATGCAGATGATAGAAAATACTAAAAATATTATTAGTACATCCCGATTTAGTTAAAAATTGTGACTAATTAATAGGTTTATATATATATATATATATATATATATATATATATATATATATATATATATATGTAAGTATAGCCGACGCTATTTTAGCCTAAAATACGTCAATATCGATTTCGACAGTATACCAATTATCGTTTTAGACACTATGTTAAAGCACGAAGCGTGTCAAAATAGCATGATTAACATTTTTCAACCTTAACAATGTGAATGTGAGTTCGTGTGACTATAGACTATAAAAATGAATGAAATGAAATGCCGCCTTTTTTTATAAAATAAAAAACTTCGAATACGTATATTTGAAATTGGAATGTTTTGAAATATGTTTTATAGCATACATAACGTTTCGAAATTAATAGAGTTAATAAATATAATGACGTTTTATGTAACGTATTTAATTGACTTGAGTAATTGTTCGTGTTCTGCAATTATATCATTAAGATATGCAACAAAGTAAATTACAGTCCTTTAACTTATTCATTTGCTTGCTAGAAAATTTCAATTGAAATCGGAATATAACAAATATAATTATTTAAGTTACATTTGTAGTAATAATTGCAAGGTGTATGGTTGATATTTATTAAAAATGAAGTTCTATTTATATTAAAATAATCTTAAAGAATCTTATCTATTATAATAGGTATTCTGTTTTTTTATCTCAGTTCAATTGATGGTCAAGGTCTCAGTCACTTCTACAAATCAAGGTACAGTGCATAACGCATTGTCACCTTTGAGAAACCAGTTATACAATGTTATACGACAGGATAGGATCTTTAACTCGTAAACTGACAAATAGTGCTAAGCTACAATTTTACACAAGTATTGTGCCTGGTCGTTTCACGTTTTAACCTGTATAGTCACTCAACTATGAGTAGAAGAGAAAAATCTTATCGTATACCGTTACTCCATCAGTCGATGCTCATTACTTTCGGGAAATGTTTTCACAGATCATAATATATTCACATATGTGTCAAAAACAACAACATCAAATCAATCGTTAGATACATATATATATATAAATATATATATATATATATATATATATATATATATATATATATATATATATTAAATATATATATCTATCATTATATATAATACATTTTCACTTCCTCCTGTTTTCAACAGAACTTTGAAAGGTTCATGTTCTTCCGAGGGCTGGTCGGCATTGGCGAGGCGTCTTACTCGACGATCGCTCCCACCATCATCAGCGACCTCTTCGTCGGGAATATACGATCGAAGATGCTGGCTTTCTTCTACTTCGCTATTCCTGTTGGAAGGTAAATTAATTTATAACTTCTACCTGGCCGGTTGTATTTTTGCCACTGTATTAAACATGGCCACAACCTTTGGAAACGGATTTGACGTGATGGTCAAACTAATTGACTGCTTAATCTGTGTGTCACTAATTGTTGGTTTACCGGTTTGGGAATTTGTTTTTTTCAAATGTAAGTAGTGAAAAACGAACAGCACTTGACTTGGTATTTTGATAGAGCGTGATCCTTTCCCGGTCGAGCCGATCCATTCATGCCGTTACAAGAACCAAGCTGTGTGTTATATGATGCCCGTGTCCTTGACACTGCGTCTGAATTGTCTTCCGATCTAGATAACCGCGTAGGCTACGTTGTAGTGCTAAAGCTGCTTGCGGTAATTCACAAAAGCATCTTTCGCCTCCTTTTCTTTTATCCGAAGCAATGCATGTTTAAGATCGAAGATAAGTTTAGACGGGGAATACATGCACATTTTAATTAAAAGAACAACTACTTGTTTCTAAATATATCAACTGTGCAGGATTTTTTATAGTGCCGTAAGCTTTTTGGGCGAATAAACGGAAGCACTCACTCGATCGGAAGCAATCATTAGTGTCTCGATGTGTTGTTTGTACGTCCTATGTCCTTGACTCAGACTCATTTAGACTTTCCGATCTTATTGTACATGCATTAGGTACATAAGAATTGAAAAGGAGATAAGTATTTCTTCTGTGTTTGTGCAAATACTTATGCCACTAATATACTCGTATATGCCGCACAATATATATTATTATTCGACAACGGCGATATCAAGTAGGAGGAAATTAAAAAGTTTTCTGTATACGTGGTTGTGGAATACTCATATAGCTAAAATCGCACATCGTCAGACGATATATCGTTCCTTACATTAGCTCGCGTGGTATAATCAACTAATAATAGAACTCACGATGTCTGCAATCACAAATTAAAACAGTTATGTTTATAAACATCGTCTATGAAATGCGTCAGATATCTAATTCTTACTTGACACATTAATATTAAAAACTGACTACTAACTAAAACTAAAAAAAACTACACTGAAGTTTGTTTCTGGCTGCAGAATAAATTGGACCGGGTTAGGACCAGTGCCTGGACCAATTCCTTAACCGCGCATGCCATTAGTTTGGAATACTCTAGTACCAAATATATATGCAGCTTTTAGTAAAGCTTCATTCGAGCATTTCGTCTGGTATTTTTATTACCTTAAATTTTTTCTTTTCTTCATTTATATTATTTTGTCATTAAGTTATCAGACATTATATAATTTGTATGTATCTGTATATATTACGGATGTTTGTATGTTTGTCGGAATTTTAATTAATATAATATTTATAATGAAACATGGTTTACTACATTTACACACATCTTTAAAATTATAAGGAAACCAAAAAATAAAGCCAAAGGTAGGCTCGGAGAGCAACTTTGGCATTAAGTCCGCCTTTTTGTACAAATTATGCTAATAACTCTTATGCTAATAAAGCATAATTAAAAATGAATAATAAATAAAAAATATTGATTCATTTTATTATTTCCTCAATCTCTTTTTCCAACTACTTTGAATCTTCCAATTTTGCTTATACCCTTATGAATATAATTAAACACGTACGTACAAGCATCTTTTTTTCGTGATTGGTCAAAATTTTATTTGCTTTATATAAAAAATCTTACAAAGGACATATGTACTATATGCCTGATTTACATAAAAGGAAATATATTCCGGTGTTGTATGCACTGTAGATTAATGGATAACATGTCTTTATGAACTAGAAGAATGCAGTCACACGTTATTTTCCTCAATACCGTGAGACTGTGTGACTGCTGCCTTTGTTTTTGGAATACTCTGATTTTTCAAATACTTATAGTCACACTGTTTATCTGATAATAAGTTTTCCACCAATAATACCAACGTTCAATTTAACAATGGAATCAAGACATAAATGAATTGTCACTTTCCTCGTTCCTGCGGAGAGATCGTTCCGAGAAACAACAGCTTATATGTTACATTCCGCGGGTCTTTATTACTAGCAATTGTGTAACCGCTGTGGAAGTACCTGCTTGGGAGCACGTGCTATCTATGCCCAAGCATGGACTGCTCTATGTTGCTTATGATAGGAAACACGAAAGTAATATTATATGCTTTTATTCTTATTTTGCAAAATAGTTATCAAGAACTTATCCATAAGTTGGCCATTTCCACGGTGCAATTACTTCATTCTTTTTTTCTCTTTTTATTCTCATTATGACATAATGGTCGTGAAAGGGTGCGGATTATGAAGATTGACACTGGAGTGGTCGACTTAAAATAATGTATTTCTTCACATCATTGATACGTATGCATGCATGCATTTGCACATATCTCATTGTATATACCTTTTGCTGGCAAATATACGAATAATACACAATTGTCTTAAATCAGGGATACCCAAACTATTTTGGGAAAGAGACCCCTTTTCCAAAATAAACTGATACCTCAGACCCCATCGCCTAAATACTTTAAAAATCCTGTCCTACCAATTTAAAAACTTTGCGGTTGGTTAGGTGAGTAAACTTGACTTCATTTTCTCATCAAAATTTAACAAAATAAATAGATATAAAATTAGGTAAATATCAAGTGTAATTAATAATTTTTAGTACAAAATACATAAAAATACTTAAGTAGGTAATAATTTTTTGAAAAAAAACATAAAAAGAACTAACAATAGAACTTGTGTTTATTTTTATTATATTTCCTAGACCTCGTCGACCACCAAAATCAGTTAATGTCCTGTGCTGGGAAACCGATGTAGACCCCTATAGGGATCCCTGTATTAAATGATGAAAAATAAGACAGAGTACAAAATATTTATTCTCTAGGTATTCTGTAAAGCGTGGTCCTACCTTGATCGTACTGATCTATTCGTTATATTATAACTGTGGCTTGACTATCATATTATAAAATAATTATTTAATAAAAGATATAATTTTATAGCACTCTTACTAATAATTTTAATAAATAATACATTAAATACTATTAAAGTGTTATTTATTAACATTATTAGTAATAGTGGTCATCTTTATATGGGTTACGTTTTACTCTCATTACATGTGTTATCATTATCAATATAAAAATATTTATTATCCTGTGGTTTACTTTATTTGCTTGCGCCACTTTTTCTCGACAATAACATTCTTTCCGAAGTGCTGATAGAGTATTAATGTTAATTCTCTACTTTTAATAACGAAGTTTACGTAATGGTAATTAAGATTCCTGTGGCCCATATCCACGCTAATCTTCGATAAACAATCATAATGCAGATGCGGTGTCAACCCTGAGGACTAGGATGTAATGCCTCGTCACCAGTAATAAGGATCTCCGGATTAGCGTTATTTTACTTTACGCCGGTTTACTTCGAGGGCGCGTTCCTTCTCCGGTCGAACCAACCAGTCATGCTGCAGTAGAAAAAAACTATAGCTGTTAACTATAAACTATAATGTAATGTAGATTTGCTGACCTTATTTTATAACTGTATCAACTCGTATCTAGCGATGTCCGGCATATATTTTATATTAATCGTAGATACAATATGTACCTATTACTATGTAAATGTTTGGACAATAATAGATGAGACAATGTCACGTCTGAATGACGTATCCTTCAGTTATTATAAACAGAACTACTTTTCGAATGACTCAAGATTGCGTATATAAATTAGCCTATAATATAAGCGTAGATTTTTATCTTCGCGTTTGCCGGTTATTAAACAAAATTAATACGTGGTGTGCATATGACTCAAACTAAAGTTAATAGTGAAATAAATTAACTTAATGTTATTACGAAAATAAGATAAAAAAAGCATGAGAAAAATTATGATAAATTTCATTGAAGTAATAGATTTTATCGGGCTTTATTTTAGTATATATTTACGCAAGAATAATCTGTAAGAAAATAACAACATTTTCTTACGGATGGCTCATCAGTGATTCCTGCGGCATTCCATTTTCATCCCCGATAGTATAGATGCACCCCTAAAGGTAAAGATGGAATGCCCCAAAACTCGTAATACCGTCTCTTCTTCCTTTCATCAGTTGAAACACAGTAGTGCTTGAATACTATTTTATAACTGTGACTTGATCTCGTATCATGTTATTAAATAATTCTTTACAAATCAATAGAATTTTTTTTAACTCTGTTACTAATAATAAATCATATTTTAAATACTATTAAAGTATTATTTATTAACATTATTAGTAACAGTGGATATCTAACATCTTTATTTGGGTTACGCTTTACTATCACTACGTGTGTAATCATTATTAATTACGTGTCTCTATGTTAGTAGTCATGACAAGGCTATTTTCCAAATAGATATCAATTTGCTTCGTTTGTTTACACTATTTTCTTTACACTTGTCAAAAAACAGGTTTATATATATACATATATATATAAATATATATATATATATATATTTATATATATATTGTACAGGACGGAAAAAAATCGATCCTGATCGAAAAAAGCTAATTTTAAAACGTTTTATTTGCATTATTTACGCTCCGTCATGTTAGTACAGCTGAATGAAACGATAGTTTAGTAAAGTAATGTATTTTTTTTTCAGGATCGATCTTTTTCCGTCCCATCATCAAACGTGTCATTAGTACTATCGTCTGTCTTCGTTTTCTTTTCTAATACCTTGTATATAGAAATATATATATTCATGATTGACAAAACTAAAGTAATTACATATACGATTTTTGATGATTGGCCACTGTTAGCCCGAGGGCTTTTACAGTTTCGGGGTGAAAGGTGGCCGAGTGCTTAGGGCACTGAACCGAGACCTTTATTAATGGGTAACTAGCACAAGGAGTCCCGAGAGGGAGCGATGGCTTGTACCGTTACCCTGGGCGCGAAAACACTTGACTCGAGGGGTGCCGAGAGTGCCGAACCTAGATATACGAATACGTATAATCGATGATAAATAAAAAGAAACGAATTTAATTTCACCTAAGTAGTGGGGTAACACACTGGTATTGTACTACGGTGCCTTTGTTTAACATTACCATTACTGGATTCAATGATGATGATGAGGTTGTTACCAAATGACAACAGTTGCGTAGATTTTTTTAGATAGAAATTGCGCTCAAAGAAACTGCCTCTTCTAGGATGCAATACAAGTGCAATAAGATCAGCAGACAGTTCAAAC
Source organism: Teinopalpus imperialis (assembly GCA_029286865.1). Taxonomy (NCBI): domain Eukaryota; kingdom Metazoa; phylum Arthropoda; class Insecta; order Lepidoptera; family Papilionidae; genus Teinopalpus; species Teinopalpus imperialis. The sequence goes on along the minus strand of JAGSMU010000022.1, from coordinate 8,793,525 downwards.
GTACAATGCAGGGACACGCGATGGACATACATAATAAAATCACATCCGAAATTTGTGTTTCCTTGGCTGGCTATGGAACCTAAGTCCGGCGACGTAGCTATAATATATTCGGACTATTACACTACTCGGTCGCCATACTTCCTATTAAGGGAAACTGTCAGCACGCAATTTTTTTTTCCGGCTGATGGCCACTCTTAGTCCGAGGGCTTTTACAGTATCATCGTAAAGCGCGCAATGTCCTGATTATAATATTCTTTATCTTTTCATTTGATGCATTTAAAATAAGAAAGTTGTTCTATTCTTCGTCGTTCTATTTTTGTTAAGTTCATTAAAGACAAGAATTACATTTCCAGCGATATAAATTGTGAGGTCTTGCTCGAGGCCAGTACAGAGGGAAGAATTTCCCCGAGGCCTTCGTATATACACGAAGAGTATCCTCTTCTTAGTATCTTCTTCTATTGTACTTCCATTTGCCTACATAAGATATTCTACGAAATGAAATTGGTAACGATTGATAATGAGAGATTCCGTGTTAGGGTCCGGGGGGGGGGCGTGTCGGACCGACGGGGTGGCGGCTAAGAGCCCTATTTAAACATAGGCGCCACTCCGTCGATCTGATTTGACCTAATATAAGGATATTGATTCCTTATCAGGGATCAGTTATCATCAAGTGGGGTCTAACGGGCAGGCGTTCGTTTGTTTCTCTGATTATATAAAAGTAATCAAAATATTAAGATTTTAATAAAATAAATATTTATAATATGTGTAATTTGTGTGTTTATAGTGTGTGTATTTATTCTGTTTTATATTCACCATTTAGTCACATAACACTTTTAGCTTTCTTCGTTTTTTCTACCATGATTTTTCACTACCTCCAGGGTTGACGTTAAGTCTGTCCGTTGTTTACAATTAAAAAAATAAATGAGATACAGAAACCTACAACGGTTGTATAATAATGAATGTTTTCTTTTAATTCTAGTGGTTTGGGGTATATTGTTGGTTCGGTGGCAGGCGCTGCTGCAGGAAACTGGCGTTGGGGACTCCGAGTGACACCGTTCCTGGGTGCGGTAGCCGTCTTGCTAATAGCATGGGTGATGCAGGATCCAGAGCGAGGGCAGGCGGAAGACAGCACAATGAAACCAACTTCGTATACTGACGATCTTCGCGCGCTCGTTAGAAAGTGAGTAATTCAATATTACACTTATATGTCTCATTTCATAATATCGCGAGTGTGAATATATATAATACATATATATATATATATATAGATACATAATACCAGCGTAAAAGGCAGCACAATGCTGCCGTGTTTCGCCTGATAAGTGAAGGGATCCGGAGTCCTTTATTTACTGGTAACGTGGAATTCCAACTCAGTCCTCAAAGGATGTGACAACGCGTCTGCATTATGATTCCTTTTCAAGGATGAACGCAGATATCATGGGCAGCAGGAATAATTATTCCTGAGATGGTAAGATTACCATCGGGGATCTGTATGCTCGTTAGTTACTCAAAATGTAATAAAAAAAATACCCATCCACGATAGTTTGTTGCAGCTATACCGCTGTACAAAACTTTCTGAAGTTTTAGATGTAATATCGATTTTAATTCACCGAATACTTGATGAGATGTTTGGACACAACCTGTAAGGAAATCAATGGTCGAAGATAGAAACTAGGATGATTGTATTATGATGATATTCTCTGGCAGCACCAGGAAAAAATAGTTAAGCGGGGCATGTTCTATTTATTCAGTGTTAAAAATTATTTAATTGAATTTAAAACGCCAATAAATTAATTATTAATGTGAAAATTTAAATAAAACAACAGTTACACCAACTATATATTCACAATTTTTTTTTTAAAATTTACACTAAAGTGATATTCAGAGCACAATTTATGTGGCAATAGTTTTCTTATTAGCTCGGAACACAAACGCCAGTGATGCGGCCTGCTAAAGTAATTGAATGCTTAATGTCGTGATGAAATCTAAAAACAATTATCTTGCATTAGACAATTGCGAGACTACAAAAATAATTATAGTAATTCTGCTGTAGTTTTTTAATTACATTCAGAGTAAAGAACGAGCACACAGTTCACCTGATGGTAAGGGATACCTACGGCCCATGATATCTACATTCATCCTTGACAAGGAATCATAATGCAGATGCGTTGTCACCCTAAGGACTGAGATGGAATGCCTCATCACCAGTAATAAAGGTCTCCGAATCTCTACACTCACCAGACGAAACACAGTAACATTATGCTATTTCACGCTGATATTGTGAGGGCGTGATCCTACCCTGGTCGGGCGACCCATTCATTCTGCAGCTAGAAACAAACTGCAGTGTTGCTCTACCACGTAAAAAGGTTATTAAATTAACTAGAAATTATGATTTTTTTATCCAGTATAGTGTTTTGCAACGGTTGTACTTTATAATTGTGATAAAAGCAAATTTTTTTTTAACATAAAACATAACATTACGTTGTTCTAGATTCTGTAGATGTTAATTCTGTTAGCATAAGCTGGATGTTATAAGGAGGATGTTACAGCGTCATGTCTGATAAAGGGCTCACGGAACAAGGGTCCGTGAGCTAGCTAAATGTGGGTCTCGGTGGCCGCGTTTACCACTAGCGGGTTGGAGTGCGAGAGCGCTTTCTCGTAGAATCGCTTATTAAGTTATTCACTGTTCAACAGTAGGTTTTCATACTATATAGTAATTATATGACGGCCGCATGTCGTAGGGTTTAGAGTAACGTGCTACGCCTGCTACGTCACGGGTTCTAGGATGATTCCCAGCCGAGAACGAATCATATTTGCGTGTCGAATACATATCCCATGTCTTTAATACAGCATTTGAACTTTTCCCCGGTCATATTGGAACTTCATTACACAGAAATAGAGAAGGGGACGTGTCGAGTGTCTCTGCGTTGACGCAAATGTTCACGGTACCATGATATGTCTAACATATTTGACGTCAACTCGTGATAGCTAGAAGATATCGCTGTGGATGAAATCGACTATATGTACATCATATTTATAATAAAGGTTATTAAGGAAAGTTTTTAGAAACCGATTAATTTCAGAGCAGTGGCCAACAGTTAAATATTACATATAAAAACATATATATGACGGTAGACGACCACGTTCTTGCAGATCAATATCAAAATAATGAGCGGTCATTAAGGGCTACGAAAAAAGGGTGGTCTTTTTTTGTTTTTAGTTGAGACAGTACATCGACATTTATTATTTTTCTATGATGTGTTGTTCTACCTCAATAACAACTCTTCTCTATTTGGAATACAAATCAGTAATATGTTCTTATTATGTACACAGTTTTTGATAGGATGTTATAATGTTATATTTTTTTGTATTCCTATGGATTCCTGCGTACCATGCTTCTTACACACGATATCGAAAAAAATTAAAATGAACGTAGAATGTCCTAGTAATTTCGTCTGATTTACATTGTACCAAATATTGAAGCCCAAAATTACTATATTTTAACCATGATATTTTACGTCCGTCTCTCACCGTAAACAGATATATTCTTGTTTTAAATTCCGTGGCTTTATCGCATGGGAATATATTCGAATTGATCAAAAATTCCTAGGAACACTTCGCCTGTCGATTTTACCATTACTTAGCAATATATTTTTATAGCTTACTTGTATTTAATACCTTGTCGAAGTTTAGGGAAACATTTCACTAACCGCACCCTTGTGTCGCACCCTCACAAAAATGTTAATAAATTAGCCAATGATCTACGTTTATATATATATATATGTATATATATATATATATATATATATTAATATATATATATATATATATATATATATTAATATATATATATATATTAATATATATATATATATATATATGAAGCGCGCACTCATTGATAATACTTCAACCATAATTACATATTTAACAAACCTGACAAATTGAACGTAAATAATGTCCTAAAATAGCGTAGTGTCCAAAAATAAAGGACATTGCTTTATATATCCATAACGTTAGTTAATTAAAACAGGCGACGACCTGCTATTTATGGAATTAAAAGGTTTTGGGATCGAATAACAGTAACAATTGTGAGGACATTTTTTGTGGCCGAGTTTCGCGGTCACTTTTTTAGGTTTATTTTAATGTTTAAATATAAATTATTTAGTATGAAATTTTGAAATATATGCTGTATAAGCTGTATTATAGAAGGTCAATAAATAAGTTAAGTCACTTTGCAATACTCCACTTGCTTTTCGGACACTTTATATGGAGTGTTATAAACAAATGTACTGTTCACCTGATGGTGAATAGACTAAATTTATTCTGAACAACGAATCAGGTTAAGGAGGCGTTGTTGCCTTAGAAGAAACAGTTGAAATGACCCTATGGTAGAACTGCTCTGCAGCATGAATTGGTCAGTACAGCGGGGAAGATCCTTGTTTCGTATTATGAATGTGGGATTCCGGTAACTCGGTTTCTGATAACAAGGTATTCCATCTCATTATCTAGGCATCTTGAATCTTTGTTGAGAATATATCTTTATCGATATATCTTCGCGTTTATGGACTACAATCCTTCGTTTACTTACCATCAGGTGAACTATATGCTCGTTTGACATCTTTAGTATCTTAGGTAAACATATTACCTATTCTGGCAGAGATAATACAAAAATAATTTACAGATATTTTGTTATAACATCCAAATGTGTGATATATAAAGTTTCAGAACAGTAAAACGAAAACATCGCTTTCTCTTTCTGATTACAGTCCGTCATTCATGCTGTCCACCTTCGCCTTCACTTGCGTTGCGTTCGTCACGGGTGCACTAGCTTGGTGGGGCCCACAGTTCATCTACCTCGGACTTAATTTACAGCCCGGCGTCGCCATAACAAAAGAAAGGTAAGCATCGAACCTGGCCACAGTAACTAATAAATATGAGTCGACTTGGTTCGTTTAAAATACTTGTCTACACTATGTATGGTTAGAGCGGGATAGCAGACGTTATAAATCTTGATTTACACGTTAATTTATATAGGAATATTCTCATACTATACAATATCTTACGTTGAAATTTTCTTATGTTTATAATATTTTAAACTGATACTTCAAAACTAAAGTAAATTATTATTTTTATACTTGCAATATCGATTATCATGATAACTTAAAGAGACTGGACAAACTACGAAGATTTGCAAATATTCGTAATGTATTTTAGTGGTATAACTTTGCGTTAACTCTATGTTTGAAAATAAAATATCCGGATTAAATCGTAAAGTAATTATTTTTTTAATATTTTAAACAGCTATAATGCTACTAAAAAATTATACTATAACACTTTTATAATTATCTTAAAATATTAATAAGTCCTAACACAACATATATAAAAATATTAACTATATAAAAGCATCCAGAGCAGACACTACTTATCTGACTGGGCTAGCAGAAAATTGATTATGATGTATTAATCGAGTGTTTTTAAAACATATTTTTTGATTTTCCCTCGCGGCATGAGGAAATAGACTAATATTTTTATTTCATTAGTTGCAATAAATTAATAACACAGATTTTGTTCATATTTTCAATGTATTTATCATAAATCGTGCTCGTATTACTTTCATAAATTTTCTATTACAATTTCCGTATAAAATACCGATCTTCGTGATAATGATATAGCATTATAGTGCTATATTATTGGCATTAAAAAATAACGCCAAAAAAGAAGAAATAAATGAGACGATACCGATATGCCATGCGAAAATACTAGTATACGTTATTCTTTTTTTACGACTAACACTATTATTATTATTTCATTCTTGCTAAATATATAATGTGTATTATTTATTTATTTACTCTGTATTGCATTAACCTTTACAGAGTTAAAAGTTCACATAGGGCGGACTTAATGCCAAACGCATTCTCTACCAGACAACACTAGGTGTGGTGAAATATGCGTATGATAGGTGTAGCAATAAATTAATTAATAAAAAGGAAAAAACTAAAAATTAATACATACATATATTACAGTATTAAATACATAATATACAATATACATATATAATATATATATATACATACATAATAGAATACAATACAATAGCGGTAGCTGCTGTGGTATTACATAGATATTTTAAATGCACACAGGGCTAGGTTCATAAGGTTTTAAGTTTTGATGAGAAGTATTTGAACGAATATTCTTTTCAATGGAACGAAAAGTGATGATTAATAACGTTATTACACTATATCCGGAAAAACGGAAGCAAACAAGATGTGGCTGAGCTTCTAACTATAAACCAGCTGTAATGGTTCGATTAGAAAAGTAATAAAGTGTATCTATTCGCATTGCTAAAGAATCCAAAGACCCAATTACTGATAACGGAGCGTTCTGTCTGTGTTAACTGCTTATTGATTTTTGTGGACTACAGATACTACATATATATTACAGTGTTAACATACCGTTACATTAGGTGCGCTGTGTGTTATATTGTGAGACTTCCATAAAAAAAATGCTTGGGATTTGGTACGGCAGCGTGTCGTACAAGTTCGGGATAGTGGGGATGATGGCTGGAGCGGTGGGTGTGCCACTCGGTGCGGTGCTGGCTCAGCGGCTTCGTGCGCGAGTGCCGCACAGCGACCCGCTCGTCTGTGGCCTCGCCCTACTCGCGTCCGCATCGCTCGTCTACCTGGCCCTCATCACCGTCTCAGCGCACGCGGCCCTCACATACCTCCTAATGTTCCTCGGCATGCTCACACTCAACCTAACCTGGTCAATCGTCGCCGACGTCGTCCTGGTGAGCGAACACCCGAAACTAAGAAACTCCCAAAAAAGTTATTCCAATGCGATCCATAGGATTCGTACTCATGACTGTACTGTTGAATGCTTCACGTTGTTGATCATGTCATGCTATCGGTTAATGCTGGACGAGCATGAACGGCATACTAAACTGTACGATCATTGCTAATATCAAATAGTTATTAACAATATTTGTTAAGTATTAAATGGTGGATGTCATCCAAATTGCCAGCAAATATAGCGAGTACGTTTTCTGGTCAGTAAATGCCTGCACTACGCAACACTCACGGGTCCATAGCTCAATAAATCATTTCACAACTCATATCGTATTCGTTATATTTGTGTGTTTTGATTTCTTAATTAACTAATTAATTATTCTTAATATAGTTCTATTCTAATTTATATTTGGATGTCATCTGCCGTTATATTGCGTCTTCATTGGATTGTCACAAGCGAGCCAAGAGATAATAATTATGAGTGGCATGTTGTTGATACGAGCGATCTTGCACGAAGGGTATCGCTAATCTTCGGTGGAGTAACGATGGCGTCGGGGCTGGTTGGCGTTCCTATGGGGGCGTGGCTTGGAGCCGCGCTTATAAAACGCTACCCGAGGGCTCATGCGCTCATTTGCGGCGTGGGCTTGCTCGTGTCCGCCCCGGCGATGGCGCTCGGGATGCTGCTCACGCAAAACTATTTCTGGGCCCCATTCGCCCTTATGTTCGTTGGCGAGGTCGCTTTGAATCTCAACTGGGCAATTGTTGCGGATATGTCACTGGTAAGAGCCGCGTGATTAGTTTTCGTGTGTTTTGAGCTTTATTCGACTAGAATCCGTCCGGGGACCGATTAAATCACATTTTTTAATCGATGTTACATTAATTTTTGAAAGAAAAAAAATATATTTTGTATAATATAACCTTTGTTGACAATGAAGTGAAAAACATTTGAAAACTGTGCATTACTTTATTTAGTTTTGATGACCATGTTATCATAGTTTTTGTGCATGATTTATCTAAACATTTCTTGGCATTTTGTATATGCTTGCTTATTTCACTTTCATAAATATTTACGAAATCAGTCACTCATGAGTACGTTATTAAGTAAAAATAATTAAAGGTATTTATATAACTATGTACTTGGAGGATTTTCATTGGAATAATTTTAAATTTAGCCATACTAGTGACTGCTTTCTTAATTTTTGCATAGTAGCGACATCTATTGGCACAAGATTGTAGTATTAATCTGTATACTATTTTAGCACATTAGTATTTGTCTTAATATTGAATAAGAAAAATAGATGGCGCTGTAGTCTCGTAATTAATAGTTATGCTACTTGCATTATTTTAAGATGTGAAAACTTCATATATAACATTTCAACAGTTTAGTTAACAAGTCGATTTTGTGTTTTTGAGACGTAAATTCTGAATGCTTTACATGCAATTGCTGCTTTTAATAATTCAATGTAATTATCTATTTTAAATGTATTTGTACATACATTAGCCTATTTTCTGATTGCCTATTTCATGATTTTTGTTTTTTTTCAGTACGTTGTTATTCCACCACGACGTTCGACGGCGGAAGCTTTCCAAATCCTTATATCACATATGCTCGGGGATGCAGGAAGTCCCTACTTAATAGGAGTGGTAAGTAAATTAAATGATGGTGGTGGAGCCACGTTAAAAATTTTGCTGGACTATGTATGGATCGGCTCGACCGAGAAATGATCACAATTTCACAGAATACCAGATTTGAAATAGCATCATAACCGGTTTCGTGTAGGGAACCGTACACTCGATAACGGAAAACAATGTTAGATATCGCCTGTGCATTTGGCATGTTTGGTCGTCCGTACTTGTATCTTATACACACTTTGTAAGCGGAGTGACCGCTTGGACCAATAAATATTTAAGAAAATCGTTAAAGCTATATTTATAGTAATATTTTTATTTCATAATTATTTGGGAATGAAGTAAGGAAACGTCACATACGTTTCTTTACTTCATTCGTTTATTCGAATATCAAATTGAGATCGTTGGCCTTCTACTATAACACTTGATTGAAAACCTGACCTGATCTGTTTCAATGTTTAGAATAACTAATAACTTTTTTGTTGTTTATAAAACAACGTTTATGGTAAATTAAAATATTTTTTCAGATATCTGAGAGTTTGAAGAAATCATTAAATTCAGAACACATGACAACGCCGAGCCAGAGTGTGCAATTTAGGGCGTTGCAGTATGCACTATTCGTAACGTGTTTCGTGGAAGTTGTAGGTGGCGCGTTCTTCTTGATGACAACAAAGTACATAATCAAGGATAAACAGAAAGTGGACAGAGCCATTGCAGGTATACTATTGAGAAAAGAAAAAAAAATCTTGAGCGGGTAATGTGAAAATGCCGGTATTATTTTGTTTACACCGTCTTCACATTGTTTCAGTGTCATCAAAAATAGTTTAAGACTGTGTAGGCTGGTGAGTTTTATATCGAGCTTTAAGCGCATGAAAGTTGCTCTTTTCATCATCATAAAAAGGGGTCAATGTCATAATCTGGAGATAATATTATTTTTGTGTTAATTATACTTTTGATTGAGTTTTTTTTTATAGAAGCGGAAGCACAGAGGAGCGAGCCTTCACACAGTCAAGAGCATGAAGAGAATATTGTCAGTGAATAGTTAAGTGACAACTATATTACATGTCAGTCTAATTTAAGGGATAGGTCTAGGAAGGTGTGAACTTTCACTATTTAAAAAAATGTTCCTCAGTCAAATGACTATTTTTTGTTAATAGAAGGAAATACCACTATGTGGGTTATTATAACAATTATATAGTAATTTGATTGCAACATATATTAGAAAGACTGATTCGTAATGCATAGCATATGTACACTTAGACAAAGTAAATGGGTTAGGAGCCTGTGTGAAAGCAATAGGAGTGAGATAGAATGTAAAATACAAATTCATTGTAAGGTTTTGCTATCTATGTATGGCGTCACAATGCAAAAGATTAAAAGGGCCTGTGTGCCGCCTACGTAATGAAAATTATTTATTCAGAATACTTTATAAGTTCGCTATTCTTTTATAAATTGAATTGTAATCTACATATTCATTTTTAAAACAAAGACACGTTTCAATTAATTGTGGGCATTTTTCTAATTGTTGAGGATTTTAATTATTAGTTTAGTTTATACCGGTCATATAGTGTACTCTTTGAAATGTTACTTAATGGATTTAATAAGCACTTAATGCACCAGCTGCTTATACTTCATAGTAATTTATACATTGTTGTCGCCCATGTTGGATCATATTACCTCAAGCACTTGTTATTAATAGATATATAGATCTTTATATCAGGTTTATTTATTAAACTCTTTGTTGATCAGTTTTATTTTAAAAACTTAGTTTTGAATTTGATTTTAATATTATTATATATTATACCAAAACAGTCGTATATAAAATTTGAAAAAACCTATGATGTATTTTCTTATAATATTTTAATGGAATGTTGACAAAGTATTTAATCCAGTTTTAATATTTAAATCATTTCTAATAACAAATCGATTTATTTTAATGCAAGTTGTATGTTGTCAAAGACTGAATTGTTTAAATTTCTCTTAATAAATAATGGGTGTTTCATTTGTAAATAATGTTGTCTTAGAATGGAATTGAAAAATACAATATAATTTATTTTTCAACATCGTAGTTTTATTGCTCAAATAAAGCATGTTCAATTTCTCTTAAGTCATATACAGAGAAAACATACATGATGACATGAGTATGGCATTTTCGGTGGGATTTGAGGTGAACACTTATTTTAATATCACTTTGATATATTTTAACTTAATTGTACACTAATTCTTATTTTTCTTACAATTAAATAACTCTTTAATCTATTCTGGTCAGCAGATGCACATAAATGAGGCACTTCGGAATTTCACGAATTTTCATCAACAGGGTCATCTTTGTACACCTTCACATTTTATACATCCGCTATAAGATATTTAGGTGATTTAGATCTGAACCCGTAGGACTGAGATGGAATGCTTTAATTATCCATAACTAATTAAGTAATAGTCTCAAATTTCTTTCACTCACCTTGTGATACAGTGTCTCACTTTGCCTGCCATTTCACATATATTCTGTTAAATTAAAGTAGCCCTTCCGTTGAACCAATTCCAATGAAAGGTTTTCATGGCTACAGCCTATTGTACAGTTAAGGTTGCATGGTGGATCAACCACATACAATGTGTACAATAAAATAAGCTTGATACTACTTCTCTTCCATTCCTTAATTTCTACAATTAAATACCATTTAATATCATTGTTCAAATCAAATGGGCACATATAATTGAGAACATTTAAAAAGCACTATTAATTTATCAATCTCACAGAAATTGCCATTTTTCTACAATTTTTAGTATTCATTCACATTTATGATAATCAAATAATCAGTCATCGGTAACAATTATGAACATAAAAATCAATTAATACAATTTTTCAACATTTGCTTAAAATCTAAAAATTTAATAATAGTTAAAATTATAACAATATGGCATTTAAAAACGAAAAATGCTTGTCGGTTGGAACATTTTCCGATTATGAAATTTAAGGTAAATATTTTTCTTACTATAACACTTTTTTTTCTTTTTAAGTAATGAGGTATTATTATTATCCATCCATCTATCATACAGTTTAAAATGAATATAACTTATTCCTCTGAACAATAACTGTTAGTTGAACTTGTGTCATCATTTTCACATCTAGTAACTTTGCAGGTGTCCATTCTCAATTTTTTTGGGATGGGTTCACATGAGTTATAACTGTCGCTTAAGCCCCGTTTTCCAGTAGCCACTAGCCTTAGCACAGTGACCTTGTCTGAATTATTATTTTCTTCATTAGAATTTTTGGATGATATACTCAATTGATTGAAGTCTCTTACTTGTCCTGCTTGGATTAGTAGTTTTTCGATTTTCATGATAACAATAGGATCCTGGGAAAGTAGTAAAATTTTAAAATTGTTTAAATTAGTTTTATAATGTAGGAAAAAATTAAAAAATGAGCTGCCATTTTCAAATTACAGTGACACCCTTTCGTAATAGCACTAGTAACCAAGTTATTTGTATTTACAAATTATCAATTTTATTCTGATAGTTCATAACGTAAGTGACAACAATTGGCGAAGGGTTCTCATGAGGTAATTATACTGGTGGCTCTAGAGTTTTGGCTTAAAAGAAATTTTAATATACATGCTCTAGCAGTAGACCTACAATTATAATAATGTGTACCAAACATCTCTTAAATTTTCTATCTCTCTATAAATTTTTTCGCCTCGGTTCTGTTACTGTTCCAGACATATGGTGTAAATCTTTCATTTCATTATCTGATTCATGTTCTACCATTTTTCCTAACTCATGTGTTATAGGTATGTTTATAAGGTTAATTGACACTCATTGATGAGCCTGCCACATGGAACCATACTATTATGGTGAAAACAATTAAATTCCAGGATAAAAATGTACCTGCATCCAGTTATGGTTAAGGATTTGATCAAGTCTGATTCTTTGGTCCACATTCACAGTTAGCATTTTTTTCATAAGCTGTTTGGCTGGCAAACTAATTCTTCTCCAATGGGTTTGGGAAAACCGGAACTGTCCTCTTAAGATCTGGTCTCTTAATGTGAGCTCTCTGTACTCAGGTGAGAATGGCAAATAACCTACAAGACTGGAAAGCAAAATAAGATAGAATAGATCCATCATAAATAACATTAAATAATATATTTGACTTACCAAACAAAGAAAATAACTCCCAAACTCCAAACATCAACTTCTGGTCCATAGCAATTTTGTCCATTTGCTCTCAATACTTCCGGTGCTAAATATAAAGGTGTTCCACACATGGTTTTCATAAAGCTATCTTCGCCAACAAATTTGCTGAGCCCAAAGTCAGTAATCTTAACCAATGTTTCTTCTTCCTTACTCTCAAGAAGCACATTTTCAGGCTGCAATAAGTCCAAACAAGATATATAAAAATATAGATTTTTTACAGTATATATAATGATACTAATTTGTATTACTTTGAGGTCTCTGTGTGTGATTCCTTGAGAGTGTAAGTATGTCACAGCTAGCACTATTTGTCTGAAGAGAAACCTCGTAAGTTGTTCAGACAATTGTCCTTGTTTAGAGATTCTTTCAAACAGTTCTCCACCTTGCATTAGTTCTAAGACAATATAAACTGTGTCCCTTGAGTCGAAAACTTCTTCAGTTGAGATAATACAAGGCTGCAAAATAAAATACAAAATTTGCTCTAAAATTTTAATTTTAACACATTAATGTGGCTTTATATGCAAAATTAACTTCAGACATTGGTTTATCTACTTGAAACCAACAGTTTTAATTTAAAAAAAAAATGTTTTAAGTTGTATTTTGATGAGTGAAAGTTCACCTAATTTTTCAATCCCCTTGATGGTTAAAAATTAACAGAGATGAGAGCCCATGATATTTTCACTCATCCTCAACAAGGAAATATAATGGAAATGCTCTGACATCCTTGAACACTAAGCCATTTGTGCTACAGCTAGTTTAAAGCTGTGGTATGGCTACCATGTATAATTTCATGCTTGCATTCCATTGTTTATCAATTTTAAGTGAATTTAATTTTATTTTCTTCACATCTCAAATGTTTACATTTTAGTCTAAATTATATAAATTCACATTTTTATCTTAAAAAAATAAACACAAGCTAAAAAGTAATGGATTGTCATAGCTAAAATGTTTTCTCTAAATTTATTACATCACTCAATTTTTTTTTGTTCTTATACAAAGCATATGATAATTTATTGATCTTATACTAACATGTTGTAGTGCCTTCATTATAGTAATTTCATTCATAATTTTTTGTGGGTCTGTCAAATTGCAAATTTGTCCATTTGTCAATCTACTTTTCTTAATTATCTTCATGGCATGCTTTGTGCATTTTGTCTGGAAATAATATATACATTTTGTACATATAACTTAACACAAATCATTAAAACAATTAAAAAATTATAGGTATATTTACTTTATCATACACTAATTTAACAAGACCGCAAGCTCCTTGTCCCAATATCCTAGATATGTAATATTTTTGGGAAATTTCTATCGGAACTTTATCTTGCTCATTCTTCAACAAATCCTTATAAATGAATACTGAAATCATTTAACATAAAATAGAAATAACCTGCAGCACCATGACAACAATGAATATCATGAAATATGTAAAGTATTTAAATAGTCATATAGGTCTACAATCTGCATGTATAGCAGAGGTGCAGTTTGTTCCACAAAGTTTTTTGTGGTATATATGTTTTATCTTTATTACATTATATAACTTTATTAAATTATATTAAATTTAGGGTTTGTTTATTTTTAGTCTATTTAGTATTGTAGTGCTATGTACACTGAATTTTCTTCTCTCTAGTTCTATCTTAATTCATTATTAATTTTATTTTTCATCAAATCTTACAGAAACTTAATGACACACAACCATATAACAGTATTTCTTAGTCAATAATTTTATTATACCAATTATAATATTTCTTGTGGATGGGTATTTATTTTGTATAATGCAATGTTGCAGTTTATGGTGCAGTTTTAAATTGTATTACAATTTTTCTTATAGATTATATTCCATTTCCATTGTGGGAAATATAGCTAAATGTTGTTTCACAACAAAGTTTTTTTTTTCACCCCTACAAGATTAGTGCTATTTCAGGCTATTAATAATTAACTTAAAATATTACATACTTTTTACACTAGCATGAGTCACAGCTATCTTGTCATTGTCATCAAGTACCCTGCTTAAGCCTTTGCCTATTATTCTACCATTGATAAATGTGCCTTTAGATGATAAGTCTGTCATTATCGCTGGACTCAGAGGTTCTCTGTAAATAAAGTTTAATAATAATATAAATGGGTAAAATAAAGTTTTAATAATTATTTTAGTTATGAAACTACAGATATTATGGTACGAATTCGATATATAAAATAATATCTCTAGTGACGTTTTAGTTTATAACAACAACCACAATTACTTAAAAATACTTACAATAAGTTTCTCTTAATGACAAAATGTTGTTTACTAACACATTTCAGTATATTTTCCTTAATTATATTTTTCTTCATGACGAAAGAGCAGTTCAATGCTCTTCCAAGGGAAAATTCAGGCTGTATCATATCTGAAAGTAAGAAATGGAATACAATTAAGTATCTACATAAACTTTGAAGGTAGTATATAAAAAACGACTTCCATAAGTTATACACAAAATAATTGTTACCATAGTATGGCGGATATGCTTCATCAGTATCCTTCCAACAATGTTTTTCTTTCAAGGAAACTTTTGTTGAATAAAGCCTACCCCAAATATTAGGTATGGATGGAGTATTTGGTTGGCTCCAATCCACTTGCGATTGCTGTGTTTGGGTTTGAGTATTGCATGTATCTGGTAATAATTCATCATCCATTTTAAAATGAACTAATATATCACTGAAATACTGCAGTACAATACAAGCTACTAAATTGACATTTATAGTATTAGCGGCAAAACAAGTCGAGTAACTTTTAAGATTAATCACTGGGCTTACCGGTACTGAGTACGACTTCCGGTTTTTGAACGACAAAAAGGACATAAGGAATACAGAACTACTACTTGCCACATTTTAGATCCAATATCTTTAATTGTAAAAACAAATATTTTGGATATATTATATAATATTATAAAAACGAAATAAATAAAATAAATAAATTGAATAAAAAACATGAAATAATAGAAATAAATATTCCGATCGAAATAGGTTGGCCTTTTGTACTTATGGCAATAAAGATTTATTGTGTAGGGTAACTACTTAATTGATAAAGATTAAAGAAATTTCAAATAACTATTCGTATATTTTATGTCAAAGTGTATAATGGCCACAGAATAGTATTATATTCTAAACAATAATTTAAAAAATACTTGTAGTCTCAAATAGACTTTGTAGCCTGAAGTTGGTGTAAACCAAGTGACAAGGCATGCGAAAATGGGACATGCGTATGCCATTAATTGTCGAACGTTTGTAGGTTTGTTTTTATTTTGAAGGGATATTTTACTATTTTCATGGGTGCTGGCGACGGAGAATGAGGATGACCGACCGTTCGGTTCATAACTCGGTTGATATGCGGACCGAAGGTGAGTATTGAATCTTAGAGGACGCACGGACCTTCTAGAGAATTACATGAGTAAATACTACTTTTAGTGAGATATGGCTTTTTGCAACTAGAGAAGTACATGGCTGTGCTTTTGGTTTGATTAGGCGGGGGGGGGAGGGTGTTAGTGACCGTGGCTTAGGTTGATCAACCACGGTGAAGCTAAGAGGAACTCAAACGGCCGGCCTTAGGCGTTCTGTGGCCGGCCCAGGGAGCCGCTCCAGGTGGGCTCGTAAAGAACTCGCTTTGGAAGCGTGTCTGTGGACTGCGGGGGGCGGAAGTGACCGTGTGAGGGACCGTCTTCCCTGCCCTCAGCAGCAGAGGTGGAGTCGCAGAGGGAGAGGAGTATCGGTGATTCGTTGCCGCTCTCCTTGCTCGCCGCAGGGGTCTGGGTTGTTTGGCTTTCCTGGCTTCCATGGCCTCTGGGGGTCGGACTTGTAAGAGTTCGGTTCCGACCTACAGAGGAGGCGTGTTCCGGCGCACCTTGCCTGGAGGTGTGGAGAGGGCGACGTCCTCCTCTCGGTGGAGGGGCCGCCTGTTCGGCCGGCGCAGGCAGGGTCCCGGATGTGTGCGAAAGCGCTCCCGTGACCCCGCCATACGCGCCGATGGAGGAACACCATGGGGTTTTAGTAGGTGCGAGTCTGCAATAACCCATCTTTGCCCCTGCAGGGGTGGGTATGCGTTGGCATTTTTCCCATGTAAAAAAAAAGGTTAGAAATAAGAGGAAGGAGCACATGTCTGGGGGTATGGTGGTCTCGACACGTGGGCATGGGTATTTTGAGCGCTCGAGTACGCCAGTTAGTGTGGCTAGGGAGAGTGGTCGTGGCAAATCTGATGGATCATTTGTGTCGGTCACCTCAGGTACACCAGAGGCAATCTAAATAGGAATTTCATCCACAGCTTATGACTAAGCGTACGGAACGTAAAGGCTGTGGTTGAAAAAATTGCGTGGAGGCCCATCGCAGATGCAAGACTGGAGAGAGAGTACGCAAAGTTGCGTTCTCAATTCTCCAGTCTTACCGGGCGGCTGAGTCAACTTACGGAGGAGATTAATCACCTTCGTAAGAAGAAATACGGCAATGCTGGTTCCAGAAAGGCCAATCCACCTCATCATTAAGATCCTAACGCCCAAATCTTGAAAGAGCAGAGGAGCAGCTCATTGGGCGCATAGGGGCCCTAGTGGAGGCAAAGCTGGCCGGTTTCGAAGTAAAACTTAAAAAGAACGGGGAAGGCAACCCGGCCCCGTTGGGAGTGCGACCAGTGCAACGTGCACAGGCAACGCAGTTGCTGCTGAAGATATTATAATTGTCACAAAAGACAAGTGAAATTTAAACATTATTAAAAATTTCACGTACTTTTAGTAGATCATTAAACTTTTTCGGTGTAACACGTAGATTTTATTCAATATTCGTTCGGACTTAAAAGTCGTTGTGATAGAATATATAACTTTTAATTAACACGTGGAATCAATGCAGTAACATGTGTACCCTTTTTTCATTTAGAAATAAATCCTTCCACGTGTAACGTCTATCCCGTATAAAAGTAAAATGGTCTGGATTTTTTAATAATAATTTATTATATAATAATATTAGGATTGATAAACGAGCGTACAGTTCATTATCCCTTATATTATAAAAAATGTCAGCGGCCTATGAAGTCTACCGTACTCAATAATGATTCTTTACAGGTGTTTTAACCTGACTGCTATGGAATGCCTCGCTCCCAGCAACTAGGTCTCAGGATCTCTACATTCACTACATGAAACAACATCGCTATACCGTATAGCCAGTGTAAGAAACCGGGAATAAATTGTAGGTTTCATTTTCGCTCTCAGGTTTGACAACGCGCCTATATCACCACTATATGTTTATTGTATGTTTCATAGACTACAGGAATATTTTTAAACCGCTAACTCCATAAAAAGATTAGACTAAAATAGATTTGCTTAGATTAATTTATTTGGAAAAATTAATAGTCATTACGCAAAATTTTAGGTAAAATAAAAGAGAAATGCTTGAGCTAAAACAAAAATAAAACATTAAAATCTTAAATAAATATACTAAAACATTGTGAACACATGGCAGAAATGTGTTCACAATGGGCTGTACCGCACCTTAGAAAAAGAGAAAATGCCGCTTTGTGAAATTATAAGCTGCTGTTAACTTTCGTGGTAGAACTCGTCTACCTGCGTTGGTGTGGTACAAACTAGTTACGTAGAAATGCAACGCATGCTATTTTCTTTGGTTGGCAGAATGAGGAACTATGTTTACAGATTCACCGGGTTGAAAGGTGTCCGCGAACACTTAGGGTACAGCCGAAACCTTTATTTATGGGTAACCCGCACAAGGTTTCCCGAAAGAGAGCCGGCTTGGAACATTACTATGCGCGCGAAAGCCACTGACTCGAGGGTGCCCGGGTGGGCCGAACTACGGCTTGGTCAGCCGCTTCTATTACGAAGAACAGACTACGATAGCTGATTACAGATTTCAATGCAGTCAAGTTCGTTGTGAAGCAGTACGTACTCGACAAATAAAAACCAGACAAATAATTTTCAATGATTCAATAATTGTGTCTATATTCGCCAATGATTCGGTATTTCGCCATGTTTTACAGTAGGTGTACGGAGGATAAACGTCTCGTTATGGCAAATTTCATGGAAATAAATTGCGGTTATTACAGAAAATTATAATGAAGCTCAGCGGGAAACTCCGCGAAAACACCACGGCCTACTCGGTACCATATCTTTCACCTTGATAAAAATTATTACTTACCTAATAACCATGCTTACAAAATGATATCTGAATAGATATCATTTGATTACTCAAATTGCTCTAAAGATATTATTACGTTCAAATAAATTAAAGGATGTGTAGATATTTGTTTGGTATTAATTTGTTGACTTTCTTCTATAATAAGTACTACTTTTCAATTTGTTTTTGTAATTTTATATAGACATTTTTATATTGTTTGTTTTAATATATTTTTTAAATTTACCACGCACACGTAAAAAGTACACGCAGTAAGCGAATACTATTATTCTGAAACAAAAGCTGTCTGTTCCGATATTTAGCTACTTAATGTTATAATGTAAATTATTAAGTGCAAAATCATTGCATTAATAGCTTCCCAAAAGTTTAGTCATTGACGCAATTTAGGGTATGATCAAAGTTCGTCCCACTCTAGGAAGTTTATATAAACTTAGCAATGGAATAGTTTATTGAGATCAAATACTTTACTACTATAAAACGTAAAGTCACTTAGCAATTTTAATTAGCTTTTTCGTTATTATTGCTCGGCAGAGTAAATGGCCTTTCTTGGAGCCGCTGGGCATACACCTCCTCTATAAAGAGGATATTGGAGAATAGTTGCTCACGGATAGTGTCGTGTGGTTTGAAATGTTTTGTTTATTGGTTTTGGACATGTTTTTTATTTGATTTTTAGATATGCAGATTGGCTGGTGTTCTTGTATTGTTTAGCGGATGTCCGCGTATCTACTGTCTTTTGCAGACTATGAGAGACCGGTTACTGGTTGTAAGACATACCATCTTGGCAATCAGCAATCGTGCTTTATCATTTCTACTTGAGGACAAAGGCGATGTATGAAGATTATGTTAATAAATTAGCTACTTAAAAATTGTAAAATTTTATTCTTTAACTGTATTAAAGAACAAAATTTTATAATTTTATTATTTATCGATATTTTAAGCACGCCAAGTTTATCCAGGTCAATTTGATGTAGCCTACCAAGTGACCGCGGAACTTAACGTCACTTGATATGTCAACGCCAAGGATTCCGATACTAGCTAAAGTAACAAGGGCACTCCCCTTTTAAAAGTTGTAGATGCGACAACGGAACTCTTTTTAGTGGTAAATGCATACTTCATAGGATTAAATTGAGCTAGATTTTATCGGCCCCAATCTGAGATTTTGTTTAAAGTCACGACCTCAGACACAAGTTTGTTCCGGTACTCGTTGACGTATTCCCGAAATATTTTGGTGCGGCCCGAGTATAACGCATTGTCGTCCGCATAACAATTAATGTTATTAATTTACAAACTGCCATTATATTCCTTTATTTCTTTTTAAATTCCTTCAGTTTATTTATATTAAAAACACTAATAGTAGGAAATTTTAACAGATATTTAGTTCGTCTGATTTATATTATATACTGCGTATGGGTTATAAATCTCTTTGATTTTATAATTAGGTCCAATTCTTGTTTATATTACAAGTTAAATGGTAATTAAGGTCAAGGATATTTTAAAGTATCCATAGGTTTAAATCACTAACTTTGCAGCTAGAAACAAACTGCAGGGTAACTCTTCCACTGTGTAAAGATAGAGCGATCACCTATGCACATTTGCGGCAAGTCGACGGTTGCAATTGGCTAAGAGTCGTGCTTTATTGTAATCTATGTGGCCTATTTTCAGCATTAGACTATTGCTAGGCTGTAATGATGCTGATACAAATTTTTTTATTGTTTACATTTATTGGGATTTTTTCTCATTATTTTTATAAATCGAGTTTTCCGGTACTTATAGGACAACATTAGGTAAACGGATTTTGTGTCAATTTTCCGTTAAAGAAAATAACAGAAATAGAACTGAATTTGGCAAGAAAAACATTAGCTACGGATCTGAATCGGATGTAATTCATACATTTATGATCCGCAAGTAACGTATTTCCTAAAATGTATCTTTTTCCTGCTTTCATTTGATAAGTTAATTCAATTTTTCTTGGAAACACGAGATTAAGCTAACTTTGATTAATAAAAAAACTTTTGAATTATTAGAATAAATATATGTATAAAGTGCAATATTTTAAGTTTATAGTTTAAGCATAAAATTCTAATAAAAAATATTTTTATTAATATATCTTTTATTATTAAAAAGACGAGTAGTTTAAACAACTTTACTTAAAATTCTTTAAACTGCTCGTCTTTTTAATAATTAAATTTCGGTCCTCAAGGGGGACAACGCATGGTGTTAAGTCTTAGCTGAGGATAGATAAAGGTGTTTATGGGCTGCAGACAGCAATTATTATTAGCTAAACGGTGTGCTGTTTTGTTCCCTTAGTTTAAAAAAAATACAAATGCGTTAGTTCTATCGTTACGTTAGCAAACAGGTAGTCATATTTTAAGATATTATAGTTTAGAATATATTAGAATATACATATAACTAAGTTATCGCTTCGTGTGTTTCATATACAAACTATATGAGCTCGGTGTGCCAGATCGACTCGTACTTATCATAATCGGCTTGGACCGTTACCCATAAATAGAGGTCTCCTCTAAGGGCTCGGTCACCTCTTTACCTAGTGAAACTGAAAAAGCCCTCGGGCTAACAGCGGCCATCAGCCCGAAATAAAAAAGAAAAAAAATACTCATTTTCTCCAGATTAAAGTCTTTAACCAGTACGTGTTGCCAGTGATGACTTACCGTACAGAGACAAGGACCTTCACTGCTGGCTCTAGGGGAAAGCTCAGAGTCACTCAGAAAGCTATGGGGCGGGCCATGCCCTAAACTGCAGCAATCGCAGTATAGATAGACCCCTACTAGACAGAGGGAAGACATATATAAGGTTGCGGGAAGTTGATGGATGCAGGTGACTTAAGATCGTGTTTTGTGGCAATCTATAGAGAAGGCCTAGGTTTAGCAGTGTCCATAATACGCTACGATGATTATGACGATGAATAGACGAGAAGTTGCGGCTGGACAGGGCTAAGGAGGTATAAGCCCAATGATGAAATATTCACTCTTGTTCTATAACATGTTACTATCAACGCAGATTTCAATAACATCTACACTTTATGAAGCATGTAAAATAAAGATATAAAGGAACGATTGTCTGTAAAGGATAACATGAAACTTTTCTAAAATATGAACACATTTACCTTGTACAAAATCCTGAAAATGAAATTTTAAGTAAATATAAAACCTGGCCAAGGTTATGTTCCCATGTTACTCTTTTAACATATTATGCATAATTATTATTGAGTGTTTATTTTTATAAAGATCTCTTCAAAAGGGTTGTTTTTATGGGTCTAAAAAGTGTAAATAGTAAAAAATTAACAGCCTGTATAATTTTTTTAACTAAATAAAACATATAATTGAAATTTGAATATTAAACAAAATTAAAATGTTAACAAAGTAAAACATTTATCTTTATCACGTAATCATTTCGGACTACGTTTTATACCCTATTATGTTTTAATACTTAAGTGGAATTTAGAAGTTATCCAAGCGTAGCTACGGTTATAGAATATTAAACGTTTTCACTGAAATACGCATATAAATTAGATGTTACTCAATTTATATAAGCGATAACTTAGTTATATGTTATCGCTTATAGTAATATATTCTAAATTATAATATCTTAAAATATGAGTACCTGTTTGCTAACGCAACGATAGAACTAACGCATTTGTATTTTTTTTAAACCAATGGAACAGAACAGCACACCGTTTAGCTAATGATAATTGCTGTCTGCAGCCTATAAACACCTTCATCTATCCTCAGCAAAGACTTAAGACACACGATGCGTTGTCCCCCTTGAGGACTGAAATGCTTGCCTCGCTACTAACCTCTTAGTCTCCGGATCCTTACAGTAACCAGCAAAACACACAAACAACATCAAAACGCTTTTATTACACTGATACTGTACTGTGTCTGTACGGACTTGGTTCTCCACTGTTCCGTCGACGCTACTACTAGAAAATAGCTACAGCTTGGCTCTATATAATAACAAATTTTGTATATTTTAATTTAAATAAAGTTATTTAAACTACTATTTGCCCTAAGTAAGTATACTTATCAAAAATTTCGGGCAAAGTGCTCCCAACAACAACCAATATATGTGAGACATGGACATTAGAGATGATCTTGATTTTGCATTAATATATGAAAGTGTTCTAGAAACAACTTGGATACGGAGTTAGTGAAAATAAATTTTACAGTCACGTGTATCAACAAAACGGAAATTAGTTGTGCAAATGTTGCCTCGTGCACGTTGCTTATTAGCCAATCTGAGTGGAAGTAGCGCAGCAGCTGAAAGTTCAGGCTAATGGGAATTTGATTTCAATTTATCTGTAGGTTTAAATGTTTGAAATGTTTCTATGATTTAAAAACGTAATATTTCTTGAAATAGTCATAGCGAATCTGGTAAACAAAGATTTCAGAATGGATTATATTGGCTCAATCCTGAGATACCTGTATCTATGCGTAAGTATCTATCCATCGACATCTTGCAAGATTCAGGAACATTCTCAAAAAATTTAAATAATAATCTCTCAAGACTTTTATCCTAATAGGGGTTGATAGAAATAGCAAGTGCTATTTACATGTCATCATGAACTCATTAAGTCCTATATGCTACAAGGGGTGAATTTATCGCGGTATACCATTCACAAATGTTAATATATGATTACATACGCAAGAATAGAAATGGAAATTCATAGGTGAATACCAGATGGAACACTACATCAAAAGCATTCCTATGTCGTAGCCAATAGATTATCACCACTGGGTATATTAAATAACTAAATACTATTTTTGAAGTATTGTGGATGTCGAACGAGTACTTAGTTCATCTGATGGTATGTAATAGCTGCGGCCTCTGACACCCACATTCATAGTAATACGGAAATATAATGCAGGTTTGATATCAGCTCTTTGGACTCCGATAGTAAATAACTTATCTTATACGAGTCCCCAGACACTTATACTCATCACACGAAACACGGGAGCGTTTTGATGCGCTTGATTTTCCCCCAGTCATTCTGAACCATTCGTTCTGCGGCTACCACTGTTAAAGTCAGAAATTAAGAAAGATATCCTTCAATAATTAGTGATTTTATTCTACTTTATATACCGTCCGTATAAAGTCGATTTGAAGATTTTTTTTTTAATTTATGATTTAATTATAATTTTAATGTGATTATTAACATATCATAACTTATTCACACAGACCAGCGTGCAAAAATTTTTTGGGCTCCGTAGACACTCTGCCAGCAATAAACAGTATTATATTTTTAACCACCGGCTTTCTAACATTGAAGTTGCTAAACTTAACAACTTAACACTTTAACAAGGTATTTTTGATAAAATAAGGAACTGTAAAATAAAATAAATCTGTACGTTTTTTATGCACCTCAAAGCAAATAGGTAATTTCTCATTATAATTAAATGTTATAAATAATTATTTCTGTCTATTAAAGACAGCTATTATTCCCATCTTATTATGGATTGAACACCTTGTCAACCTGTCGATATAGGTTGACCCTGGACCTCGGATGTATAAATTGCCCACGTCATATTGTTTTTAAGTTTAGGTTTAGTACGTTATTGGCCTGACATTTTTTACGGCTTCATCGAAAACCAGGGAGGTGCTTCAGCAAGGCAGCTTACAGATTAATTTCCTATTATTTCAATATTATCTGTACCACAAGTGCGGTATCACATAAATCGCTATAAACCAATTCAGTTTTAGAGCCAGTGACAGACAGTCTAATGGTGGATTCGAATCCACCAATAAACTCGAAGATTTGAACCTAAATTTTGCAGATCGTACCCTAAACCATTAGGCTATTAACCCTGTACACACCATAGATACGCAAATACATTTTTTGTTATCTGCATCGTTTATGTATACTGCTTTCTAAAAGAATATGAAAAAATATTGTGTAATATTGTTTGTATAATTTTGTATTTTAACTTTTCTTCATAAATCCATGTCACAACACGAATGTTTACCAGTCTAAATAATTTTATAAAAGCCCTTTTCTTTCAAATGCTTTTTGTAAAACGTATATGACAGTGTTAAAAATTGTAGATACTGTATTATTATAAGATAAATAAGTACACGTCAATAGTTAAACATTAAGTTTAATTTATTATTTTTTTATCTTAAATGTAAATAACATTGACCCACGTTTTTATTTCTAACGTTATCTAAATATATTTTGGCACAAATGTTTAATATCTTAAGGATCGTTTGAAGAATATTGAAGAATATTGTAAGTTTCATTCAAAGATGAAATGCTTTTCATAATCTCGAGTAATATCCACTGTTAATTATCAATTATTTACATAACATCTACTACTTTTAAATATATCATAAGTGAGGGGAATTGTTCATAGGAAAATATATTTCAATTTCAAACCAACTTCTATATTTAATTTAAGCTTAATTTTTGATACATAACAATTAAGAGCGTTAAGTCATTCGGCGGCCGGGGTAGGAGTTTTAATTGTCTCTTCATTTGCGGAAACAGGAGATGGGGTTGAAGTAGCACTGACGGAAGCGAACTTGTCTCTTGTCAGCCCGCCACTGTCTCGCCAGGCGACCGTCTAAAGCGCGAAGTTCCCATCCTCGAGGCTCTGCCTGGGGCCAAGAACGTCCAACACGTCCGAGCCTGAATACATAAATAAATTATTTGACAACGCATTGACTATACACTCAGCTTTATATAATTCTTGTTTAGATTAATATGATTGATTGATATGATCATATACAGTGGCAGTTTGTTTCTAACTGCAGAATGAATGGGTCAGCTCGACCGTCGTAGGACCACTCCCACACAGAATTCCGGCGGGAAATAGCAGCTGTGTTTCGCCTGGTGAATGAAGGGATGCAGAGACCTTTATTACTGGTGACGAGGCATTCCATCTCAGTCCTCAAGGGTGACAACGCATCTGCATTATGATTCCTTGTCAAGGATGAATGTAGATGTCATTGGCCGCAGGAATCACCTAACATCAGGTGACTCTGTGTTCTCGTTTGTAAAACTCAAAGTAATAAAAAATTTAAAATCCTACCTATGATCATTCAATGTGCAATCATCCCAGTGCGTAATTTAGTATGAGTTTTAGCGGAAATAAAAATAATACAGGGTTAAAAACACGCAGGAAAAAATCAAACTGAAAATAAGTTTATATACATTATAGTAATTATTTTACGTTGACACGTATGAAAATAATTCGTTTAACGATGAGATAACAAAATTAATTTTCTAAAAGGTTATATCTAAAAAGTTTTCGGCAGCGGATAACCTTTTATTTTGTTATTTTCATAAATCTCGCTATTCTATTTAATGTGTAGCATGTTTTGTTGTTTAATTATTAATTCTTATCGTGTTGATCATTACCCACGTTAATGAATGCAGGAAAAGTTCAAAAGTAACTTGTCAACCTTGTATAAATTATAATACTTATAAAGCTTTGAACTTTGAGAAGGATATCCTTGTAAGGCTGGAAGTTGATGCTTATTTTTCCTAGCGCATCACATTTCTTTACAATGAGAAAAATTTTCTTACACTTTCCTTCATTTGGTTTTTTTAATTTTAATAATGTCAAACGATAATAGTAAGTAGTATAAGTAGCCCATTATGGATCAATATTTTCGTTTTATTTATGATTTTTTTTATTCCTTTTTAATGTCATTGTATTATCTTTTAGTAAGTAGAACACTATGAAACGCTCTAGTGGTCCCCTTAGATGTCCCAAAATCATTGGACAGGATAGCACGACATCTTTTGACGTACGGCGTTGACTCGCCCCTATTGGACTGGATTATAATATTATCAACGGCTGCTCGTCTAAATCTATATTAATAATTGCCAAGGTATCACAGGTGAGTTCTTTCTTGAACTCTTATTCTGCTTCATTTTAAAGATATGCTCATATCCGAGATCTACGTACGTACTACGTAGGGACGTAGACGACACAGTTATAGAGAGCTACCAATCTATGTTTCGTGTGGTGAATGCTGAGATCCGCAGATCCTATCAAAGGTAACGATGCATTCCATTTCAGTCCTCAGGGATGACAATGCATGTGAATCTTGAATCTTTGTTGATGATGGAGGTAGATGATATGGACCGCAGTCATCACATATCACCAGGTGAACTGTGTGAATTTATCACATTTAATATTAAGACAAAAATAACAGGATACATATATTTGTTAATATCCTTAATTTATCTTTTTAATAGCATTTAATAATAAATATTGCTATTAAACGTGAAT
Source organism: Teinopalpus imperialis (assembly GCA_029286865.1). Lineage (NCBI taxonomy): Eukaryota > Metazoa > Arthropoda > Insecta > Lepidoptera > Papilionidae > Teinopalpus > Teinopalpus imperialis. The sequence continues at coordinate 8,766,503 of JAGSMU010000022.1, read as the reverse complement.
TAATGGACTAGATACAACACAAAAATTAGGTTAAGTTCTCGGATCTTGAATTGAATTAAGGGTGTTGGCGGTATTACGGGCTTTTATCGCTTGTCATTTGAGGTGACAGAAACGCATTATAGTATAAAGATTTAAATAATTTATAAGCGCTAAATTAGTAACTGTAACCCATACAATCATTTTCGTGCATCATCTACTAGCACAAACGTTACATTGTTGATGGCTAAAGAATTTTTTTTAATTCTATATTTACCTAAAAATAACAGCTTATATAATTAATACATAGGACCCACTAATAGGCTTAACTTTTTAAAATATTTTACATCAACATAAAGAAGACAATAATTTTGGTATATACACATTTTAACGTGGCAAAATCATACTGCAACTGTTATCTAGCTGAAATCTAACAAATAGGTCGGATAAACCATGCTTGCAGAAAAAAAGGTTTAAAATAATAATTTAGTGCCGCTGTGTTGTGTTTGGTGAATGAAAGAAATCGGAGAAGCCAGTTAGTTAGTTAGACTAACTAGTTAGTTATCGCTTCATTATTTTTTTTGTTCATTGCTTATTTATTAAAACCAAATTTAAAAAAAAAACATTGTCTTAAAAGCCTTTTATATAACATGGAGTGGTAGACATGAATAATAAAATTTTCGATGCGCTTAAAAAACTATATGACGTAAAACATACTTTTGCAATTCATGGAGGATTTGTTTTAAGACATTATTACTGGCGACGAGGCATTCCGTCTCAGTCCTCAAGGGTGACAACGCATCTGCATTATGGTTCCTTGTCTAGGGTGAATGTAGATGTCATGGGCCGCAGGAATCACTTTCCTTTACCTTAGTTGTGTGTGTGCTCGTTTGTTACTCTCAATGTAGTAATAAAATAAACGTCACCTTGGCAGACGTGTTGGCAAACTTAACCGAATTGCTGGCATCGTAGAGATAGATGCCTGTATCTGGTATCTATCTCTACGATGTGTAGTGGATCTCAAAGTTTGGTGAATATAACTTGGTAATACCGCCATTTATCTATAGTTATATTTACGAGTATCTTGATTTCCATACAAGTCTTTTACGATACACGCGGGGATAAGACGATAGAGATATTGAAAATATATACAATATCCGAATAAATTACCTCTCATCGGCGTCTAGTTGAACAAGTAACTTGCGCAAAGCAGCTGCTGTAATCGGGTCCCAAGCAGCAGACATGTCAAGACCATCACGACCATCAGGCTTGGACAAGAGGGTGTTTTCGGATTGTTCATCTTCTGATTCCTATTTTATTAAAAGGTAAATTTAGTTAATACGTTTGTACTAATTAAATGTATTTTGCTGATTGTACTTTGTTGTACACATTGCTTGTATTTTGTATTGGTACCGAATTTAATATGGAAATAAATGACTTTAATGTTTTTAAACTGTGCTGACAAACAAGCTTTCAAAGAAAAGTCGAAATCATATTAACACAATAATACCGCAATTGAGGTAAAAGCCTGTAAAACAGTTTGTATGATGTTTTTACGTGCGTTCTAAAGGAAGCCTTTTAAATATCTTTATGTGTTCAAGTACGGTAATAAATATTCGGTAATGTAAATATGTGGTAAAATATAGTTAAAAGTGTTAATAAAATGTAGAAAATTTTTGACACAGATATGTTTAGTAGATTTTATAATTTTATTTTATTTATCCCATATAAGCATTATTAAACTGTCTAATATTAATATATAATAGGTTACCAGTGGAACAGCTTTAACAGAAGAAAAGAAGAGAACACAAGCAGCGACCATTATAAACATGTTGGAAGTCGTTGCGGCGTTCATGGTTGATGTAGGTTTCTTCTGTGGATAAAACATATGATTATTTATACATACTCGTATATCTCTGATTATCTTACATAATTTGAAAGGGAATACAATGATTGTTTCTATTCGATGTTATGACTATAACAGTCAGGTAACAAATTTCGGTAACCTCAGTATTATGAGATTTTAGGGTTTATTATTTATCACAGTTGGTCGGAGTTATTGAATGTCTAAATTACGGCACGGCTTATACTCTTTATAAACACCCGCCAACCAATTGCCTAGCAACACGTCTCTGTTTCGGTTTATCAATATAATAAATGAAAATAAAATAATAAATAAATTAAAATACAAACATTTAATTGAGATATAGCAAAGAATAACTTTTTAAGAAAAGCCGTTAACGTTATATGTACTATGACTTATTTACGACCGGCATGTATTTTTTTTGTCATATCAATTATTTTATAACATTTGGATTATCTTTTATAACTTATATTTTTCTATTTTTACTTATTTTTTATATATTTTATATAGATCCGGAAATTGATCGAATGCGGGAAATCAAAAGTGTATTGGATTGTCTCGTGTCGCTGGAATTGCCGAGCGAACTTATTGCCTGTAGTGCAAGACTGACTTATGCATACGTATGTAAATGACAGACGCGTAATACGGGAAAATAACAACAAGAGGGTTCCATTTATTAAACTATGGTAATTTTCGAAAGCCTCAAATTTATATATATATATATATATATATGAGGCTTTTTGTATTTCATTACATTGAGAGAATCAAACGAGAACACATTTCACCTGATGGTAAGTGATTCCTGCGGTCCCATGACATCTACATTCATCCCTCAAGGAATCATAATGCAGATGCGTGCCACCCTTGAGGACTGGGATGGAATGTCTCGTCACGAGCAAAAAGGGTCTCCGAATCCCTACACTCACCAGACCAAACGCAGCAGTGTTGCAGCATGCTGCTATTTTACGCTGGTATTCTGTTAGGGCGTGGTTACACCCCGGTCGAGATGACCCATTCAATCTGCAGCTAGAAACAAACTGTAGTGTAGCTCTATCACTGTGGCATGTGATTTCGTGACGGCCCAATTCTAGACGCATTGGGATTATATCGAATCAGAAAATACGAGTACATATGAAATTATAAGAATATTATCCAACGCAGTTGACGTCTCAGAACTAGAAAAAAATGTCGAGATGTTCGATGACGATCAAAAATACAATTTAATACAACATTACATCTTTAATACTAAAACGGCATGTATAAAGTTATTTTATATTTTCATCCCAAGGACTGAAAACCTCATTTTATCACATTAATGTGCAGACATACAGAGCCTGGAGTGCCTGTGTGCCTGCGGCTGGCATAAAACACAACCGCATACAGTTTCATTATGATATTTTTCCTTTCAACGATACCAATATGTCGTTTACAAGATAAAAAAGGCAAATTGCAATTTATAAAAAATAATCGCAATTTGAGTTTCGTTACTTTAATTTAACCTTTGTATATTTCTGCATAAATTATATAAAAAGGATATAGTCAATTTTATTAATATTCAGAGATCTATTTGTGGTCATATCGTTTATTGTTTGTCCCAGTTACATCAGTACAGTTAAAGTTTATTTGATTATCAATCAAGGCTTTTGACTGTATAAGGACGATGTAAAATTTTAAGAAGTCTTATGAAAAATATAAACAGTATCTTAAAAAATATTATAGTATAAGCAAAAAATCTTTGAAATTTTAAACAAAAATGGCCTTAACTTTATTATTAGAGAAAACCAGTTTAATTTTATTAATGAGTTTTCGCAAAAGTTATCTAACAAGAAAGCTTTAACAGTATATTGAAAATAATTTTTTTTACATAACAAATGACGAAAGAAATCAAATCATCAAATGGTGTATTAAAAATTACCTCTTAAATTAAAATTAAGTAATGTAAAATAAATGTGGCAATGTTGCACGAAGCAGTGTCTCGTACAACATTGCTATTATATTTATATTGTTATAGGTTATTACTTTACATTTTAGGATTTTGATTTGTTCATATATTTGTAGTACAGACTATGGTTACGAGTAGTTTCGGATTATTATTACAAAAAAGAATGAAACTCCGAATACACATTTTAATTACAGGTTATCTTATATTACTTAAATTCAAAGCAGAAGTCGTAGCACTTGTCATTAAGCGCACTGTAACTCGTAAGAACACAGAATGGCCTTATCGTCGCTCCGGTTGAGATTATACGTAAATGGTTATCAAACTGTCTGGGGCGTTCTAGAAACGACTTAGCTTCAAACCGTAAAACAAAAGACTTCCAAAAAACAATGACCTGTTTCGAGACGAACACGTAGACAAGTCCGTAGTACAGCCTAAATGAACTTATCGATGTGACTATAGTAATAACGATTCTTCGCAAGACAAACCAAACCGTATAACGTTATATATTCCAGAAGTTCCTGTGGAAGCCCGTAATAATATGTTAAAGTCTTCTCCTAAATATGTATTATGATGTCATGTATACGGACGATTGAGACCATCCTGGCTTTTCTTACTTCCAAATGTAATTTTAAAATAAACACATGTGTTTTTAATTATGGATATACTGTCCACTATACTGTTTTTGTCCGTCAATTTTGCTCAGAATACCAATTACAATGATTATTATTTTTGTAAAGAAACTATTTATATAATGTTTGATAAATAAAATCACTAAAAAAAATATACTTAAATATTTTTATTTTATTCATTACTTCGACGTAGATTATCAGTCCAGAAGCTATTTAACAATTTCCTTTTTGCCGGTGTTGATAATTGGTATCTGAATAGTTGGAGTTATTCCAAATGCACATGGTTATTAGTAATTTACAAATAAAATTAATACTACGATTAATTAACGATTTAGATAAAAATTACTTAAACGTCATGTATTATCTCGTCTTTCTGTGTAACGGTGGTGTTCACTCACTACAATTGTTGTAAAAAAATAGCCACACACCACAGGCAATTTTTGCTATGAAATAACATGGTTTTCGACAGCATTCTATAAAGTCTTTATCATGCTGGGGTCTTTAATCTACTTGCCTAGCTTGGCGACTATGACATTCCTACTATGTAGATTTTGTAGGGATATATTCAATATATTGTAAGAACTATCAAAATAGTGTCGTATTTGACGGAACTATTAATAGCAAACCTAAACAAAAAAGTTCAGCCCATATTGTCACGGCAACGAACTACGAATTATAATATTATCGATTATGAATATATTTTTTTGGGTCATAGTACTTAATTTCAGAGTATCCTTAGATTTTTCATAATAATTGACAGATGCGTTTTGTTAGTGAACGTAATAGATAAAGGGATATACCTATATACCTTAACGTAAAGCAATTCAACTTCTCGTAGCAAGAAAATTTAAATAATTTTTATTAATATTTATAAATTTAATAATATATAAATATATTAATTTTTTTAATAATTTTTTAGCCGGGTACACTGTTAATATAAAAATAATAAAATAACCTTCAAATCTATTTGATAGATATAGATTCTGTATTTTCTAAAATAATATTTTTTTTCTATTGTTATTATCATTATCACCATCGTAGCCAATTATTATTGATGTTGACAATCCATCAACGTCCCAACAAACTTTTATAGATCATCCCTTTTGTTGTGGATAATTGCCACATAGATTTTAGTGATAAAAACCGCAGTATGAGCTTCCATATTTTCTGGATACATAAAACATATCGAAGAGATGAGTATGTAACCAGACAAGTCAAGTGCCTGACTACGATTTAAGACACTCCCTTGAGGAGACTTCGGTCCAGCACTGGGTTGTGAAAAATAATGGTGCATTAGCAGTGAAATTATTATGGATATACTCTAACCGTATCCTGTATACAATATAGATTAAATAAGCCCAACAGTCGAGGTAGAATACACGTAAACATAATGATAGTTTTAAGCTTTTGTCATATAAGCTATGGTTGTTTGAGAATTTGCTAAGTACAGAGATTTCTACCCGTAGATTTAAAATTACAATTTGTATAAATTATAAAATACATAAAATGCACCATAATTAAAAATCATTACAGTTACTACATTATTAAAAACGAAGAATGAACACACATTTTAGATTTTTATATTAAGGTGGTTATATCAGAGTAAAAATGTAAATACATGATATACTTTGCCTTCACTAAATTAACAATCCACTCGTTAGTTGAATGGTCAACTCAGTAAAAAAATGTAATTAAAATGAAAGATTAAATAAGCTGTGCGCCTAGCATATTAATCAGGACAGGGACAGTAGGTATCTGCGGTCGACATTTAGCAAAACATACGATTTATTTCGCTGTTTCTCTTTGAACAAAACCAATATGTCATTTACACATACGTAGATACACCTACATGTTCTCCACCCTTTTCGTTGCGCCATTTATCATGTAATATCTAATTATCATCTCTAAACCACATTACATCGAAAATAAACTTTACTCGAAATAGTTAAGCCATAGTGATTTTAATTTAATAAACGTTTTAGTAGGATAATTTAGTAAAGTTTGGAAACCTCGTTAAGTAACCGTTATGGTGGTATGTGGTCAAGCTTTGAGAATTCTCTATGTTATTAATAGATTTTAGTTACGTTAACAATTTGATCTTTATTATATGTGAAATAATATTGTTATTTACTTTAAGTGTAAAAAGATACAATAAAGAATATAAAAAAAACAAAATAAATATCATACATATTTATTTTGTTTTTTTAAGTAAGTAAGTCTACCTGTCCTATCAATAATAAAAATTACTGAAAGTCTAACCCACCATACTCAGGTGGCGTGATGATGAGCGTACTCTGGTTAATACTTCGGTGTTAATAATACTAGTACCCGTTCATAGTCAATGCGACTTGCATTCGGGATACGCAGATTGACGGATGGCTGAATCAGTGCATCGCGTGACATTCGTTAATAAGGTGTAACGCATGCACCGTTTTCAACAGCTAGTACATCGTCTTTAATAGCCGTTTATTATGAAGAAATGAAGGTGATGTTATTGCTATATTCCCCATTACATGACATTGAAACTTACAATGTTTTATCATTACACGAAATACTAGTAAATGAAGAAAAATATGTAAGGGCGCAAAGATTTGCGGAACAGTTTCTCTAAATAAAATTTTAATTTTTCGTTCATTTTATAGTTTTAATAAAACATTCTACAATGATATTATTATCATTTCAGCCCATTACTAGTTCAATGCTGAGTATAGGCCTCCCCCACAGACTGGACATTAGTAAAGGGTCTATGCAATTTCAATAATGGGTAATTTGTTAACAAAGCAATAAAGGAAATGCACAAAGATGGATTATAAAGGTAAAAGAAATTCTTCTTTTATTAAATGTACCTCGTGTATTTAAAGTAACAAAGTAACAGTAATATTGAGAAAAAATACTAAAACGATTAAGGTAAATAACGCAGTGCAGAAATAATTATTGAACACGAAAATGGATCGTCTTCAAATCTCGTATGATAAAAGGTATGCCGTTCTCATACGTCTTGATACCCGTGGGGATTTATATCATAACACACGCCCAAACCTTGTAGCTTTGGAGTCGCCTTGACAAGTAATTGGCTACCCGAGATGTTATTTATCGATGAACAACCCTTTCAAATTGCAGAAAACGTGCGTTGAAATATTCTGACACAAATGAGCAATCACTTTATTCCGGGAAGACAATGGCGCAGCAGTTTTATGTATATCAACCATTTACATGTGTAGTGACTATTTTAAAAGCGGGAGTTGTATTACTGTTGTTTACTTAGGACTAATGTTTCAGCTAAAGTTTGTAGCAGCGTATATGAATATTAGACATAATAGAGAATAATCATAGGAAAAATATATACGATAATTTACACAGATAACTTGAACTGTACATATATATAGTAATAAGTTAAGGTGCAATTTATTTAAGACACAAAGAAGAAAAAAGGCGTCGGAGAGGATCAAAGAAGACCAACATGAAAAATAATATTTATAATATATATTAGTAAAGGGTTTTTAAAGTTTCTTATATATTCTTTGGCATATCCTGCAACACAAAAAGTTTTTATAAAATCAGTGAGGAGCTAAAAATAATAAATACCTTACACTCTTGATTTTCTTTACCGATATTTACAATATAAGGAAGTAGCTCACACATTTAATGTTTTTTTTATTCAGTTATGTCAATTATTGTTACTATACTTACTTGTGTTATACTATACTGAAATTAGTATTACACAAAAACAACTCTATCCGGGCAGGATAGTGTTAGAGTTTAGAATTTATGTGCTTTATAAGTTTAGAAGATTATTAGAGACAAGTAAGTGTCATCTCTGAGAAAACCGCATAATTATTTTAAGAAATTATTTCTTTAGTGCAACGTAAGATAAAATAACGGATAATAAATTGGAAATGACGTCTTATTAATTTTAAGTTGAACGAATGATGGCATAAAATAAAATAAGCCTTACGTCCTAGTTAAAAGTCGATCACGGTGCATAAACTCTGCCCGTAAGCTTTTAACGATGCGCTTTCAAACTGCCATAAGAGAAGTGGTTGAAGGGTTGGATAGTGCGGAGTTAACATAATTGAATTTAGATCTCGTAATCCCTTCCTGAAAGTATATGCTGTATATAAGTTATAAATAAAATCTGCGTGTGACCTATATTTGCTTGATTTGTTTATATAAAGCATAGTAAAAGCTTTTTTATAGTACATCCCACTACTGGGAATATAATTTCATTGTAGACGCTATTTGACTCTCCTACCTACGGATTGGTGGATTTGGAACTTCTTTGGAATATTATATAATTATTTTTTTAGATTTGCATTCTTCACCGCTGTCACGCTTTCTCTTGTCGCTTCACGTTTGTCGAATTGGTACTTGAAAATTTATTTATAAAATTAATAAAAATAAATATTGTTGGTAATTGTTGTCAGCACCGAAGATTGAGCTCAATTTGATTGCCTATAGTAAGCGCCTGGATGTTTCAAAACTACAACTTTCGTTGACGTAGGAGTAGCTAGGTGTGGAATTACTAATTTGCGGGTTATCCAGAAATGAAGCGTTTTATAAAAGTAAAGGTGAGAAACTGGCATACATTTTACCTTAAGACATCGTTATGACCCGTACACCTCTAACCCAGGTAAATAATAAAATCAATAACATCTTTATCGACAGGGATGTATCCGAGGAATAATACAACAGATGCTTTCTACTTGAAATTAATTAAGAAATGAAATATAGTTGGTTACAATTATACGCTTCTTCTTTTTCTTTGAAAGCGAGAACGTTCCCAAGACGAGCTGAACTAATTGTGCTATAGTGTTTCTACCGTGTAAAAAATGGTGCTAGTAATTTAGTCTTCCATCATCCGGGGAGCCGAGCGACGAACGGGTCCGAATCTTGACTTATATTATTTACTATGATGCATACTTGATATATACATGATATATGATATGATACATATATGATATATACTTGACGTATATTATATTATATACTATCTGTGAGAGATGCGCATGTTGAGCTGTAATCTCTTAATAGGGTAAGTGATTTTACGTGATAAAATAGAAGTTAAGGTACGACGTGAAAAGCGCGTCCAGCTAAGACCTCAAGGGTGATCATTAAAGGTATTATTTATGAAATTGCCGTTTTGTATGAAATAACTTTTTTCTTTTCAAACTTTTTTATTTCTGTTATTCAAAGTAATCACGTCTTTCATCTTTGCCAACGCAGTGGTAGTTGATTGATGCCCTTCTTGTAAAAATAAGCTGGACGGGCGGCAACAAACTCTTCAAAGGCATTTTGTATTGCCCCTCGGGAATTGAATTTTTTCCAACCTCAACTGTTGCAGCTTGGAAACTGTCTGACTGTCTTGAGACTGGACTCTGTTGTTGTCTCTCTGTCTGTTGTCTGTTGTGCAGTATGGGGTCGCACGTTGTCGTGTGGGAGCAGCGGGGACGGCCGATTGACCGAAGCTGGTTTCACATGTGCGAGTTTCTCCATCATTGTCTTCAGCTCTTCACAGTACACATCTGCGGTAATGCTCATTCGCTGTTTGGTAAAAAACTGTGATGAATCACACCGGCACTAGACCACCAAACAGTGACCATCAACTTTCTAGAAGTCATTTTTCGTTTAGGGCATTGCTTTGGTGTTGAAACAGGATCTCACCAACTTGCTGAGATTTCAATTGTCGAACAGAATCCACTTTTCGTCGCACGTCACAATTCGGTTCAAAATTCATTAATTTCTGTGCCTGTTGAGCAGCGCGAGGCTGGTCTCAACTCGTACGTTGCGCTGGCGATCGTTAAGTTCGTGGGGCACCCATCTATCAAGCTTTTTTAACGAAGCTAATCAATAAACAATAGACTGACTTTGTAAAAAGAATGTCATGTTTTTAAAAAAAAGAAATTGAATTCAGAATTCACAGCCAATCAAAACTTTTTTTTGGTTTGAAATGGCCAATACTGAGTAACGGCAGTTTCATAGGTAAAGACCTAATATCTACATTTAGATAACTTAGATATAGGACGAATATTAGTAGCAGGCTTCACTTACTTTGTATTGACTTGTGTGCTTGTTTGTACATAAAATACATTGTAAATAAAAAAGAAGAAATAGATGTCTAAGTGTTATCCATGTGAAAGGAGTTTAAAGTGATTTTTAGTACATAAACCAAGGCTTATAATCCTAAGCTAATATTGTGATAAAGGGGAAAATTAATGCAAAACAATGCGAACAAACAAATGAATTTAGAAGCGTCAATGGCCTACCCGGTTTAGGGTGCGGTTTGCGATACTAAGGGCCGGAGGTTCGAATCTGACATTCAACTATTGTCGTCAACCTAGCACAAGCATTTAAGCTTAGTTGGAGTGATTAACTAGAATGTTAGTAATATTACAACCATTGCAAACAATCTTTTAAAAAAAAAATTGCTGGATCTTCTGTTCGTCGATCCGTATGTTCTATAATATATTTTCTAATAAATAAATGGATATAAGCTTATTCGTGTATTACAAGGCACAGGTGTAATAATGTAAATAAAATTATGTAGAGCGGTAATTGCCCGAGACAGTAACGCCTGAATTAAAAACAAATTAATCCTTTGAAGGTTGCAACTGTAACCGATAATTAAATCATTGCAAATAGGATAGCTCGACCAGTAGAAGAAAAGGAATCTTCTTGGTTATACGATGCTAATGTGACTAATATTTTACAACTCAATAACAACATACAGTTTTCACTACATTTTCCGCTTTATTTACGTCCTCCCTAAATATTAAGTAAAATATTTATGTTATTTATTTTCCTTCTCTTCTCATAACAGGAAAATCTGGTAACGTCAATAAGTATTTTCATTAAGGGCATTAAGACATTTTGGTTTCATACGAAAGGTTGAGTATCGCGTAAAAGCAAATCTTGTTTTAAAATAATTCCTCAGAATACATTATATGTATCTAATATATTTTAAAGAGGATCGTAATATTCCTAATACCGTAAGTAAATTGAGTAAAAAGCTGAATTTTAGTAACTGCTTGCTGTTGCTCTTGTTTAGTTAGGACTTAATGAAATTATGAATAAAAACCAGTTTTTACAAATAGAATAATATAAATTATAGATTTCATTAAATTTTACTACTTTTAATACGCCGAATAAAAAAAATATCGTTTTACTCAAACTTTTTTAGAGTATAATATCATGATTTTGATAGATAATAAATATTTTGAGACGCGATAAAGTCGGATTACTCATAACAAGATATTTAGATGGAGGTTTTTTATTGTCAAACGTCGATAAATTGCACACCAGTTACATTTTCAAAGTTTATTAGTTCTAAATCAAACGTGTATGGAATCACAAAGAAATATTTCACCTCTCAAAACGAAAATAAACCATCAGCGTGTAATGACGCATTTTATCTTAGTAATCGGGCTTGACAACCCATGTACTACTTGAATCTTTGTTGAGGATTACATGATAATAAAAATATACTTCCAAACATGTGTATTGGTGTGTATGACCATGGACGTTTTTACATTCCAGCTGGGATGCCAGCCCACGAGGGCTAGTTTATAAAATGCTAGAACTCATCCCGTTATCGCTTACATTTAACTTAAATTATAAAAGAAAAGTACGAAGTAGAAAAACTAACTGTAAGTTCCACTAAGCTAAATATCTTTATGGAGTATATGGATATATAAATATTTATTTACTTTTATTTTTACACAAAGAGCTTCTTTTTATGTAATTTATCTGTCTCTATTTTTATTATTTCTATTTATTACATAAATTATAGGATATAATATCCTCAGTCAGATATAATATTATTATTGTCATTATTATGACGTACTTATTTTCATTTTTGTCGTGTTGGTCAATAAAATAAATAAATTTAAATAACATCTTTTATTCAATACAATAAAATAATTAAAATTATTATTCGTTCTTATTTTTTTTTCGAGATGATGGCCGCTGCTAACCCGAGGGCTTTTACAGTTCCAGCTGGTTGAGAGGTGACCGAGCGCTTATGGCGCTCAGTCGAGACCTCTATTAGTGGGTAACCAGCACAAGGACTCCGAGAGGGAGCCTCGGCTTGGACCGTTACCCTGTTGCACGAGAGCGTCTGACTCGAGGGTGCCCGAGAGGGCAGAACCTTGACTCGGTTTTTATTATTAGTATAGGCCGTGGCTCCATTGCGAGTTGGCGAAGTTTACTAGCTTTCCAAAGATTTTTTATATATTTATTAGAGATGCAGATTATCTCATGATGTTTTATTTCACCGTCGATCACCATATAACAACACTTAAGATTACAATTAACAAGTTAATTGTTTCCAGTAACAGTGATCGAATTCACATCACTTGCGTATCATGAAAATAAACTTAACTACCAAACACTGAACTATCGCGGCTCTAATATTTAATAAATTTTCTTTATTAAGTTAACATGAAACAAATTGATTATTGAACAGTTAGCTAAAAATAATCACTGTTATTATATCAACCTAACCAATCTCAAGCTTGCGTTTATTCGATTTGTTTTATTGAGTAACTGTTTAGCCCAGATTTTATAAATATCGTTTCTAATAAATAATAGAGATATGATATATTTACCAACATCACATTTTATTGGCTAAAACTGACTAAAACTGTGCACAAATATCTTAATATTTATATTTGAATAGACGCTACTAAACTTAATGCGGGCAATTAACTAAAAAATAACTTAGGCTTTATAGCTCATAGTATAGTCTGTTAAACCGAGGTAAGGTTTACGTTGGTAATAGTTTATTTTAATTTTGTTTCTATACTCAATCTTGTTTCGATCATTTTAGTGCATTACTTTTAAATTGTCTTTTTTAGTCGTGTTTTTTAGATTTTTAATTACGTATTTTATTTTATACTTTTTAGTCGGGCAAAATGTTGAGATGATTTTTATTGCATACCTGACAAAACAGACAAATGAAAATTACAATTTGCGTAAGCGGTTCAATTCTTCAAAAGAATTTTGATCGTGTGGTTGATGTAGTATCTTTCTAGGATCTAGCGGACTAATTGCTAGGTCTGAAAGTGATCTAACTCGTCTCAAAGGCACGTAAGCCAGACCCTCCGCGAAAATATTACTGCTTAAATCAACAACAGCTCGGTCTAAAGTTACGTAAGTAAAGAACATGTACTACGTAAATCAAATTCAGTAGTACAAGGCTCAATGCGGACACCAGTACCGGGTCGGTTGCCAGTTAGATTAGAGAACTGGCAACCGCCCCTTTTTAATACATTTTATAGATTATACTATAATAAAAATCTTATATAATATATATACAACTTTCCCCTTTTAATTTCTTTTATTTTAATAACCGAAAAATAAATGGTTTTTAAGACGAATATAACCTTAACTGTTGAAATCCATCCAGCCGTTTGGAAGATGCGAAGTAATAAAGAAATTTACAAACATACATACATACAAGATACGCGCGATAAACATAACCCTTCCTTGGTAGTCGGGTAAAAAGAGACAAGTGCTGTCGGAAGCGGTCGCAATTACGAAGATACGATATATCTAGTTGTCAAGTTCAAATAGACGAGATTACAACCACAGGGTGACACGATGTAATTTCAGCTTATAAAAATCTAAGACAGAAATTTGTTGGATTCTTACTCCTGGGAATCTATTAAATATCAATTGATCCAAACAATATTTAATGAAAAACTTACTTTTACTGAATTTTATATCACACCATCGTCGTCGTTCTGATTCCGTTCTGAATTGAAATATTATTCTTATAAGTCCATTTATAAAAAAATAACTGAGTTCCAGATCAGAATGGATTTGCTAGTTGTGATCGATCTATGATACTTATTCTCCAAACAGTTATACTGTTTATAACAACGTACAAATGGAACAATGTGTGATAGAACGGAATTAAGTATGTTACAGTTCATAGTTACCAATATCCACTTATTTTCCATAACAATCACTAGTTTTCTCATAAAGGTATACGTTTTCTGCAACTTTTATCTTAGACTGTATTTTATGCCGGTATCGAGTTCCCAAGGACTCATACTAATTTAATATGCAACGTAACTCCACGTTGCATATTAAATTACTTTTATTGTGGGTCGTTCGTGCAGGACTTAACTATCACTTACGGCATATAAGTGAGTATGATAATGTCCTCCTGTAAGGTGACAATGTTCAACGTAGAATATTTCCAAAAGCTTAGTCACACGGCCGCGCGTATTTAACACGATGTAAAAACTATACGTTTAGACCTAAGTAGGGTTTGGATGCAATGACGATGACAAAAAAATACAGGACACCTCAAGGGCTCAGCCAAGTTCTCTTACAACTGGGCCACACGGCCGTGTCAGTACATAAACAAAGATTTATGGCAGTTTTTTCTTAACAAGATGCACATAATATCATCCTAAGGTAATTTTCTTCGCAATTTGCGCGATTTCTTAATTTTTACCTTTTTTTGGAAGTATTTTTTGCTTTCTTTATATTAACTTATAATTTTTTTATTAAAAATGGCTAGACAACATATAATTTTATTTTATTATTTTTATCTTAATTTACTATTAAAAATTTATATGAATGTAGAGGTACTATTATTACGAACATTTAAGCAGGTGATAACTAGTTTTGTAATAAATAAATTTTATTGAATAAAAATAAATAATAATTAAAAAAAATAATTGGTAACAGTTGTTGCCTGCTGTAGCAACTTAATTGTTTTTATTTTTTTTGTGAAATTATGTCACTTATTACTAAATTAAAATATATATTTAACAATACAAATTTTGTAAATTAACGAAAATAAATGTTCATAATTAATATTTTTTATGAAAATTAATAATTTTTATTAATGTTTTTTCTAAAATATAACACAACACTCACGTTGGCTTAAACGTATTGAAGACATGTTTTTTAGTATTAAAAAAGAAAAAAGTAATGTAAAATATAAATTTAATTTCGTAAATACTATCTAAAAACAGATTATTATTAAAACATGTCAAATATAAAGTATAAAAGCATATAAAATATTTAACCATTTGCAATAATCAGTCTTATTATAATTTAACTAGATTTTATATTAAAAAAAGATTAAATAAAAGTAGTAAAGATAATTTAATTGTTTTATGTACATAATTAATAAATTGTTAACAATTAGATGGGGTCGAATTTTAACTACTTGAATAAATTAAAAATAAAATAAAATATACTACTAAAATTAATTTGTAATAAAAATCTAAGGAAATGTAATTTTAGAAATTTATGATTGTAACTTAATTAAATTAAATTTATATTATATTCCTGTTAATAATACATATATGTTAAATAACAAAAAATATAAATATAAATTATATAATAATACATACCTGATTGTGTGTAATAATTTACTTCGATTAAAAACCGGCACTGTATGTCGCGAATTGAAGAGCTTTTGCTTCCGTGTTACCCGTTGATGGTTTTTGAAAGCAAATGAGAGCTAGAGGGTGGTCGGCGCGGTTATATACTGACAGGTTGCTTGCCTGTGTCCTCGTTGCGTAGGTGACGCGTAGAGCTATCGCTACGAAGTTGCTACGCTCGGAGTTCTATGTACACATATTGTTATATGGGTAAAGATATTAATTTTTCATGTTGTTCGTCGTCGTTGCATCTTCAAGGCTGACAACTCAATTTCATACGTAGTTGTAACTTTAAAAGACTGGTTGACGTTATTTTAATCGTGCTTGGAAAAAGTACAATAAATATAATTGGTTTCACGATTACTTTGTTTGCATTTTCTAAATAAGGATTCATTTTTTTTGTTGTATATTCATTATTTTATAGTAGTATTAGTTGTTTGGTAATATCAAATATGGAGGAAAGTAAATAAGCTGGCAGGGATACCAAGAACTGTAAAATTGTAATCAATATATTTGTTTCTTTCTAATACATTCCCCATATGTATAGTTTTATTATGGCGACTTAAAATGAAAGGTATCATTTAATGTCGCTCAAAAAAGGCATAAATTGCACTTTTGACCTTTTGATCTTCACTTGCATTTTTCCCTTGAAGCTCTGTTTTCATTTTTAAAATTAATAATAGTCGCTGGGGATACACAGTGAGTGTTTCAAGGCCTATTCTTTGTATTGCAACATACACTTTTCCCTCACAAAGCTTTTCAACCTTTAAATTATTCCAGCATTTCATTATTCCGCTATGGAAACACCTTTGTTTTCAATAGAATTTTATCTGAATTACCAAAAACTGTAGTTATGAGTTATCCAGCTGATTAGAACACCTTGAACTTTATGTGTGTTAAACGCCGTTGCTTTTGGAGTGAAGTAAATATTCTCGTCATCCATCTTGTTAACACCTTTTACATGCTAAGATGATTATGTATAATATATAAAATAGTGATACTCAACTATTAATGCCAAGTTGTTTCTTTTATAAACTTTCCGCCCGCCCTGGGATCAATTCAAGTGGGTTTGCTTAAGAACGTAGAGCCATTTACAAATTTCGATCATCTCTCTTATTAAAATGATCTTCCTGATTCACCCTGCGATCAATTCGCCTTGTGTGGATACTTTTCTTAACTTAGTTTTTTGAATATTGTGTGATAATTAAAAGTTAAATAAATAATAAAAAAAAAAAATAGCTGAATTAATAATAAAATTATTATTTTGAAATTTGGTATTGAGTATGTAAATTAGTTTTAAAAGTCAGGTTTAAAACACATACCCCCTCCCTCTGACCCATTCATTCTGTAAACTTATTTGCTTCTCCTTGTAGGTGTTATGAATCATGACGATTAAAATAATTGTTAAGATTGTGCAGCTTTATCTTATTGTTACTTCACATAGTTAATTGCGTATGTTATTCAATAGGTTTCCTTTGTATTACCGTTTATAAAATGTAGCACTTTAATTTTTAGGGATACTATTTTACGTCGTTAACTTAAATATTAAAATGTTCTAGATAGAAAGAATTTAGTATGTGATTGAATTGTGCTACAGAATCAATTTAGTTCCACATTGACCATAACAACAGTGATAAAAAGTAATAAATTAAATATTAATTGTAAAGAAATTATGTGGGTGGACATAACGACAGGTTCTCCATATATCAACCTCATATACATGCAGAGACCAGACAACACACCGGTAAAGGTAAATCTATCCAAACATTTTCCACTTCACTTATAGTGATTACGTATAGCAACTTATTAGCCAACGCGTCAATAGCCTTAATGGTTTAGGGTACGGTATGGGAAACATTAGGTCGTAGGTTTGAATCCATCATTAGAATATTGTAGTAAACCATCTACAACACGTACAAGCATTTAAACTTAGTCGCAGTGGTTAACCAGAATATTAGTAATGTTAATAACACTGCTTGCATTATTTATAAAACTTTATTTAAAAATTCTACGAAGAATTATGGGGAACACTAAAATTTAAAAAAGCTAGTCGCCCGGTAAGAGTTTTATGAATTGATTAACTGTTAAACAATCATTATAAATGCTAAAAGATTTAGACAGTGTCCTCGAGACTGAGATCGTCACGCTGCGTGTTACACTTCTGAAATGATCACGCAGCGTGAAACTCGATTAACACTAAAATTATTATAACAAAAATTCGAGGTCAGGGCAAAATAGCTGTTAATTATTATTAAGTCCCTGAAAATACTGACGAAATTAATAACCGACTGCAAAATAGGATAAGCTATTTATATATTTCACAAAATCCACAGCTCTTCAATATTTGACAATTCATTCTTATGACCTACACTTATTATTTTCTTTTTACTTATTTTATTATAGTGTATACTGGATTATCTAGGTCAGTTTCATAAAAAAAATATATTTTAATTTAAGTACACATACAGTAATATTATTTTTTTATTATTCCCATAATGACTCACCAAAATCACCATAAATTACATGTGATTAAGTTTTTCATCTAGTATATGTTCAGAAATTCAATGATATCTTTTTTGTCGTGTTACTTACAATTTAAATTTTATATCAACGGTTACTATGTTATTTTTATACAATGTTATATGATCGATGCAGTAAGCTATTATGTCAAAACAAACACAATAACAAGCTGATATAGCCTAATAACAATTTAGGTTATGAAGGACAGCCAACGATTATGCTTTAGCAAACATGGGGACGATAAAAATGACAAATTAATGCGATATTATTGCTCTCTACTAAGCCTCTACTGCAGGAAAAACACGTGTATAATAATTGTTTCCTGCAAAATGTACCATTAAAAGAGAAGAAAATGTTTTATTATAATAGGTAATTTTAATGTCAACAGTTAATATTTTTCTGCGTAAGATTTAAAAAGTATATCATATAAATATATTAAGTTTCTATTCATATAATTTAATTTGATAGAAGTTAATTTAAGATAAAAGAGACAGCTATTAATTTGATTGTAGAATAAGTAGGGAAATAACAATTGATTAACCTAGAATTTAACGAGCGTATATCTGGCGAACGAGTAATGGCTGAAAGTTGGTCCATATACATGGAACCGAAATTATTAATAAAAGATACCGAATTATATAATCGATATGTATGTATGCTGCCCGGCTGGTGTGTATGGCGAGATCTCCCAGAAAGTGCTAGTTTTGTGAGCAGTTTCTTTGAAAGTTAGTTAACATATAGTTCCTTTATAAAGGTTTCTTTGATTTCAGTTTTATTGGGGACAACAAACTTTTATGGTCAGATATAGAGATTTCCTTGTCCAATTCATTTAGCGTTCGTTCTTGCTTTGAAATGTTTTGAACCGTTCATTTCTGACGAAGAGAAGATTTAGATGATAGTAATACAGTGAGTAAAATGTAAAAAAATTATAAATCTTACATTAGAAGTATGAAATGTGAAATTTGGTAAAAGTTGCATCACACACTACTGATGATACGCATCATCATATACCCCATAAAAAGTTCATTGCTGAACATAGCCTACGAGTACGTTGGTTCGGAATATTCCAATTGCGGACAAATATAACGACGAACAGAGTAGGATAACAATTTCCAAATTTCGATACAGTCAAGTTTGATAAGACACAGTCCATAAAAGAACACTGCATCAAGTAACAAATAACGGTTCAGCAACTTGAGCAAAATATATGTATACAGGGGTTGATTCTAAAAAAGGCAGTCCCTGCAACATTAGTAATGTACAGTTAAAATAATGTGTATAAAGGGAGTATTATCTTGTTAAGTTACTATACGGAGCAAGCATACATAAGCTGCGAATGCACTAAACCATTAACAGCCTTGGTTATATTCTAGATGTATCAGTCCCAAATCTTTTAATTAGTTTGATTAACTTAAATAACTTAATTCTAATAATAATGTGTCTATTATTAAGGATGTAATGATCATACAGTTAAACATAAAACAATTATTGCCTTACCAAAATTAACTTTATAAATATTGTATATACAATTTTAAACGTATTCTCCTTATAAACAAGTCTATCGATATTCTGTCGCACTATATCTAGGAATAATGTGTGATCGTAATAACGTACATAATTGTAAGAAGAATCACACGGGGGACTTTATAACAAAGTGCTTTTTTTCATTTTTACATTATATACTTTCTTAACGTATTAAGCGACTATGTTTTTTTAAACTAATTTGAAGCTCGGTAAGTGGCTTTTAGTATCAATTGTCTCAGATTTATGGCGTCAATTTTACATAAAATATTGCTTTCTTTTTACATTTTGCTCTCTTTGGAAAGATTATATTCTTTACTTATAATTATTAAATTAAGCCCTTAAGCTTCTAATAATCTTGCACAAACGATTACTGTATAATAATATATTCCAATATCTTGAATAAATATCGTCTCAATAGTTATTACTTTCCTGATATTGTTTATGACAACTTTTTTTTATTAATGAACGCCAATATTGCCAGAAATATTAAAAAAATATATTCTTTTATTATTCTTATATTTATATTTTTGGAATCGTCTTAATTTTTGTAAATTTGAAACTAATTAAGGGAGACGAGATACTTGGCACATTTAATATTCACGTTAATTTAAATAAAGGTCTATTACATTTAAACGTTTACAATAATTGTTAAACTCTCTCATATACAATGCTCTTATATCATTATACTAATATAAATCCCTATCTACTCGTTTTTGATGTTTATGGTAATGTAATAAACATTACCATAAACATATATTGTTATATAATATTTAACGTTAAACATAGAATGGTACATTATATAACGTAGGTCATCAATCTTTTTTTTTATAGAATAGGCGGCAAACGAACCTGAAGCTCACCCGATGGTAAGTTCAACGCCGCCCATGAACATCCGCAACACCAGAGGAGTCGCAAATGTGTTGCCGGTCTTTTGAAGGTCTTTGTAGGCTCTTTTTTTGAAGGTTCCTAAGTCGTATCGGTTCGGACACCCCGCTGGTTACAGCTGATTCCACAGAATAGTTGTGCGTGGAAGGATATTTCGGGTGAAGTGCATCGTGGTGGAAGCCAACCATCAAGATGATGAGAATGAAATTTTGAAATCTGTTGTAAAATGTTTAAGCACAGCGGCTGGAATTAATCCGAATAACTCAACAGAACACTCCCCATGATAAATTCGGTAAAAAATTCAAAAAGATACAACATCTTTTCATAACGCCAGTGAATCAAGCCGATCAGACAGTATCTGGTCATTAACGACAAATATATTCAGCACTGCCCTAATAATATGTTTTCGATCAACAATGCCACCCTCTGTACACATACTAGTGCAATTTTCTACTTTTAAAATATTAATTCTTTATCTTATCCATTCTTGTAAATCCAAACATCGATATCAACAAATCCTTGCAATAAATTATGGTGAAAGTGCTTTTGATCCGACATTTTTGGTGCCCAGCATTCCGAGCTTTACTGCATTATCGGTCGAGTCACACTACCATAGATGGGGCGCCTGACTTTGAACGTTATACATGCGTACTGGGGTCACAAGTAAAGGAGTCACGCGATCTATGGTTTTCTATGAAGCGCTTATATGGTCGCATCAACTTATGAGCGGGACTCTGTAGACGTAAGATCAGCCATCAGGATCACATGTTGATACCGTACGATATTCTTCGAGGCGGCCATTAACCTAGCTTGGTTTCAAATACTGGACATCCTGGTGGAAATGGATGCTCGGGTTTATACCCACCTCCGCCACTTCCAGGATGACGTCAAGCCTCTGGATACAAAAGCAGCAGCACAGACGTGCACTAGAGGCCGTGTTTAAAAGCCTGCTTGCGTTTGTGGGGAGAAGCGCAAGTCACCTTTTACGTTCACGCAAGTACTCACCGGGCATGGGTGCTTTATTGAGTACTTCAACAGGATCAGATGTGAACTGATAGCCCAATGCTACCACTGTGACGGGATTCCGCGTACAATACGCTTGCCGAATGCCCTGCGTGGGAGTCCAAGCGACGAATCCTGGTCCAGAGGATCGGGCATGATCTCTCCGCCAGTCGCAGTGGCGAAAAAAATGGCGTGGAAAGCTTTAGTTTCCTTATGCGAAAAGGTATAGAAGGAGACTGCCGATTGGGATCCGGAGAGGGCTAATCCAGCTCGGAGACGGAGACCTTAGGGTAGTCCCGAAGGCTTTAGGCTTTTAGAATAGGGCTGGGGAACCCCTTGCCTGTAGTATAAGGCGTATAAAGGTGAATTACGGGTACGTGACCGATCAGGGTTTGATTGGTTGATCTCCCAGGCTAGCAAAACTCGAGGGGATCCCTGAAGGGTTTTATTGAGTAAAAATCCTTCATAACCCCTCCTTGTTCTCTTGTCGTCCCCTCCATGATGCAAGTTATCTTTCAGGATTAAGTTTAATTAGCAATAAGTAGTACGCAAGTAGTGCAGTTACGCACACAGCACTTGCAGCCAGCCTGCATTTATCACACACCATCTTTTTGTATTTGAGATATGAATTTTTTTTGGAAATTAAATTACAAATAATAAGAGGGAGGGACTGTCATCTAGTTGGTCCTTATGTATGTTTATTCCATTGTCTTATCATTATTTTGTTTTATATTATATATAGTTTTTGGTTATTTATTATTTATTATAATATTTAGTTTTTTAT
This sequence comes from Teinopalpus imperialis, assembly GCA_029286865.1. Classification (NCBI taxonomy): domain Eukaryota; kingdom Metazoa; phylum Arthropoda; class Insecta; order Lepidoptera; family Papilionidae; genus Teinopalpus; species Teinopalpus imperialis. Next base: position 8,743,975 of record JAGSMU010000022.1, on the reverse strand, counting down.
AGACTATTATTACGACTTTCAATCGAATTTATGACATATTTAATGTTGCACTGCAGGAATCGGAACTCCTAATGGAATCTTAAGAAATCCTGCAGTTATTATTTACAAAAAAGAGCTACTCGTACATCTGTTCTTCATAAATTCTGCCCAAATTGTATCGTATTAGTCCTAAATCGAGATCATATTCTTCGATCATCTTGCAAAATAAAATTTTATTCCTAGTTCCTGGATTTTGCACTTCCTACTCCATCGGTTATGTCATGATTGGATCCCGAATCCAAAGACACTAAAACCTTATTTCTAAATCTAAAGGAAATAAAGATTCTAAAGAAAATTAATGTTCCCCTTGCGAAGCCGAACCGAAATGATCACATCGCTTTCATCTACGAGGATATTCAAGTCGGAAATTGACCATTAATATATATAGCTTGATTTGTTATAAGTCCGCGTACAAGAGGAGTGTATTACTTTTCAAATGGTTATATATATATATTTATATATATGTATATATACATAATAAATAACATATAAAATAAATGTCATTTGTATGTTCAAAAGGAAATAATAACTTAATAAATATTAACACATTGTATTATAATAAAGTCGTCAGTGTAGACGAAATTAGGCTGATCCTCGAGGGCCTAACAGGCAAAACACACGGAGAGGTCGCAGTTACAGCAGCAACTATTGAAAGCGGGTGACATATGTACTCTTCGTCGGTTATACTGAAGACCGAAGAATATAATCTGCCTCTGTGTATGAGAAAACCTTTGATTCCGTCGAAATCTGGGCGGTGTACATGGAATGGATACGCTATTTGAAAAAAAAAGGATGCCATCCGCGCTGTTAGGATTACTAACATTCCAATTAAGTTTAAAATAGTTGATCTTGAAAATAGTTCACGACAATAGTCAAATGACGGATTCGAACCTATAACCTATCGCAGACCATGCCCTAAACTATTGGGCTATTGATGCTACGTATATTAACATCTCACCTTCGATTTGACGACTATATAGTCCTCATGGCAGAATCAATAAGGGACATTACCCACTGAGGCTCTATACTCAATGATCTCATTAGTGTCTTAGGGGTAAGCCTTAAAATATTTATTTATTTATTTACTTTATTAGGAAACTTCACAGTATACAAGAAACATTAAACATAAATACAATCAACAAGGATATTTTGGCCATCAAAAAAGTTACAACTATATACATTTTTTTTATGCAAAGTATGTGCAACAGGAGTAATATACATTTTAATCTGTAGCGTAGTGTGTGTATGTGTGTGCGTGTCTGCATGCGTGAGTGCCTATGCATGACTGTGTTTTAGCGCATGTATCTCATTAGGGCGAATTCAGGAAAATAAATTAGAAACTGATTTGTCTTAAGATGGAATATGTAAATTTTTCCAAACATATCATTATAGATTTGCATACACCTATATAAGACAGCTCTGACCATATTTCGTTTTTGTAAGGGGGACATCAAATAAATTTGTAGCTCATAGACGGCGTGTTGGGATACGAAGACCCAATTTTTCTATCAAGGTAGAACAGTCTACGTGGCCATTTAATACATTATATCAAAGCCGCATATGGGAAATATTTCGCCTTTTAGATAAAGATAGAAGTTTATATTCCTTAAGCGAGATAAACACGCGTGGAATTTTTGTTAAAATTATTTAAAAACTTTATAAATTTTACTTGGAGGTTTTTAATGTTACGAATGTGGGTAATGTGGGATGGGGACTAAACGGGTGAAGCGTACTCAAGTGTACTTCGAACATAAGCGAAATACAGAGGTAGTAGGGCATGTGAACTCCGGAATACTTTTGAAAGTCTCTTGATAAAACCACGTATTCTAAGAGCCTTATGACAGATGTAATTGTAGTGTTCTGAAAATATTAGCTTTGAATCCAACAAAACACTTAGATCCCTAACTTTCATAACACGACTTATTATTTAATACGTACTTAATTTGCAATGGATGTACTTGACGACTGAATGTAATTATTTGACATTAAGATTGAGTAATTTTTTTTGATATATAGATAATATATCAGTTATACGGGATATATGGCAGGCCCATTGCCACTTCAGCTGTTTCATTGAGCTATGTCGATTACCTTAGTTCCTCTGCTTATGTTCACGTTCAGTATTCGATCAAGCAGAGAATCACCCAGTATGGCCCTTCATGGCTCAATGAGTGACTTTAAGCTTTCTGATACGGCCATCAGTGAAGAACCACGTCTCAGTTCCGTAGATCATCACTGGCAACACGCACTGATTAGTCTTTCAACATGGAGGTATCTAAGTGGAGTATTTGATGAGAAGATATGCCACAGTTTTCTGAACACTGCTCATCAAGAGTTGAATACGTCAATTGAACTCTGCGTCGGAGTTTAATTTACCTAACTACAATTATCTATTTGACGTATTTATACTATTGTTTATATACATACATTTATAATAAAAGTAATTAATACGACTTAAATACATGAGAAATTTTATCTGATTTTTTGTCTATTATACAGAAGACGCAAAAATATCAATATGAGTGAATCAATCATTAAAAATTTATACCAATCTGCTAAAATATTTACACGTTTTAATATTTTTTTTACTATGCCGGGAAGATAGGGATGTATATTTATTATTTTATTGTATGCGTAACTAGCTATGACAACTTGTTGCCGCATAACAAAGGCTGCTACAACAACAAGAGGTTACATTTAACGGGTAAGCAAACGTTCATTACGATACGTTTCTTATTATACTCACAGGCATTGTAGGGAGTGACCTTTTTTTTTGGGCGGCTATATGCCACCCTCTCGTTCCCCCTAACATGTTTTTGGGTCAGGGACCTGGGGTGCGGGTGTTTCTTTATTTTTTTATTGATTAAAAATCTTAAACTTTACAAAAATTTCTTAATTCTAATATCACAATATATTTATCCCCATTTCTACTTCTAATTAAAACCATTTCTATTTGCTACATTAAAATATAATAAGATTTTAATAATAAAAAAGTTAAAAAAAAAATTATATAATTTCAATAATAATACAAGTTAAAAAAGGTTAAAATAATATTTAAGTTAAAATAAAGGTAAAATAAATAAATAATAATACTACACCATATTTCTATTGATTATTGCGAGAGCCGACTCCTTACAAAATTTTAAAAATATATTTCTTGTTTCATTGTTTCTAATTAGATTTTCCAAATTTCCTACGCTAATGCTATTTCTCTTTATTATTTCTACGTATGCTCTCTGCGCACTAAACACATAAGTGTCGCAGTTGTTGCAGTTGGTATCGTTATTCCATCTAAATCCCTTGAGACATTTATATCGTCTAAACACTGTAAAAGAAATTTTTCTGTTGGCTCGAGAGTATGTCTAAAATTAAGATAACGCACAAAACAGTCATCTTGAACTTATGGGCTGCTAATAGTAATAGGTTTTTCCTGAATGTCTGTTTTCTATATACCTATAAGATATATCTTATATGAATGTATTAGAGTTTGAGAGAGTGTGTATTTTGTAAAAAGTGTAATTTTGAGCAAAATGTAGTGTAATGTTAGTGTACAAGAGTAATTGGATAACAAAAAGAAATTTAAAATAACATAAGCATAGATAAAGTAAAAGACACTCAATACTAGTCACTTCACGTGACAAAGTTTATTGTGCTTCGATTATCTTCGTTCATCAAGATTTATTTTTTACCATCGATTTGTCAGAGATACACCTTCCCAAACGAAGTCTAGCAATACTTATAGTTGTTCTCGTTGGCGAAGTACTCGAAGTAGTAACACGAGCAAGGTAGTGAAGATGCTGGGTCTTGAATGTCACGAACTCTGTTACTCGTATGTCCGGTTTTGATGGACCCTTAAATTTTAGGTTACTCGTATTTAACTTGCTTCCTCTGTTTTTCTTGTTAAACTGGCGAGCGCCTTTTATTATATTTGTTTAAGTAGAAGCACTGGTAAAATAGACAAAGTAGAGAGGATTCATTTTTTTTAGTAAACCGATAAACGTCCTTGATTTCCTGTGATTGGATCGGATAGTTAAGCGCATTCACAGTTTCCTGGACAATCTTATATAAGTCGTTTTTACATTCGCCTTGTTTTTTGAAGATATTGTTTATTTCTACCTTAGTCGAACGCAGTTGATGTTCCAGGTTTTACACAATATCCTCAAGGCGTTCATTTAGAGAGCGGTCCGCTTGACACTCCCGACTCCATGGTCGCCATTTTAACAACAATATCGTCGTACTGTTTTGAGATAAATGTAATATTCTGTTTTATATCTGACATCGATATTTGAAGGGCCGTGAAATTTTCTTCAGATTGTGCCGCTAAGGTGGACAGTAACACGCGTCTCCTTATCCCCTCCTTGCACAGTTAGTCGTCTTGACGTTTCCACTTTTGACGGATGTTGATATATTCGTGTTCAACATCAATGGTCATTAGATTTGGGGTAGACTGTGGTAATGTCCGCGGAGTTTAAATATTACTTGCCATATCTTTCGTTGGCTTGTTAGGTGAAGTGATCCATCATGTGTTGACACAAATGAAGATATGCGTAAATTGTGTGAACAATAGACGACACACAGAGTCAAAAAGTTCAGCGGTACAGTCGAGGTACCAGGATAACAGCATATCGTCGCCGCAACAGCAGTCGGCAAAGCACGTACCTCCCACGGGGTGGAGCACTAAAGAGCAGTTGGTCTGCGCGTACGCAGCTTATAAGGCGATGGTTCGCAATGCTCCCGGGGGCGGATGACAAGCAACAGTGGGCGGAATGTTAAGCATTGTTGGTGGCTGAAGAGGGCGATGCGATAAGTCACTTTTATCTACGCGCGCCACACTTGAGTATAGATATACTCCTACACGGTTATGCACTCTCTGGTTGTTTGTGATATGCATTTAATTTAACTTTATTTAATTTTATTTTTGTTAAAAATGAGTAAAGAGACTTGTCAGAAGCGTCTGAACTGGTCAAAGATTCGAGAAAAAGTGAAAAATAATTGATTAGAACTAGATTAGAAATGGCCTAAATGCGGCGCAGGATGACTGTCTAACGACTACACTAAACAAATGCTACAACAAAAAACCAATTTGGAATGCTTAAGACTCTAATACACAAAGATATAGGTGGTTAGAATAGGTTAGGTTAGGTTAGGTTGTAAAATCAGCACGAAAAACGAAGACATGAAAATTATTACAAATGGAATAAAATTACGTAATTATGAAACTAAAAATAATTGATTTGAACTAGACTAGAAATGGCCTAAATGCGGCGCAGGATGACTGTCTAACGATTACTCTAAACAAATGATACAACAAAAAACCAATTTGGAATGCCAAAGACTCTAATTCACAAAAATATAGGTGAATAGGTTAGGTTAGGTTAGGTTACAAAATCAGCACGAAAAACGAAGAAATGAAAAAATTTTTTCTTCATTCATACATGGTGATGCAGATGCGTTGTCATAATGTCTTCAGTTTCTTATCATCACAAAATGTAACGTGCACCAAAGAAATTCTTTACAAACATAGTAAAACCTAGTCATGGTCGCAGCACATATTGTACGAATTGTGCTTCCATGCTCAAATTCTGTTCTTTCACTTCACAACGACTCAATTAGATGTTTGTATTAGCTTAAGTTATAATAATTCTATTTAGTTTTAGATGCTATAATAATTAATTCAGTGATAAAATTCAAACGTGGTAGAACGAAAAGATTAAAGTAATTAATTAAATTATATTTATTTTTTTAAAAAACCTAAGGGCTCTTCAAATACTTCTCTACCTATTCGTGCTATACGCAGTTTATAGCTACATCGTGGCTCTACTACGAAAATTTCTAATTCTTTTTGCGGTCTATTTATAGCGACAACTAAATTATATCACGTAAACTGCTGAAACGTATTACGTTTATTACAGCATCGCTATAGAAGAAAAAAAAATTGAAGTTTTTATATGACTGTATTACTGTTTTGTCTCGCGATCTCTTTATACCTAACTTACTTTAATTCTTATCTTCAAATATTGTATTGTTCATAACCTAGATGGTACCACATTTGTACATGTCAATAAAACTTAACACTACATTTATACAGCAACTGCAATAATTTATAATGGATTCCTAAGTGCTCGCGTTGGGTGCTCCGGTACACATCCATTTACTACTCAACTGAGTTACAGGTTTTTATAACGTAGATTAAGTTCGACTATCTGTTAGGTAAAACTGTTTTAAAATACTGTTCAACAATCTTCACCCCTTTTTTATTTTACACTTAAAAATATTATATAATGTATCTATTTATTACACAAATCTAAATTGCATTGTTATGGTCTATACATTTTATTATATAGAGTCAAGTCTTAATAAATCACACAGTTTATACTTCGAAGCCTTTGAATGACTCCATTACAATCCACTTAACTATTTACGGCTTGTAAAAATGATTCCCATACTGCCTCGTTGCCTTTCTGCGGGATATCATAGGTTTATTCCACTTATGTACGTATTTCGCCAAGAGATATATTAATATATTACAATAAACAATTAATAATATTTTAAAGAAATTCTTCCAATAATTAAGCTCATTTTCTAGCGGCTGCACTACTAAGCGAACTAGTAGTACAGAAGGTTTTCTTATGGATAATTTTCTTAAAGCTATTTTTTAAAACAATGCAAGTGTAGTTATTAATTATAACACACAGCCCAAAGAGACGGCCTGTGCCTAATATCTATATACTTAATTTTTTTCAGACCTGAGAGCGTCAAAGGTGATCTTCGACTACTTTCGCTTATCCACTAAACGTGGTGTTTAGGATATATTATCCCAACTTTGAAAGAAGTGTATACAGCAAATTATTTACATTGAATTGAATTGCTAGAGGCTTGACTAGATGATATTTAAAATTGAAAATAGGCGTGTTGGAAATAATCATTCCACTCGGATCCCTCGAGTGGAGCAGTCGTCCCGGAAGTGCTCTCCATGCGCCTCCAGCCAGACGAAGATACGCTAATACGTACAGTGTGTTTAGTATCTGTGTCATCATCGGTTGTGGTAGTAGTAGTACCAAGTGCCAAGGAAAAGAAAACCGACAGTGCATGTGTGTGTGACCAAGTGCGGGCGGACTACCGCCCAGTGAAGTGAGTGCGTCACCGCGCACCTGCAAGAACACCTGCGCGCGCCTACCTGCGCGCCCACCGGATCCGGCGACCCCGTAAGTTGCCACACCCGCTCGCCTCAGAGGTGGCTATTGTATTTCTTTTGTTCTGTCGCATTAGGCGACCGACAGGTACTCACCCTAAGCGTACCCAAGACGCTAGGATTTTATTGTATAGTTTTTAGGTTTTACACCCCCGCCGCAAGGCGGGGACAATAAAATCGGTTTCTCTCGCGGACGGGCCTTAAGCCCCAAAAGCAAAATTAGCGATGGACGCCAGCACTATGCAGGCATTTTTTCAGGCGGCCAGCCCCGAACTGTGGGCTTCCTTCATGCGCCATATAGAAGCTCCGCGGGTCGCCTTCAGCGACAGCCCGCAATCACCGGACCCATCACCAAATGTAACCGCAGCCGTAGCGCCTTCCGCGCGCCCTGCCACCGCCTCTCCCCGATCACGGTCGACCTCCGATTCAGACTCGGAGTCCTCCGTATCGGACATGGAGGTAGGGCCTAGCCAGCCGGACGAGGGCTTCACCCTCGTCACCAATAAGCGGAAACGCCCCGCCCAGCCGGCCGTCGTCAACTCGGCCACGTTCGCAAGGCCGGGCTCAATTTCGCCAACCGCCACTCCGGCGAAGAAGGCAGCCCCTCAGGCTCGCCAAGCGCCCCCTGCGGAGCGCAAAACAAAGCCCCCGCCCCCTGTAATCCTACAGGAAAAGTCCAAATGGACTGACGTCTCCAGGTGGTTCGCCACCCTTAAAATATCGTGCCCTAAGGCCCAAAACACGCCACAAGGCATACGACTGAACCTACAGACAGTAGGTGACTTCCGCGCGGCCACGAAACTGCTGCGCGAGAAAAACATAGGTTTCCACACCTATGCCCTCCCGGAGGAAAGGAAACTCCGGGTCGTTATTCGCGGTCTCCCATTCGAGACAGAACTAGAGGAAGTGATCAGATCCCTTAAGGATCAAGACCTCCCAATCGTCGATGCGCGCAGGATGACAGATCCGCGCACAAAAAAACCCATGCCCCTAATTCTGGCCACCCTGGACCTGACTCCAGAAGGCAAGGCCATTTTCAACCTCAAGACCCTTTGCGGCCTCTCCGGCATATCTGTGGAGGCCCCCCTCAAACGCGGACTCATTGGACAGTGTCATCGCTGCCAATTTTACGGCCACTCGGCCAGAAACTGCTTCGCCAGGCCCAGATGCGTCAAATGCATCGGGGACCATGGCACCCCGGGACTGTTCGCGCCCCTCCGGAGCGACAGAGCCCCCAGCGTGCTGCCTATGCGAGGCAGAGGGCCACCCAGCGAGTTATCGCGGGTGTCCCAAAGCGCCGCAGAGGCAACGCGGCGGGACTACTCAAAATGGCAAAAAAGCCAAATCTAAAAAAACGACTCCAACCCCAGCCATCCCCGTAAGGGCCGCGCCTGCTCCCAGGCCCGCCCCCACTCCAGCTGCAGCTCCAGCTCCAGCCCCCAAACCCGCTGCCCCCTTGCAAGCCCCTAAGGCCCCTGCAAAGCCAGCCTGGGTAATGCCTCCTGCCATGGCGCGCAAACAAGTCGCGCCTATCACTAGGCCAAACCCCTCCCCCGTGCAGCCCGCCACCTTAGCGCAGGCCACACCTCAACCTCTGGGTATGCAAAACCCAATTACCTACTCGCTGAACTTCATCAGCTCGTTAGATTTTAACGCCCTGGAGGACCTCACCAACATGGGGATCCGCCTCCAGCAGGCCAAAACGCCCTTTGAAATGCTGCAGATCACTGCAGAACACATGGGCACCATACGCTCCTTCTGGGCCCTCCAGAATGGTCCCATGCCCAGTAGGGCAACCCCCTAAGTTCTGTCTCTAATGGCTAACGCACCGCTAGGTAGAGTCAAACCCCGCTCTCTGACTGTCTCGTATTTCAACGCGGACGGACTCAGGTCTCAAAAGGACGAAGTAGCGATCCATTTAAAGAAACACAACGTCGACGTTATGCTAGTGCAAGAAACCTTCTTAAAACCTAGCCACAGCGATCCCAAGATCGCCAATTACAGAACCATCCGTGGTGACAGGTTGACCGCCTCCAGAGGCGGCACCTGATCTACTACAAAGGTGCTTGCACTGCGTACCGCTCGAGGTTCCGCGATTAACAAACATAGAAGCCACTGCGTGTAGGGTGGCTATGACCGGTCATAGCCCGATAGTTATCGCCTCGGTTTATCTATCACCGACGAAAACAGTTCTAGAATCGGACATCAGGACCCTAATCAACCTAGGGCCGTCGGTCGTCATAGCAGGCGACCTAAACAGTAAACATGCCTCCTGGCATTCGATAAGGGAGAATAAAACGGCAAGGCGCTTCACGCCCTCATGGGCTCTCATAACTTCGATGTTATAGCCCCGACTCCCCGACACGTTACGCTCTAAACTTTGCACGTCAAACACCCGACGTTTTAGATATTGCGTTAATCAAAATATCACCCTAGCGGTCGACTCCATTGAACCGCTACACGAATTATCATCGGATCATAGGCCGGTGCTCCTCAAACTGGGCCAATCGACAGGCGAGGTCCTCAGACCAAAACCATAGTCAACTGGCGTGCTCTCGAAGGTAAACTCAGAGCCACGACCACCCAGCAGCTAGATATTTCAATCAACGAGATCGACTCACCTGACAAGGCGTTTCGGGCGATCGACTCCTTAACTTCACACCTTAGCTCGGCCGTCGAAGACTCGAAAAGGACGGTCCCCGCGTCGACCGATCAATTCGGGGTCCTTCCTCGAGTCTCCGTCGACTGATAAGATCAAAAATCGCGCGGCAAAGCTTCACGATAGATACCCGACGGATGTTAATCGCGTTAGACTGCGCCACCTCCAAAGGGAGGTCAAAGAGCGCATTAAATCTTATAACGATCAAAATGGGGCGACCTGCTAGCAGACCTGGAGCCTTCGAATACCGCCTACTGGCGTGTGGCGCAGGGTCTCAAAGCAGACACCATCACACCAATGCCTCCTCTAATTTTACCGGACAACGCTACTCTCGCTTTCGATGACACGGAGAAAGCCGAATATCTCGCGGACAGTCTAGAGAGCCAATGCTCCCCGTCGAACTCCCCCGCGGACCAAGACCACCTCCTAAAGGTGAACGCCGACGTGGCGCTTAGGGCGTCGTTACCACCAGCGGGCGAACCGTTAGAACCCGTGACCACCGACGAGGTCACAAATATTATAAAAAACCTCAAAAAGAGGTCAGCTCCCGGTCCCGACGGGATTAATAATAAAATAATTAAAGCGCTTCCCGCTAATATCATCTGCCTCCTTGTGGCAATATTCAACACGCTCCTCTCCAGCTGCTCCTTCCCGGATGCCTGGAAGGAAGCGGACGTCATCGGGATACCCAAACCGCACAAACCGCGGAACCTCCCCACCAGCTATCGCCCAATCAGTCTTCTAAACTCCGTGGGCAAGATATACGAAAGGATTATTCTTAGGCGACTTAAAGAACACGTCCTAGCTAATAGATTACTTCCCGACGAACAGTTCGGGTTTAGGAATACGCACTCTTGCGTTCAACAGGCCTTCCGCTTAACGGAACACATTCTTGCAGGGCTAACCCTGAAAAACCCCATCGGTACTGGTGCACTATTCTTCGATGTCGCAAAGGCATTCGACAAAGTCTGGCATAACGGTTTAATTTATAAACTGCACTCTATCAACATGCCAGACAGGCTCGTGCACATCATACGAGCCTTCTTGTCGAATCGCACTTTTCGATATCGAGTCGACGGCACGCGCTCCTCTAGCCGGCCACTCCTAGCAGGTGTCCCTCAGGGCTCCGTTCTTTCCCCTCTTATTCTCACTTTACACAAGTGATGTCCCGAAAGATCCGCAGGTCAGTCTTGCGCTTTTCGCAGACGATACCGCCCTATACTATTCAAACTTACACAAGGGCCGTATCACCATTCGACTCCAAGCCGCAGCCAACCGCCTCGCCGAGTGGTTTCGGTTATGGAGAATCGAAGTTAACCCGGATAAAAGTGCAGCAGTCTTCTTCTGGAGAGGCTCATCCGATCCATTCTGCACCGCATCAGTACCTAGTCGTAGAAAGCTAGGACCTATCACGATCTTCGACCGACCCATTCCATGGGTAGAAACGGTCAAATACCTAGGGTCACCTTTGACCGTAAACTAAGCTTCCGCCCGCATATTAAAAATGCGAGAAACAAGGCCGCGTTCGTCATGAGCCGGCTTCACCCGCTCATCTGCGCTAAAAGCAAAATGTCCTTAAGACATAAACTCCTTCTGTACAAGACCTGCGTAAGGCCTATTATGACCTACGCCAGCGTCGTCTTCGCCCACGTAGCCGAAAACAAAATAAATCAACTCCAGACGGTTCAAAACCGCTTCACCAGAATTGCAACCGGAGCAGAGCCGTACCAACGCGACATCGATCTGCACAGTGACTTACATCTCGTCACCATACCGGAATACCTCAAATCCATCTCGCAGCGCTTCTTCGAGAAAGCGCTTTCACACTCTAACCCGCTAGTGGTAAACGCCGCAACCTACGATCCGGATCCGGATCCGATAACTATAAACCGTAGACCCCGTCACGTTCTCGACGACCCCACTTCATGGGGAACCTAACGCCAGTCCGTCCTCAACGGACCCTGGACCCGCACACAATACCTACACCTCGTCGCGTCGCCCTCGCCTCCGAGCGCGACGCAATCTTCGCGACACCGCGTACACTCGTTACACCCGCGTGTCAGGGCGGTTCTCACCGCCCACAGTCTCCGATTGATATGACAACAGGTGGCGTCCGTCAGAGACTAGGTTCGCATACCGAAACCTCGGACGGTCCTTAGTCATCACCATCCATTCTCCACTCGGGAGAATCGCTATATAGCTAGGGAACTGGCAACTTGGGTGGCATCATCAGATAGGTATGAGACCAAGAGTAGAGCGACACGCTCAGTCTATGAGCGCTTTGTGTAAGTAAGAGAACCACTGTAGGCAACACGGTTTAACACAACCAGCTCACGGACCCTTCAGTTCCGTGAGCCCTGTGTCCGATGAAGCTGTAAGAGCCGCATAGGCTAACAGCATAAACATCAACAGAATCTAGGTGGAAATAATAATCCTGAATCAAAATATAAATATTACAGAATCAAAAAATCTTCCACTTCTAAACAACGTTTACTTTCATAATATATATTCTTCAACCTTAAATAAGTTTTAAGGAACGATCATCCTAGACGCAAATAGTTCGTAACATGATTTATTGAACTTAAAGGTTTGTGAAGTGGCTATTATGCCGGTCGTAATGAATTATTATCGATAAAATCTAAACGTATGTGCTCATAATTCCATAGGGTGTAGAGATGTCAAAGCATTATGGAAACAATGTATTCTTGGCATTGGTTGTAATCAAGAGAATTCACAATACGATTAACGGAATGGGCTACAATAATTATCGCTTACAGAAAACTGTTATTAGATTTATCACCGAACCAGAAAAGTTAAAGAAAAATAACAGTAGAATTTTCGCCGCAGACAATTTGCAAATGTGTGTTATATACTATGTATGTTGAATAGATTATTGAACTTAAAAATGTATTTCTTTTGTTCAGATAGTACATGAAATACAGGTTGAAACTTAATCTTTTCACCTCTTTTTAAATATAAGTATAATTTCTATTCTACTCATAAGCAGTTTTAATAGATTGTCAGCGTTGTGCCACCTACATACATCGAGGACCAAATAGCCTAGTTTCCTTTGTCCCCTTAATAATAATTTTATTATACAAGGTACTAATTACGATAGTATCAACTTCAAATTATGGAATAATTTCTCTTGTATAGCCTATACATAGCATGCAAATTAAAAATAATACATTACATTAAATAAATAGAATAAAAACTATAGAATTATTAAATATCAAAGTCCTATAAAGTAATTACAATATTATTCAAAATAAATACACTAAGATAATTGTCAAAAATATATATATTTTTTTTAAAAACTCAATATTTATCTTACTATTACAAATTTAAAATTCAATATATGCACCGATTGAACTCAATTATTGTTAACGCTATTCTTACCATTTTTATAAATGTACTTGCAATTTGTGATACTTTTGCAAGGGAAATTATCACTATTTATATAAAAAAAAAGCTATGTATAGTTTAGGAATTTGTTAATAGTGTGATTTTTATTGTTCAATTACCAAGTTCACAAGATTAAGTTAGCAAAATAATAAATTTATGCAGTGGTAGGATTTTAAGTGCTTCAAAGTAAGCATGCAGGCTTACGTCTTATAGATGCTTATTCATCTGGTGCTAGATTCCATTTAGCTCGTATGCATTTTGTCTGTACTATGAAAGACTTAACCATGTCGTCCTAGTCATTGTACACTATGTTTGCCACTCTGGGATGCTACCTTTCTTCTCGATTAATTCTTCCAGGTATGTGAGGATCACATACTTCTTCTACTTTGGTTTGCTGATTGAAGTGGACAACTCTCTTTCTACTGCTAACAACAGATTAAGCTGTTGAATTTGAATTACGATTGAATGATGAATTGATTACACGATTGAATAACGAACAGCTTGATCGTACGAACAACACTGAAAGACCAAGTCTCGGTTTCATGTCTCGAATATTGTTATGTATGTGCTTTATGAAAATCTAAATTTCCGATTACAGGACGATATTACGAAGCGCAAGGGAAATCCATGGATATGGATGAAAGCCCAAGTTACTATGATTGGATTGGAGTTAGTTATGATTGGATTTGCCTGATGTGAACTACACTATGTAACTTTAGTATAACATTTTTTTAATTACATCAAGTATCTATTTTTTTATTTTCGGACTGATGGCCGCTATTTGTCCGAGGGCTTTTACAGTTTCGCCGGGTTGAGAGGTGACCGAGCGCTTATAACGCTCAGTCGAGACCCCTATTAGTGGGTAACCAGCACAAGGGCTCCCGAGAGGGAGCCTCGGCTTGGACCGTTACCCTGTTCCACGAGAGCGTCTGACTCGAGGGTTCAAGTATCTATATTTATATTTAAACACTATTTAAGACGGTCTAATTGAAAGCTCTAGTATTAGTCTAAGGAATGTTACCTTTATTAATAAATATTAAATCTTAATTAGAATGCTGTGCCAACAATGTTTACGTATACGACGTTTGGTCGCGTGATGTAGTAATAAGAGTAGCTGACTGCTGCGTAGCAGGTTCTGAGTTCGATTCCTAGCGGACAATATGTATGTATCACAAGCTATTGCTTTTGCTGTATGTATACCTATATGTGTTCCGTGTCCTGATACTGCATATGAAACTTCCTCCGAACAATAACATTACATCGGAATAGGGCGATGACGATAGTGTGCCTCTGTGTATGCAATCTATTCTAAAATATATACCAGATCACCCAATCGTATTATTTCTACATAAAATGGTAAAATGCGACTCTTATCCTTGTCCTTTATCCCATGGTTGCTTTAACAGGAGTAATGGTAGAAAACGTTTGCTTGTATCTCGACCGGCCTGTTTTGGTAATAAGTTCACAAAACCCTCAAAGTAACTGATCTCCTTGAATCTTAAAACATCTTAAATTTTGTTCATACTTGTTATTTTAGATTATAACGTGGTGGTCTGTTATTCGAGTTACAATTAATTTATTATTATAGAACATGTTATATATGTATTCATTATTGTAAGCTCCGTTGTCGATCGAAATATGAAAAGCTTTAGATTCGGACATTTTTTTTGAAAGTGCAACGAGTACACAGTACAACTATTATTAAATAATCTCATAGGCAACTTTATTTATATCAAAGCCTAAAGGTCTGGATATATGTTTTATTATAGGAAAGCAAAAAAAATAAAGAATAAAATTGTAATAGAATCATTAGAATGTATTCAAATTACTTAACAACGTAGTCATGCTAACTTTGCTATCTTATTATTTCCATATTAATAATATATATTTAATGACTGTAAAATAGATAATTAATGACTGTAAAATAAGCGTCCATCTGTCATATTATATTTAACATAAACATTTTGAAATACGTGAGTTCTAATACCCAGGGAGTTAAGGCCAATTAAGACCTGAAGGTCAATTTGTGAATACGCAATCAAATACAAAACCCCTGTAGCATAAAGCAATATAAGTTGTAAACGCAAATTGTTCTCCCCAGGTGTTGTATTATTGATGATTTTCCGTAACTGATTCAGATCAACTGTTAATTAAAGCTGTTTGTCAAATTGCGTAACTATTTACTCCTCATGTTTTTGTACAATAAATGTCTTTATAGGACAAATAAAAAATAAATAAATAGAAAATGAGCTAATATGGCGACCTCGTGACGTAATAATAATAATTATTTATGATTAAGCTGTTATAAGTGCAAGTGCAGCACTTTGCCAAGGGATGTTAGCGCCGTGTCTCTTCAAATTTATTCTGGGTGCAAAACTCTTTGCAAATGGTCAATTTAACCAAAGGCATAATGATGGAACGCGTAGAAGGCCCTATCTGGGGTCACCGGACACGTCTGGAGCTGGCACTAGACGCGACGGCATACGAACCGCCAGCTTAACTCGACAACCCTTCGAATGTACCATCCCTACCAATTTTCCTTCAGAAAAGCATTAAAAATCTTACCTATGCCCGGTATATATATTTTTTTATTACATTGAGAGTAACAAACGAGGTCACCTGACGGCAAGTGATTCCTACAGCCCATGACATCTACATTCATCCTTGACAAGGAATCATATCGATCTACCCTAGTCGAGCTGACCCATTCTGCAGTTTGTTTCAATCTTAGCAGCTTCGTAGCTCTACCACTGAAAATTTTAGAAATGGCAAAATTTGTAAAGCAGCACCTAGAATATCATTACAAGATGAACACCGATATCGCTCACAAAAGAAAGAAAATGTATATAATTTTTTTCTAAATTGTAATTTATTAGTAAGTGATATCCTTCGGATTCTAATGATATTGAAGGACATTATCAAAGTCAGCGTACTGGTAGCAATAGAAATAGCATCTCTTCAGCACCTCAAATCGAAAAGTATACCTTTTGTAAGAAATATAGGTCATTTCGAAGGCAGATGTTTCACGAGGGGGGCGGACGCTTATTGGAAACATAAGCGTTTTTTTTTGTTGAGAAATTATAGTACAATCCAAAAAATTAAATCGTCATATTATAGTTAATGTCATTATTTCGGTCGCACCTGTATAGCTGTGTTAATTGATACCGGTCCGTATGTTTCATTGTTATCTTCTGATTTAGTGAAATATTTTTTATGTCACGAGAACCACGTTGCAGCTGGAAATAAGCTAGAAAACGTCTCGACCAGAACCGAGACCACACCCTCATAGAATACCTATAGTTAAATACTAAAAAATTGTTTATCTCTTTACCATATTGACAATAATCTAGAAATTTTCTAAATTGTAATATAAATTAATTGCTTATACTGTCATGGACCTACATCATAGTCAATATATGTTATAAGTCCTCAGTTAAAGTTATTGTTGAGCCATAAGTAGGTATCTATGTACTGTTTAATTCCATCAGGAATCTAAGGAGCAGGAGACGCGATTCTAGTTACATGCTCCGGTGAGCGTGCAAGTTTAAAATAAACAACAATTTCAAATAAGCTCCCTAGAGCTTATAATAATTTTATGTCTCTTTATTTTATAATATTAATATCTAAACGGAAATTTTCCTAAAAATATATACTTTCTACGAAAAATTTTAGAATATTTGGAAAGCGGATTTCCTTGAAGTAACTTGAATTATTTTATATTTATATATATTTTATATTCAAGTTACTTTAAGGAAATCTGCTTTATGAAAAGAACTGACAGTGGTGTAAATTACCGCCTACACATCTAGCCGCCTTCTCTTCGATATTATTTAAATATCTTGCTGACTATGGCCACAACCGAAACTAGGATCATGCCACTAGCACATGTATGAATATTTGCCATCATAGATCTTATCCTATATCATTTCATTTTAACAACTTGTAATCATTATGTTTTAATAAAAAATTGAAATAGTGCATATTAGATTGCATTATATTGCCAAAATGCATCGTTACTACATTCCTCAAACCAGAAAATGAATAAAATTATCAGAGAGATGTAACTAGTTAAAGTATTAATAGAATAGTTACAAGTTCATAGTACCAATAGCTATATATATATATATATATATAAATGTAAATATAACAACTTGACATTTGTTTTTGTTTTCGATTCTTGATTTTTAATACAGATCCCTAAGATAATATTGTTTCTATAGTTATTGTATCTAGATGCCTGCGATTTTTACAACAAATTTTTCGCTTAATATGGCTTGAAGATAATAAAGCCTCGAGTCTGCCATTATGATACTCTTGGAAATGTTCATTACCTAATCTTTGTGACTATTTATAGAGTTTTTATGCTGATCACACACATTTATGTAAACATATTATCATATTATGTATCATATACAATTTCTTAATTCTAAATAAAATCACGTTATATAGTCCGTTGATAATATCTAGCGTTATATATAGATATCTTATTAACGACAAAATTTTAATAGGCAAGACTTCAAGGAGGTGATTACTTCACTTACTAAATTGAAATTATTTTTTTAACTGACATATATTTTGCATTGGAATTATAAACCAATAAATAACATTTTTGCGTAACACTTAAAGATGATGGAATATATGGCATTATTATGAATTTTATCGAACCATTTTATTTCAGTAAGATAAATAAAAAGGCACATCATATACTTTTATCCCTACGCATAACTCATAATTCAGAATTAACTAGAAATGTCTATATAATTAAAGGGCTTCTTTTAATAATTAATTAGAATCTTGGTTAGACCTATCAGTGAAAACTACGATATATTTCAAAAATCCTTACTTCTTGTAAATGTGTAAAATTCTGTGTAATCGTCTACGTCTCACACAAATGTCTAACACAAATTAAAAAAATTATAGAGAAGTAACATAACAGTTTATAAATATTCTATTGTTAGACTTATACACCTACAGTGTTCTTATACTGTTAATTAAATGTTCACATATTTAATCTTAATTATAATTCGTTATTATTTGTGTAAATGTCACTTATATGTTATATTATTTATTCCAATTGTGTTTATCCTTTATATTCAGTTCTATGCTGTAGTTATTTCTTATTGTTTTTTCATAAGTGTTATTTAAATTACTATACTGAACTTAGTTTATGCGCATAAATTCCTGTCTTGTTTTATTATTTTACTCTCGTTTTGTATAGTTTTCTTTTTTATAATGTTTTAAATAAATTTGTAATTGACAACTTATGCATACCATATCAGTAATCTATATACGTATATGGTTAACAAATAGGTTTAGCCTTTTTAATGTCTAATTATTTTAACGATATTAATTGTGTCATGTTCGTAATCCTAAAACTCATCTTTGTCGATATCACTCGTGACAGAGTGGTCGTGGTCATCACTTCAGGTGTTGGTGGCAAGCTTTACAACACGCCGCCACTCTTCTCTGATGACCGCCTTCCTCGTGCATTCATGTAGTGATGATGAGCCATTTACTGCCGCTTTTATCTGATCAGTCCACCTCATAGGCGATCTTCCTCGTGGCCATCAACCTTTCCCTGGACCACAAGTCGCTCAATAGCCACCTCCCCACGGCGGCATAAGTGATCAAAAAAGGTGAGGATACGAGACTGCACCAAAGATGAAAAACGCTGCGGAATTCAGTCCACAATACTCCGAGCATTCTCCTCCAGCACCACATCTCTAGGGCGTCTATCTTCTTCTTCTCTACTTCCCGCAGGGTCCACGTTTCTGTGGAAGAATTCCGTACAAGAATATGGGGAATACAAATGCCCAAACTAGCCGGATTTTTGTGGCTCTATATAGGTATGTTGCGATTCCTCCATATTTTGTACTTGTCCATTGCATTCCTAGAAATTGCAATCCTAAAAGAATCCTAAAATAATTAGACAAAAATAATTTTATTCTTCTACTCCAGTTTATTTATGCTCAGTACATTATACAAGGTGCAGGACATAACAGACATTGCCATATTTTAACACACTAGTGAGGATACAACGACAATACTCTTGTACTAGTTCTCTCCAGCAACAACCAGTCATCTAGAGAAAAATTATAAATATCTTGTTAGTCCTAAAAATATATAAATATTATTATTAAAAATGAAATACATAAATATAACAATTATTAATATTATACTGCGCCAGTGGAAGAGCTACACTGCAGTTTGTTTCTAGCTGCAGAATGAATGGATCAGTTCGACCGAGGTAGGGCTACACCCTCACAGAATACCAGCGTCTAATACCAGCATAATGCTGCTGTGTTTCGTCTGGGGAGTTTAGGGATCCGTAGACCTTTATTACTGGAGACCAGACATTCCATGTCAAGGGTGACAACGCATCTGCATTATGATTCCTTGTCCAGGAACTTACCATCAGGTGAACTGTGTGCTCATTTGGGACTCTCAATGTGATTAGAAAATAAATTTTAAACCTTCCAATCGCTTCGGCCGCGATTATTCTTTCTGATTATTAAATGATAACATTAACTGCACACAGTGACATTCACTCGGCAATTAGATACTCAACACATACAGGACCATACATAACATTATATTATATAATTTTACAAATTACATAATGTTAGCGATACTGCATAATGACTTACCTATAAACGTACAAAACTACAGAGACTTTGAAAATAACTTATATATTTTTTAATATTTTAAGTTTCATAAGTTACTGAACTTTCAAAGTACTATAAACACTGCGTCACGTATATACAATATAATAATAATCATAATAAACTATATATTTTTATCGATATGTCTCAGCTGCCATCATTAGGTTTCTCAGCACTAACTTAGAAGGATATCGTTTGACTCAATCAGTGTAGCTATCAAATAACATAGCGTCTAATTTAGCCCCACTCTTGAGAACATCTTGACTTATATATATATATGAGAATCAAGTGCTGAATATAGAATATACTATATATTATAGTTACTATATTCAGCAGTTGATTCCCATATTTCATTTAATTCCTGTGACGATTCCGTAGTACGTAGACGACACAGTACTTTACTTCGTTTAGATGAAAACTTTTCAGAATTCCACTCCATTTTACTCTGATTGCATCCAGACAGGCTTTTAATCTCCGAAAGCTGTTAAAACCGTCTTAGCTGACTTCAACTTCTTGTAAAATTTTATTAGCTTCTCCATGTCCCCATTCTGCTTATTGGAACAGTGTAATTCTCTTCTTTACAGACGTCTCTTGATAATATTTGCTCTGATTACATACATTGCTTAATGAGGTGATTTCAACAATGTTTTGAAAAGTTCATCGCACTCCATAAAATCTTCAGAGCATCATTGAGTCTGCCTACACACTATAATATTAACTAAGATAAGTCTTTCATTCGAATTTATAACAGTTTGACCTGACAATGCTGTCAAACAAGGACAAGCAACAAGAACATAAAAATTACGCTTTTAATGATTATTTATCCACTTTCCTTCTATCATTGACGATAAAGTCTACATTTTAACATAAAAGTTCTTAGCTTATATGAGTCACTTCACAAATCACAATGTTAGATTGAAACGTTCTTCTCCTCCCTGGTTGGCTGACGGTGTATGCGTGGCTTTGACTGGGCGGATTAGAACTTTTGTACATTTTAAGACGGATCGCATTTATAACATTAGTCGCTATGTATAACGTCGCTTCGCAATATGTAAGGAGTAAAAAATTTTACTATAAATTTGACCTCAATTACAGAATAGATATATTTCTCTGTAGCATTTATCAGAATTCTCATCTGTTATTTATTTTAATGTAGTAAATTAGAATTTAACATAAACCTCAATCTTAGTAAAAAAAAGTGCCGCTTATATCTAAGAAACGAATTATCTTATATTAACATAAATTTTACCACTAATAGACGTTTTCATACTTTCCCTAGGGTTTGTTATCAACGCTCAGTAATCTGCATACCAATGCATGTTAATGTGTTACGCTCATCGTTTAAGATAACAGCTGTGATAAGCATTAAATAAGGCGTTAGTAAATAAAGAAATTTGAGTCAATCATTAAATAAGGCGTTAGTTAATAAAGAAATTTGAGTCAATCATTAAATAAGGCATTAGTAAATAAAGAAAATTGAAAAATCTTTTAAATGAGGATATATATAATTATATTATTCAAAAGAAAATTACTTATTATTAATTAAACAAGTCATTATAATTTGAGTTATAGTAAGACATTACAAAAGACCCTCGGCACTGGTCAAAGTTTGTAGATACCCAAAACGCCGACTTTTAGCGCAAGCCGCCATGTTTTATTGCTTATTGTGAATAGGCGCATGTTTTTCCAAGGTGAAACTTTGATATCCAACAATAATAACTTTTAAAACATTAAAATCACGTAGCCTATATGACCGATAGGTAAGAATAACATTATTTTTATTAATATTTTTTGTGTACTTTTATTTTATAATTTAATTAAGATTACATTTAAAAACAATAATTTTAATTAATAACTTTACATTTTTTACATACAGATTACAGCCACATTTAAAAACAATAATTTTAATAAATAACAGCATCCACTGTAATTTTAGTTACGGTGGATGCACATAAACCAAATAATGTTTTAATGAAATCACGCATAAAATTAACACGCTTAAAATTTTATAAATAAAATAAATTTTGACGCTATCTGAAATAGATAAAAACATAATTAAAGTAATTTAAAATATATTAAGCAAAGAATCAATCGCGTAGTGTGCGTTGATACTCGTTAGCTACTGTACTTTTGTTCATTATTCATAGAAACGAATGGCTATGATAGCTTAAAATATTGAAGCATGACATTGTATATATAAACGAGCCTAAAATCCAACGAAGCTGTAAGAGCCGCATAGGCTAACAGCACCAACAATAACAGCAGAATCTTGAAAGTATATCCGTCTTATACATGCGTTGTGCCCGTCGAGTCGAATAGAATGTTACAAAGGAACAGACTATATATATTTAGAACAGGAGTGATAAGTATTGCGTACTATTTGCTTTTATAATCAATTTTATAATTTTAAAATTAAGTTTAAAATTGATTATTAACCGGCTGCAAAAAAAATGAGGTTTCCAGAAGAATATTACGTAATTCATTGACTGAAATTGCAATATCAAACAATGATGTTTAAAATGCATGATATTTATATAAATTTGTCTATGTTAGTATCAATATAAATGTACCGAACTAGTGAATTAATTAAAAACTACAATACCTGATTGTGATTTTTTTGGATAGGTCCATCACCTACTCGTAAACTTGTTCGTAGCTCCATCTATTGGGGAGTCGTCCATACCGATTGCCAATCCGAGGCCATTCTATATCATTTATTCCCTATTAGTTCTACGAGTTATGTGGCCAGTTCATTGCTACTCCAGCTCACCAAAATATAACGTGGTAAAATCTAATATTGGAATTAATAATTAAAAAGAATCCTTCTATTATAATAACATTGTCTTGTTTTTTTCCAATATGTACTGTTTCTTTACTTAAAATAATAATAATAATAATAATAATCGTTTATCCCTTCTACATCTATCTAGAGCCATCTATATCTCTCTAAAGGAAAGTGAATTGTACTTTCCAGTGTTAAAGAATGCCAACTGCTCCTTTCACTAATATTCAATCGTAACGCAAGATGTCGATCTCTTAGTAATGATAAAAAAGTAAATCTCTACATCTGGTTCTCTCATCTTTTATTTTAGTCACGGTACACAAAATAGCTGTTAGATGTTTACTAGATATGATATTTGGGGGTAAAACAAACACTTTTTGACTACAAGTTATTCTTGGGACTGATGACATCCACATTAATTCTCGTTACAGTCATAATGCAGATAACATACTCGTGTACAGAATCATACTATGGAGTGCGTCTTCATCAGTAATAAGTTGTCCTGTTTCTTCTATTGATAAGACAAAGCGTAGCGCTACACTACTATTTAACGGAATGCATTTACCCCAGGTTTCTATGAAAGCTTGGACTTTCCCAGGTATTGTATTTAGGACGAATTGACCTTTTCGTGTTACAGCAACTTTATATCTGTCATATCTCAACTATTTTAAACTTTACATTTCACCTAAAGTAAACCTAGCCATTTAGCACATATGTTCCGAAAAAAAGTAACTTATCAGAAGTCATCAGGACTGCTAGCAAGTGTTAATATAATAGGATAAGCAATGTAATTCAACGAAAGTATATGAAATTTACATGTATTTATTGAGATCTAGATTATGAGTACATATGAAAACACTGCAAGACACCATACAGACATTAATCGTGTCTACATTGAAAATAGATAATATATGAGAACAAGGCAACATAGGCAATATAACCTCTTATATAAATATTTTCATATTATTTATTTAAATTTTTTTTGATAAATTTAAATAACTAATATGAAAATTTTATTTGGACAACCATGTTCGCTGAATATTAATTAACATGTACAATTGTACTATTATATATTGGAATAACTTTTAAAGCAACATGCGATTCCTCGTAACTATTAGGGACCGCCACTATTTTAGCAAAGCTAAAAAGAATGTTAAGAGTGTATTGTTGGCCGTCACGCAATATCTTTTCTAGTAGAGTTGTAAGTTGAGCAATGGTGTGCAGAGGGAATAAACTTATGGGTACTCTTGCCGTAAAGATGAGGTTGTGGAACAGTACATAAGCTTACGAATTGCTTTATCACTCCATAATATTCCTCCACCTATGAAAGTTTTTTTCATGTGTCGTTGATTGGTAATCTTAATGGAGAGAGACTAGAGACTAGACTAGAGTTTTATTAGCCGGAGTTTCAACGATGATGATTCTTGTATTAATTATATTTAACACCTAATCCGGTTAAGGTCTTAATAGATTTTATTGCAGTGTACAAATTATATTCTATTCTAAATATAAATTAAAATAATATTGACTTTTTCTAACATATATATACATTGTTCCTACTGGTCCTTCCAAATCAGACGCAGTGTCTGTAAACGGAAAATTTTACAAAAATACCCAAACCTGAAAACCTGTAATACCACTAAATAGTTTACTTTGTACAATCGGAGCTATGTACTCTGGCCGTTTAGATCTGGCTATCCAGCTATTACACTGTGTTAATAAGATGAAAATCTACAATGATTACTAAACTAGACTTAGATTTTTTGTAATAAATTTAAACTTTATTTGAATAACTTTATTTTATTTCCAATGTTTTAATTAAGTATGTTTTAATATAAAATATGGTTTTTTGTATTATAAAATAAGAGAAAAATCTTAATAGTTCATTAAAATCCCATTTACAAATATTATTAAAAATTTGAAACATCAATTTAATTATTAATATATAAATTAACAATTATTTATTTTTCTTCTTTAGTAATATAGTTAATGCTCATTTATTTATACAATTAATGAAATTTTTACCTACTTATGTCAATGAAGAAGTATGAAGTAGTAAGAATGCACATTATTAATAAAAATCTTAATACCAAATGCACGATTGTAACATATTTGTAAGAGTACGTTAGAAGCATGTGACTGCGTTGAAATAGCACCGTAGCACTCGTCCCCTACCGGAGCCCTGCCCACGTCGTTGCAAAGCAGACTGTAGACAAATATAGAAATAAATCATTATTGACAGTTAAAGATTAAGTTGGCAGTTTAAGAATTTAAAAATAATATTGATGACAAATAAAAGTATTCTCATAACAAAATATTATATATAAATATTCTTGGAAGACGATGATGATCAAAGACTCGAGAATAAAGAGATTATACCTAAGAATATTTCCGAAGAGCCACGCCGCAGCCAAAAACTAACTTGCAGTACAGGTTATGTTCATGGTATCAGTAGTATGAAAATAAATCAAGTATGAAAATAATGTGTTCTGTTTCCCCGCGTCCCATTCTAAAAGGGTGACCATACTATATAATAATATTATCGAACAGAAACTAATAATTTTTGACTCTTTACAAAATGTCATGAAATTTATGTGACATTAAATGTTTTATGTGACATGGCTACAACAATGATTTAAGATTAAAATCATAGCCTCTGAAAAAAAATGCTTTTTCTAGCATCATAGCTAGTTATCATTAACATTCCAATACATCAAATAATATATTGGTGTTTGATTCATTCTTGGTAATTTTATATAATCTTTGTACACTAGAAACTTTTTTTTCACTGAATAGCTGCGTAAAATAATGAGGACCTTCATAGTACACTTGCTAATTTAACACAAAATAATATTGATGCAAAACGAGACCTATACAAGACAAGACACAAGAGAAAGAGAAAGGAAGTAATATTTAATTTTTATTGCAGATTTTTAAAAAAGAAAAAAGTATTAGAATAAATAACTAACTTTATAAATTAGTTATTTATTCTATTACTTAAATAAATAACTCGCTTTATGTTATTTTGATATATTATTTATATAAACCATCCACTATACCATCCGTGTGAAACTGACGTGTGTATATATATATATATACGTTGATATGATGTTAATGTTGGTAGCCTATGCCTCTTACAACTTCTTCGAACGCAGGGCTCACGGAACTGAGGGGTCCGTGAGCTGGTTAGAGTTTGGTTCTCTTACTTACACCAAAGCGCTCATACACTTAGTGTGTCGGTATGCTCTAATCAAATTCCTATCTGATAGTGCCACCTAAGTCGTGTCCTAACCACCTAAGTGATGTCGGCGGTGTGTGATGGTCCGGGGTCCGTTGAGGACGGACTGGAGCTTGGCTTCCCCATGAAGTGGGGGTCTTCAAGTTGGTCTTACGCATGACGTATTTATATAACTGGAGTTTATGTCTTAGGGACATTTAGCTATTGGCGAAAATGAGCTAGTGAAGCTGGCTCATGACGAACGCGGCCTTATTCCTCGCATTTCTGATATGCAGACGGAAACTGAGTTTTCGGTCAAAGGTGACCCCTAGGTATTTAACCGATTCTACCCAAGGAATGGGTAGGTCGAAGATCGTGATTTGTCCTAGCTTTCCACGCCTAGGTACTGGTGCCGTGCAGAATGGATTGGCTAAGCCTCTCCAGAAGAAGACGGCTGCACTTTTGTCCGGGTTAATTTCGACATAGATAATGCAAACCATGTCATTAGTGTCCATATTTGAGATCCGTAGCGGCGCCGTGCGCGGGCCGTCACGCTCTTGATCGTAGCGCTGCCCACCGCCTTCGTGTAGAGCCTTCTGTAGCGCCACGAGCAGGCGGTCGAGTACAAGTGCGGCCCGCTTTTGGGGAATTATAATTTGCTATAAAAATAAAAAATAGTGCAATTAGCTACGTATGTTAAGCAAAGTTGTTCTCTACCTAATATCAAAATAGGTACAAGTTAAATAAAACCAATTATTATGGATGTACATTTAGAGTTTAATAAAATAAAAAAGGCTAGATAAATAACAATTAGTGTCAAAACCAATGTTGCGTTAGAAATGTATTCAATCAGTTGAGAAATTAAATGCAAGTTTTATTTATGAAAAGGCTTGCTTCTTTTGTTGCTTAAAGTTTTCAGCATTGAAAGAGTATTGTTTGCCTGTTTTATGTTAAAAAAAAAACATTTAATATGTTGCTTATAAGAATTTCGCTATAGGCTACAATATGATTAATTATAATAACACCGGTTACAAAGTTGGCTATTACGATTAGTTTGGTAATACTAATAGGGTTATGAGTAGCGTAAACATAACAGGCAATATGTTAATAATTTTAAAGTTTCCTACATTTGTCTAAGCCCTGTGCTGTTTAATTATGTTTTTAAATAAAAACGCATATTGCCTTGTAATTTAGCGTACGGTATGCGAAACTTAACGTTGAAAGTTTGAATTCACCCATTGATTATTGCCATGAACCATCTTAAAACACAAGAATTACTTAATCGGAGTGATTAACAGGAAGTTTGGTAATCTTGACACCGTCGATATTACTTTATATGTAAATGTTTAAATGTTAATAATGTTTAAATTTTGATCACTGACGTGGCAACACGCCCTAGTTTTGATCCTTTTCTGGATACACATATGATCAACATTCAAGAAAACTTTGAACAGGACTGTTCCACAAACACTTTTAATTACAAGTAACATTGGATCTGTTTTTACTCGAACAACTTGACAATTATCTACCAATGTACCAGTTTCAGTCTTTGATTCCTTTTGTGCGTGTGATTGCTCTTGAACATTTTTTTATAAAATGGTATTATATAGCCATAAAAATACTGCTAGCCTTACTAGATAATCTATTTTACAATCTATGAAAAAGTCCAGATGTAATTACTTATTGAAGATTTTAATTATCATGGTAGACGAGACCAATCAATGTTAATTATCAAATCAATCAATCTAATATTTAATTATCAATACACATTTATTCTTACCGGTGTGAATACTAAAGGACATAGATGAAACGGGCTAACAGACAATAATTGATAATTACATCACCGATATCATTTATGTTCAAGCTTTGACTGTAGTCATCAGGAACACCGGCTGGCAGTGTGGGAGAGGCAAGCGTGGCGGACAACGCTATGGCGAGGAACTGCACAAGTAGCATCATCGTTTTGGCATAACACGATTACTACCTATAAACATAAGTAAATAATTACAGCGTAGGTCATGGTAAATGGTGAATATACTTCATAGATGAGTTTTAAATATGTACAAAATGATTATAAAATTTAACAAGGAAGGCAAATATAGCAGACAGTTATAAGGTTGAATATTCCAGTGTAAGTTATTAGTAAGTATTCCATAAGTTAGTTGTTAATTGTCTTATTTTGCATTTGAACAACTTTTATAAATTTTGCATATGTGTATCCGATTAGTGTTCTATAGCAAAAGAACTTACTACGTAGAAGACGTAGCAACCTACGCAACTATTGTTATAGTTTGGGTGTCGTAATTCTAATATATAGGTATATATATATACATTCATATATAAATATATACCTACATATACATATATATGTATATATATATATATACACATATACATTATATCTGTCTCTATAATAGCTTCCTTAATCACAAAACACAAGGTTTTATAATTTAACAGTTTTATGCTAAAAACAACACTACAGAGTTGTTTTTACTTATCTTAAACAGGTAGGCTAATGTACTTATTTGCATAACAAAAAAATACAATATATAACTAATCTTTTTATTGTATAGTAATTCATGAATATTATAATTTTTATGTGGTAGAGCCACACTACAAACTAATTGTAGTACAAACAGGTCAGTTTAACCGAGAATGAAAGGGTAAGTGAGGTGTTTCACATAATACGAACTTAAAACCGTTTTGTCTGGTGAATAGTGGTTGGTCTTGACTATTTATCTAATCGTAAGAAAGAATTTCATCATTGCCTTCAGAGGTAACAACGAATATTCATCTTGATATATTTTTAGACAAATTATTGCAAGATCAAATTTTAGCTTCACGAGAAATGAAGATCTAAGAAAGCTAACCTTTTGACTTTTTGACTATGTAAAATAGTGTGTTAATGAGAGTTAACATTTTCTTATAAAACTCTTAAGTAAACATCTCTAAATTAACAATAAAAAAAAATTAAGATCTATAAACTATTATCCCATTCAAAATTTTAAACGTAAAATTTTGTAAACGAAATTTATGTTTCACATATTGTACTTAGACAGAGAGATGTGAAGTTATCTCGATAAAAGGCGTTACTTCTCGTGTAACATATAGCCCTTACTGCGTCAAGTTGTTATTTCACGGGAAATAAAGGATGAAAACCCGAACCGTGCATCAAGGTCCTCTGTACGCAAAAGGCGTACAGTTTCATATTAGACACGGATATCTGTGACATTTACATTGAATCATTGGTTTATTATATCCGTAATATTCACTGTCCCAAATACAAGTACTAATACAAACATATTTATATTCCATTGCAAGATAGGCGGAGCATCATGGTCAAAGATTGGCTTTATGACTAGGAACGACGAAGTGGCGGCGATTTTTAGTTGAAATTCAACTTAATTTAATATATATATATATATATATATATACTGACTGAATATGATATAGCGAAGTAAAATAAAACTGGGAGGTTCAAAACAATATTATAATATTATTTCATATTGACTTATTCCATTTGCTTTTGTATATGATTTCATATTTTATACAAAGTTAAGTTAAATTTCAATACTACAAAATGGTCGTTACGCTATCACTCCGGTCGGTCTGGCTTACCCATTGAATGTCCCAAATCTAGCATAAATGGTCTACTTGTTCACGAATAATTTTATTATAAACGTTCTATCCTATTATTCTAATTAAAGTGATTTTGTCTTCATAATCATCTCAATCGATACTACTTCATCTAAGTATATTTCTCGCTACAACATCGGCAAAACTGCACGCATTATATTTAGTTTTGTAAATAGGTCTTTTAGAAAATAATTTCGTTCCTAAAGGTCATTGACATCATATTTTAATAAACTTTTATTTAAATAAAAGTATTTATTCTATCCTAAAATGATAATTTACACCTAAATAGCAATCGTCTAAACAAAAGACTCCATGTATATAAATAACGAACAGTCTCATTGAATATCTAAAAATCAACGGATTTTAAATTACATATATCAAGAACATAGAAACCAATATTCTTCCATCAAAAGTGTAATCACGAAATGACCTGTTATTATTCATAACCCTTCCTAAAACTAATCTAAAGTCGTCTAAATAGTTACGCATTTAGGGTTGCCTATTTACAAAATTTATTTCAGTTTTAATTTCCTTTGCACCGTTATAAGGCGTATTTAAATGTAATTAATAACTTGAATAACAATTTCAAACGCTAAGCTTGTAACTATTTATCCTCTTGAAAGTAAAACTGTCATGTCAATAACGACAAGGGCAAATATTAATTCTAGGTATTGGCTGTTACTAATTAGTAGTATATTTTATATATACATAGTTAATTACTAGTATATTTTATATATTATGAATTTTGCGAGAATTACAAATTCTACCGACTTTTGAAATTCATTACCATATGATTACCATTACCTTATGCATAGCCGACTTAGTTATTACAGACAGATTTATAATATGTTTTGAAAATAAATAAAAAATTAAAAATATGTATATCATTTCTTTTATCTAAATTTTTAAAATTTGATTTTTGTATTAATTTTTAGGAGTATAAAGAGTTAACATTTCACCTATATATGTATATAAATCCCACTGCCGGGCCTCCCATTAAGGGAGGGTGTTAGAACATAGTTCACGATGCAGCTCCACTGCCGAGTGGCGGATCTCACAAATATTCGAAATATTTTATTCATTTATTTCTTAGACATGCAAATTTCCTCAGTTTTCCTTCACCGCTGTAACGCGGTAAAGACAAAGGCAACCGCAGACGGAAAATTTAGTAAAGATGGAAGTGAAACCATACATTCCCTGCCTGCCTCCCCATTATTGACTTGAATTATGGATGGTTAATTCGTTATATGTCAGAATCAGAAAAATATTTTTACAAAATGGGTTAATAGATTTCAGATTATTTATTACTAATTGAAATTTATCAACGTATTTAGTAAAAGCCATAATAATTATTTGCTGTCCATGAGTGAATGTTACAAATGACAACAGGGTCGTCTGCCGCAACATACTAAAACAAGCCGGTTTTTCACAATAGTTTTGTGAAAAGCTCCATTGTGAAACTACTTATTCGACTCAGAATTATAGTTGCCCAGTTTTTATAAAAGTTATATAACATCTACGATTATCAGAGATGAATGCTGAGAAAAATGGAGTCTAATATTAGAATGATTTCCAATGAACCCATATTTCTACTAAACAAGTATAGATTGATAAATGTCCAATTATTATAAATATTGTCCAGTATTTAATAGTTTACAGATTTTTACAGTGCATTAATATGTATTTTCCTGAAAAAACTACTGCAATGTAGATCCTCTTAATGTAAGTTAAAAATAGTGAGATGAAACAATTATGGAATGTAGGGAATAAAAATCTGTCATTAGTGGGAAAAGTGCAAAGTTAACGTAGAGTAAGGACCTACGAAGGATGGATATAAAGAATCAAAGTATAATATGTTTCTCACAGTCTAAGCACAATTTTTC